>JADRCH010000361.1:746436-764068 GCA_019843965.1 Rhynchomys soricoides
TCTCTCTCTCTCTCTCTCTCTCTCTCTCTCACAGGGTACTTAGGGTTCCCCTCTCACCTTGTTCCTGCAGAGGAAGAGCAAGCTAAGGTGGCAGCTGGGAGCCCCTCCTCACTAGACAAACAACTTAAGAACTGACTCCTGGGGCCCAGGCCCAAGACTCTGGGCCCACGCTGCTGAGGTGTGAGAGGTCCCAACACAGCCCTCAGCTCCAGCTGAAGTCTCAGTAACACCAGTCATTCCATTAATCTGCCTCCTAGAACCTCTGAGGCGCCAGACCAATGGTTGGAAAGGAGCACTCTGTGTTCCAGCTCACGCTCCAGGGCTTGTTCACTATAATCCCACCTGAGAGACAGGGTGTTCATACCACATCACCCCCAGCAGAGGGTGAGGCCACAGCCAAAGCACCATTGTAAAGTGTAGTTTCTTCCGAGGCTTGGCCGCCTGGTTCTTCTCGCTCTTGCTCTTTCCTGGCATCTGTGTCTCTCTGACAAATGATACTCCCAACTTGAGCTCTCCCTGTTCACTCTGTGCAGGTGAGAGACACTTGAAACACTGAGTTACTGATTTTGTAAAAAGTCGGGGAGATCAGACTCCAAACCTTGCATGATGAAAATCCCTCAAATGCAGCTAAGCACCTACCTCAGGGCAGTGAGAATTCTCTCAGTTCAAGGATAAAAAAGGCAATGAGGGGACATTTTTCTTAGAAAATTAGAATTGATACCCTGAAGCAAGACACTTACACAACAGATAAAATAATGTAGTGCATTTTGTGAGCTTTAAAAATCTTTTTTGAAACATATTTCTCATATAACTCTTCTAGTTCATACCATTTGTGACAGATGTAAAGGCAGCTGCTAAGATCGAGTTAATATTTTTACATACAGATTTCCAAAAGTAAAATGTGTCACTCAACTTTCCATACCCTTCCTTTATTTAGTGTAAATGCTATGTAACAGACAGCACCTATATAAAGGTCTCAGGGCTGGAGGGATAGCTCAGTGGGTTAAGGCACCTGATGCTAAGCCGGACAACCAGAGTTCAATTCCTGGGACTCCTGACTCCTCAAAGTTGTCTTCTGACCTCCAATGGTGTGCTGTGGCATGCACACATCCCCTCTTCTTCACAATATATAAATTTAAATAAATAAATAAATAACTTTTAAAAAGAGGGCGCACTGCCACATTAGAACAGCTTATGGCAAACCTCCTAGGAATGTCATCTAAAAGGAATGAAGTGTTTTATGTTGTTGGCTCACAGGCTGAGGGTACAGACCATCATAGCTGAAAAGCATGGCAGCCAGAGCTTGGGGCAACTGGTCATCTTGAATCCATAGGAAACAGGGTGGAGTGGGGGAGGGGGAGAAGAACACTATTGATCAGCCACTTTAGTCAATGTTTTGGACCCTAGCCACAGAATAGTGCCACATACATGTAGGGTGGTCTTCCCACATCTGTAACCTACCATAAAAACCAAAAACAAACCTTTCTCAGACTCTCCAATAGATGTGTTTCCTTGATAATTCTAAATTATGTCAAAGTGACAATTGAGACTCACCATCACACCACTTCCCTTGTTAAACTCCACGTTTTCCTCATCTTCCCACTCCACAGTTTGCTTTGAATTCTCACAAGAAATCTGGCTAAGAGCAGCTAGTAACAACCATGCCACAGGCTGTATTAAAACCTCCTCTTTTAAACAAATGTTACTGTTACTATTGCTTTTGAATTTAGCCTCACTCAGGACACAGGTACAATGTAGTCAGATTCTTTGCTATAACATAACACAATTGGACTCTAGTCCAAAGGAAAAGGTATTTCAAAAAAGAAAAAGAAAGAAAGGTTGGGAGGAAGGAGACAGGTCCATGCTGGCTACCACCAGTGAGTGCTCCTCAGGAATGGGAGGGCTGCATGCTGCCTGGCAGCTCTCCTTTGGGAGTCAATTGAGCATAACAACCAGGCCATTACACAGGACAAAGCAGCCAATATTTTGCTGTCTTGTCTTTGCACTTGTCTTTTTCCTCAGTTAGAAATTGGTATTCATGTTCTTTCTTTTGAGATCAAACATAAAACTTGAGCTCTAAGGTGTATGGAAATAAACATTCCAGGTCATGAGGTGCCTCGATGTCTTATCTCTTATTTAAGAGTTTTTATTCCTTTGCATTGAGGTGCTCTGTGCTAAGGATGATCTGTCTCTGTCCCCAGGGCCATCACATTCTGTGGATAGTGTTGGGATCCTGTGGGAACTGGGTCAGAAGTAAAACCATTACCATCTTCTCATGTCCATCCTCTTGATACTGAGTTATCTGCCCATGGCTATGGGTTATTGATGAAGCAGTATCAGGGTTATCACAGAGCAGGAGTGGGAGACTAGTTAAAAAAACATAAGTTGGGGTCCTGTATGCTCACAACTTTATTCCCAGTGAGCTGGCCAGAGTCCTTCTCTCTCTGGGTAGAAATCATGGATGTATGCAGGAGTAGCTGTTTAGGATCTTTGGTATTTGACAGCATTGGGCCATGGCAGGTGATTGACAGAAGCAGCCAGAGGCACTCTCTAGTGTAAAAGCTCTTGAGCGGGTCTTGGGTAGTGGGACTCTAGCTCTATCTGTCTCTTATGCAGGCCTGTCTCTAAGTGTCTGGATTCCTCAATCACAGGCAGTAGCCACTGTAGCTTCCAGGCCTGAGGGCTTGACAGGGTTCTGGAACCATTCCTGTGACCCTGGCAAGGCTACCCCTACAGAAGTTACAGCTCTGTTTCTGCTGCAGCTGTGGGGAAGGTTTCCCTAAAGCAAGCGTATCAGCTCTGCTCCTGCAGGGGGAGGTTTCCCTAGTGAAAGTGTTTCAGTTCTGCTCCAGCGAAAATGTTACAGTGAGCCAAAGGATACCACAAAGCTACATTCTACAACAAACCTCATACAAGAGATTTATTGGAAGGTAAAAACCCAGAGGCTGCTGTCTCTGCTCAGGCAAGAAGCAGCAGCAAACTGAGCAGAAGACAGGGTTTACATGGGGTTTCTTAAGGACCAGAACTTTCCAGAGTTTAGGATTGGTGAGATTTTAAGTCCTGAGCTTGGGATGAGCTCAGGGAATGGTGGAATTTTGTGCTCAGGGATTAGAGGGATCTCACGCACAGGGATTGGTGGGATTCTGTTTCTTGGCCCTGGTCTTGGGCTTGGGGTCAAGTCAGGGTCAAGGTGTTCTTTCCCTGGCCTTTCCCTCCTATATCCACCCTGGCCTGTTTGGCTGCCTCTTGTGTGGTCTCATTGCTATGGTGATGGCAGCAGTTGAAGTGTGCTGTTGACCTTCTTCTGACTTCACTTCTTGCTCCTTCAGCTACTGGGCAGCTGACTGCCTTGACGATTTTGTGACTCTGCCTACTGCCTGCTGGGTTCTGCATCATCTTCAGCTGAAGAGCCACTAGCTGTTCTGCTGTTACTGCTTTGCCATTGCTGCCTCTGGGCTGGCAGTCCACTGTTGCTGCCCACTGTCTTTGCTGCTTCCTTCTTAGCTTGGGTTACCTCTACTGAAAGGAGGCAAGAAAAGAGCACTTGAGAGAAGCTTTTAATTTGGTCTGATGTCACAACACCAGGAAAGGAAGATCAGGAGGGTACCGCTTAGCCCGCTCATGTGAGTCTGGATAGCCTGCGTTTACAGCCAAAAGTAGTATGTCAGGGGCTGAACTTTCAGGAGCTAGAGCAAGCAGCTGCTTGTTGGGTAGTCTCTTCAAGATGCCCATAGATATTCAAACCACTATCATTGGCCTAAGGGTGTTCCTGTGGGATAGTTGGCTAGCTCTCCACTCTCACCCCATTTCCCTCAAGGCAGCTAGGGCAGCCAGGGAGAATCCAGAGGCTGCCAAATAGGGTTTTAGATTGCCTATCCCCCACAGTCTCTGCTCACTCCCAGGAGGTTGAGCTTCAGGGGAGTGCTCACAGTGAGGACCTTGAGTTTAATGGATTTTGAGAGTGCCATGACAATACTTAACACCTGCCTGTCTGGTGCCTCAAAGAGAGGCAGGTTTCCTTTACCTGTCTCAAGTTGAAAGGGAGACAGGTGTGTGAACCCATGATTCCAAATGAAGACTGAAGGCCAGGTGTTCCTGGGAGAATGGAGTGAGTGTGAAGACTCATGGAGAGCTGTGTGTGTGTGTGTGTCGTGATGGGAAGGGCAATGGGTGGGAGGAGGGACGAGGAGAAGGACTACATTGACAGTAGAGAGAAGAGAAACGGTGTACACACTTTACAGCACGTCAGCCCCTGCTCGTCCAATTTAGGTCTACTGGCTCACCTTCTCAGAGTCCTAAGTACCTGTGAGACGGGGTCAGATGGGGTGGCTTGCCTATGCTCAGGACATGGATTGTTCAAGGGCAGGGCTGGGTACTGACTCTGCCACCCTCGATCTGGGGCTTGAGTGTCACTGGCTCACTCTGTCACTGTGTAAGAGTCAGCATGTAAGAGTACATGCTATCTAAGATGAGGAAGTGTGCTCCAGGAGATCTGACAGTTGGGGTTGCATGGTAAAGAGCTTTGTCTACCAAAGCTGAGACTTCCCCCTATGAATGTAGAAGGGTCCTGTGCTGAAGAACCTATGGTGGCTCTCAGCCTTCCTAAGGCTACAACTCCTTAATATAGTTCCTCATGTTGTGGTGGCCCTCAACCGCAAAATTATTTTGTTGTTACTTCATAACTGTAATTTTGCTACTATTATGAATGGTAATGTAAATATCTGATAGGTGACCCTCAAAGGGGTTGCAACCCACAGATTGAGAACTGCTGCAAGCAGATCCATCTTTTAGAATGAGACAGCCTGACTCAATGGCAGGCTTCAAATTGGCAGTTCAGGAGACTAGGCCTACATCTTTGTTTCCAAGAACTGGACAAATCCAGGTCTCAGAAGCTGCCCTGTCACCAGACCTGAGGCAAGGACAATGGGCCAGCAGCAGTATCCAGACTTCCTCAGCAACAGTTTCTAGACCTCCCATGCCCCAGCAATGGTTCTGGAGTGTGCCTAGAAATAGAGCCAATGATAGAGGTCACCTACCCCTCCCCAGAATTCCCCTAATGTGCTTTAAATCAGGCCTGCGAGCTCACTTGGGCGCCTCCATCTTGGAAGATGGTAGACCCTAGTATACTGGACTTCTGCAGAATAAAACACTCTTTGTTTTTGCCTACTATTTGATTCTGGGGTATCATTCTTTGGCAGATCATAGACCCTTACAAGAAACCATCGCCTTGGCAGCTGTGTAGTAAGCTAGCAGTGGCACTGCACAGGGAGGAAAATGGCCAGGATTAGGGGAGCACTTGAATACCAGGGCTCAGGAGTTGTCAGTGGCTTGGTTCCATTTGCTGCTGGCATCCTGGAGGGCTGTGCTGAGCTGCTGTAAGCAAGCATGGTGACTGCCCTCCTCCACTGAGATGCTGTGAGGTTCCGCTAACCTAGGGTGGCATGAGGAAGGTCATGTTCCCCTGACTGGACTGTTGCAGTGTGGACCTCATTCCCTTCACTCTAAAAGATTCCAGACTGCCCCATGCTAACACAGGATCTGAGGTGAGGACCAGCTGTGCCTCCCACAGGGGGTCCAAGGCTCCTTCCTGATGTACAGTTGCCAAACCCAGATCCTTCTTCCACCCTTACTCCTGTCTCAAGGTCTAGGGTCCCAGGTCTCAGTTGCTCCATGCCATGAAAGCAAATTTGGTTTGCCCCATTGTAATCTCTGCACCCAGGACACCATCTAGAAAAGAGTGCATTCTCCGTGCTTCTATCTCTGCCCACAGACTCATTTCTCAGCCTCACCTTTGCATACTCAGGAAGCTCATTAAAGCCTTTCTTAACAAACACCACTCTTCTCCCAAAGATGAACTCTACTGCCAGGTGTGGAATGTGAAAACCATGTTGTCATTCTCCCTTCGTATTAAACTTTGCAAAGAGGCCAATGACGAGATGGTGCACATAGCTGGCACTCTCCTGAACAGGTATTTACAGAGGAGAATGCCTACCTCTGTCTTTGAGGCTATCATCGAGGCTCACCGCTTACCCCTCCGGCCAAGGACAAGGGGAGCAGGGAATGTTAGGAAATAGTTTGTTGGCTCTGAGAGTGAAATCAGCCTCTACCCAGACTGCAGCTCATTTGGTGAGGCAGAAATTATCAACTCCTGCCAGTTGTTGGTCACTAATCCTCTTGTCTTCAAATCATCTGATAAGAGCAGACAGAGGTTTCCCTTAGAAGACGTCATCATCTGAGCCTCATGTTATGTCTGCATGTAACACTTCTTGTACAATATCTGACATGAAACCAGACACAGCCAGGTGCTTCAGCTTAGCTTCTGAATAACTCCCAAAGGCTCGTGTGTTGAGAACTTGGTCCCCAGCTTCCCAGGAGGTGGTAGGGTGTAGTGAGTTTGTGTGGGGGTGAGGTCATTGAGAGCACCCCCTTGAAGGAGATCCTGAGACTTAGTCTTGTGTTCTGCCTGATCTCCATGAGGGAGCCACTTTACTGTAGCCCACACTCTCTGCCATGATGTCCTGCCTTGTGCCCAGCCCTAGAGTAATGAAGCTAACTGTTCATGGATTGAAGCCTTTGAAATAAACCTTTCTTCCTTATAGTACCTTTATCTCAGGTGTTTTGTCACAGTACAAAAAGCTAGCACATCAGAGGAGGAAGTATGATACCATGGATAGTATCCATGAGAAAAGGCACATGCTGGAAACAGGTGTTCAGATACTAGAATCATCAAGTACAGGCTTAAGGTAGCTACTGGAGAAGTGCTATGTCAGACACTTGTGCCAGGCATCCAGGATGAAGAGTCAGCAAACAAATCATGGCCCTGCCCTTACTGGGCCTTTGCAGCCTTCTGGGGGAGACAGCAACCAAATAAACCAGCTTATACAGGTTCATTGCAAAAAGGGCCCAGGCTCTCCTTGCCTGCATGCCTACCCTATCTTTTTTTGCAGCTCTCCCAAGAGCAAACAAAGCAGATTCCCACTTCTTGAATCTGGGCTGTCCTTGCCCTTGGCCAACAGACCATGCTTAACACCAGTGCTCCAGTTCTGAGCCCAGTCTCCAGAGACCTTGTGCCTACCAGCTGCTCCTCATGGGGTGTGGCCCTGAGAAAGATTATGGGCTATCAGCCAAGAAGGAGATTGTCCTAGAAGGACTCAGATTTGAGATTCAAACCAAGGTCAGTAAATCCACCTTGCTGGCCCAGCAAGTCCTACTGTGCTCAGTGTAAAAGAGCAGGATTGTCCCACAGACAGAGATGACTGAGAGCAAACATCTCATACCAACAGGGGTTGGTTCTGTTTGTTATCCAGCATGATTGTGTGCAGGCAACTGACACACATAGATGCATCACTTTGAGTCAATGAAAACTAAGGTGCAGCGGGTACTGAGTGCTTATCAGAGAAAGCAGACAGGTCTGTGGGTTAAGAAAAGGCTTCTCTGAAGAAGGGATGCTCACATGGGGGTCAAAATGAAGGTAGTTAAATGAGTAAAGAAAAAGATGATATTGTTCAACATCCTTAGTCATCAGGGAAATGCAAATCAAAACAGCCCTGAGATTCTACCTCACACCAGTCAGAATGGCTAAGATCAAAAACTCATGTGACAGCAGATGCTGGCAAGGATGTGGAGAAAGAGGAACACTCCTCCATTGCTGGTGGGATTTCAAGCTGGTACTACCACTCTGGAAATAAGTTTGGCAGACGCTCAGAAAATGGACATAATACTACCTGAGGACCCAGCTATTCCACTCCTGGGCATATACCCAGAAGATGCTCTAACATGTAATAAGGACACATGCTCCATGATGTTCATAGCAGCCATATTTATAATAGCCAGAAGCTGAAAACAACCCAGATGTCCCTCAATAGAGGAATGGATACAGAAAATGTGGTACATTTACACAATACTCAGCTATTAAAAACAATGACTTCATGAAATTTGCAGACAAATGGATGGAACTTGAAAATATCATCCTGAATGAGGTAACTCAGTCACAAAAGAATGAACATGGCATATACTCACTAATACGTGGATATTAGCCCAAAAGTTAGGAATACCGAAGATTCAATTCACAGCAACTGTTGGACTGAGCGTGGGGTCCCAGATGAAGGAGTTGGAGAAAGGACTGAGGGAGTTGAGGGAGTTTGCAGCCCCATGGGGAGGGGGCAGCAGTGTCAACTGGCCTGACCCCCTGGTGCTCCCAGAGACTGGACCACCAACCAAAGAATACACATGGAGGGACCCACGGTGCTGGCCACATATGTGGCAGAGGAGGGTCTTGTTAGCCATCAGTGGGAGGAGAGGCCCTTGGGCCTGAGGCAGTTGATGCCCCACTATAGGGGAATGCCAGGGAGGGTGGGTGGGTGAGGGAGCAGGGGGAGGGGGGATGAGATAAGGGGTTTTCGAAGGGGAGACCTGGAAAGGGGAAAACATTTGAAATGTAAATAAAATATCAAAAAATCATCTAAAAAAAAGAAAAAAAGAAAAAGACTACAGAGCAGTCCATGATCTGAGCAAAGACTTCATGTGGAGATGGTGTGTGCTGTTTGAGGCGTGGAGGAAGTGAGTGGGGAATGGGAGGGGTGAGACAAGGCTGAGAAGGGAGACAGGGCAGGCAGTGGAGGGATGTGGCTTTCACACTTACAAATATAAACAATGTCTCTAAACATTCATTTCACGTGTGTGGGAACGTGTGTGCCATCGCACATGTGTAGAGGTCAGAGGACAACTCGTGGGAGTTATTTCTCTCTTTCCACCATGTGGGTTCTAGGGATCAGTTTGTCAGGCTTGGCTGTAAGTGCCATTAACCACTGAACCAGGGACCATCTTGTTGGCCCTGATGTCTTTTGAGTCTCTTATTTGTCAGGTGAGTATGTTAGAATCGGTATTCTTTAATCCCTCATTTTTCTATACTCTACTGTCAAGGTCAATGAGCTTTCCGTGAAATTCTGTAGCAGTAGACATGCTTTAGCCCTAGACTGATGCTAATAATTGAGGACTGACAGACAGTTCATATTGTTAATACTGTTGTGGCAGAGACTTCCTGGGTAGCCTAGTCTCTTTCTTTAAACAAACAACACAAAACAAGAAACCAAGACAAGCCACTAATTTCCTCCCATTGCCTCTCCTGTGTCCCCACAGCTCTCAGCTTGACTCTTACAACTCCTCTGTTTCTGTTTGTAACTTTTGCCACTCAACTTCATATTCCTAAATTATACAGCATCATTTTTTACCTATTTAAAAAACTCACACATTTGGGGCTGGGAAATGTCTTAGAGGTTAAAGCAAGAGGCTAGAGTTTGGATCCTCAGAACCCATGTAATTCCTCAGAAGGCAGATAAGGGCGTACCTGCAGAGCTGGCTGGTTAGACAAGCTGCATCAATTAGCTCTGGGTTTGATTGAGAAACCCTGCCCCAAGAGTGAAGAGGAAGAATAACTGAGCAAGATGCCAACATCAGCCTTGGGCTTCCACATATATGTGCCACCTGTACATGCATACTCCACCATGACTACCTGTACACATGTGAACACACACACACACACACACACACACACATCACACACCAGACATAAAGTGAAAAACTGAAAACTTAACTATAAGAAGGATGCATCCTTTGGGTACCACATTGTTCATTCAGCATTATGGCTCATCTTGTGTGTAGTTTGTTTATTCTTCAATATTGTACAATGTTCCATTGTTTGGCTCAACCAAGTGACTTTAGCCAACCAATTATTGGGGACATTGGGGCTGTGACCAGTTCGTGTTCTTATAAGTGGAGCTGCTAGGAACTCAGTGTACAAGTTCTGTGTATATCTAGGAGAGTAGATTTAGTGGCTCATGGGGCCCTGGTAGTGGTGGCTCCTCTTTGTGTCATGGGACCCTGTGGTGCCTCCTCTGTATATTTTGTGTCTCATGCTCTGAGCAGTAGTGATGTTAGGCATCTTTCCCATAAGCTCTGTCTCTGTATTCCCATCTCACCAGTTCCATTTCTTGATTTTTTTTTTCTTGTAGGTGTAGAGGTGTCCTGAGCTTGAGCATCTGCTGTTCATGGATTTGTTGTTTTTTCTCCATTTCATGCTCTTTAAGAAACCTTTTGAGGAAGAGATTCTTCAACAGAGTCCAGATATAATTTTTTCTTTAGGTTTAGTGTTTTTAGGGCCTTCCCCAATAAAACAACCTATTTGTATTACTTTCTAAATTTTTTTTAAATATCCCAGAAATTTATTTGATGTTTGCTTGAATACATTTTATATAGAAAGATTGGGGTTGTTTGTGTTTGGAGCCCCTGGTAAATCTCTGAACCATAAGGTTGCCAATCCAGAGACATCAGAAATGGAAACTGCAAGCCCAGTTTTAGGACTGCTGTTTAAGATCTGTCTCTGGTCAAATCAAGCCACTCCCTTAAACAATGCTTAAGTTTAGCCACTATGTGAAAACAGCTGACACGAAGGAGGGCATTTAGATTCCGGCTTGTTGAATACTTAAATACTTGGAAATAAAAAATTCAGCTTTGAAGTTTTCAATACTGGGAAACTTTCAAGTCTAGGATTTACAGCCAGGAAGGGCTGCTTCATACTCCTTAAATTGGACTGTTTTCCAAAACGTTAATCTTCAGCTTTGGCTTCCGTTTCTTCGGCATCATCATCTCTATCCACTTCTGCATTTTCTCTCTCGATCCGTTCCAGCAAGTTCCTTGCAAGTTCAGTCTCATCTGCATCTGTGACCACTTTGGGCTCCACCTGGACATTGAATACTCCCGTCTTCTCCTCAGACTTCTCTTTGATCACTACTATAGCCTTCTGTCCTCTCTAGGGTCTTTGTTGTCATCACATACCTGGGCGGAGCTATTAGAGTAATCTTGATGGGCATGGTTTCTGTAGAGCAATTCAAACCTGCCCTCAGGGCTTCTTCCACAGCATCAATGCCTTCATAACCACAGCAAGCTGCTTCCATATCTGCTCGAATTTTGACCACTTTGTGGGGTCAAACGCCTATTGATATCATTAATGAGTACTTCTCTTTCATCTTCATTCAAATCTGAACTGTCCAAGATAGATGGTTCTGAGACTGCATGTTTGAAGGCATCATAGGCACCGTATCCAGGTCTCTTGTCCTTGTCATCAGAGACCCAGGCAGTCCTCTGGAACAGGCTTTCCAGATGCTCATCCTTGGTGTACTCTAATATGTCAGCCACATGGCGAAGAATGCCATCAACAGTTTTGGATTTTGTGAACTTGTCTTCACATTTGATCGCTTCCTCTGGATAAACTCTTCTTTTGGACAAGTCTATAAATCCTTTTTCTTTATCCACTCTAATGACAACTACACATTCATTTCTGCCATTTTGGATCAGTTTGTTTATAGAACGGATACGTCGTCTGGATCATTCACTAAGAAGAATCATGCCTTCAATGTTGTTATATTCCAACAAGCTGACATAGGCCCCCATTTCAGCAATGGATCACCATCAATACCTCTTACACCTCAGGAAATTTGTGTTGATAAAATCTACAACTTAGATCCAGCATTCTGAGGTATATGTGTGAATCCTGAACTAGGATCCCACACCGTGCTCCTTAATGGCAATGATGAGACTTGGAACACCAACACCTGACACCCTACTTTCTAAATTTTTATTGTCCTTCTGACAGGCTTTTTTTTATTTGTTTGTTTTTTAGATTTATTTATTTTATTTATATGAGTACACTGTAGCTGTCTTCAGACACACCAGAAGAGGACATCAGATCTTATTACAGATGGTTATGAGCCACCATGTGTTTGCTGGGAATTGAACTCAGGACCTCTGGAAGATCAGTCAGTGCTCTTAACCACTGAGCCATCTCTCCAGCCCCTGTCAGGTTTTTAAATCCTTGTTTTGCTTAATTTTTGAGAAACACTTCCATGAACATGACTTTCCTGAGTGCCAAGGCTGTGTGGTTTTCTGGTTTCCCAGTGCTGTTAGAAGTTGATTGTCGGTCTGTCTGTCTGTCTGAGGGTGGTGTAGACAGCAGTAGTTAAGATTTTAGAGTCATTGTCAATTTCCTCATGCATCTGATGTGTGTTTACTTTTTCTTTTGACTTCTTGAACATGTAGTATAGGGTTCATCTATTCTGGAAACCTACTATTTCCTTTACAATTTTTTAAAAATCTCATTTCCCCCTTCTTTATCTTGGAATAGGAAAGACTGGCATGCACTGAGCTATCTTTCTTAGCACTCCTTGTCTCCTCACGCTGCCATCTTTCTCCTGGGCTTACCATCTCTTTCACCAATTCTCTCTTCATCACCTCCCATCCTAGTGCCTCGTCTCATTCACTGGGATGCAAACATCAGCTGTTCAGCTCTCAAGAAGTCCATTTGATTAATTTTTATATCTTCTCATTTATTCTACAGTCCCCTTCCACCTCATATATTTTACAAGCCTTGTCTTTTATTTAAGAACCAATAAGCACAGTTACCGTAGAGTTACCAAGAACCCAACTATAACACCTCACGGGTCTTGTTCTGTTATCTGTAGTGGCTGTTGACTTTTCTCTCGGTCCACCTGCTCTTTATACTTTGCCTGTTTGTGAGCGTGTGCTGTGTGTGTGGACAGAGGCTGGTGAGCTTTCTAGAAAGGGTTGTAGAATCAACATTCTGCGTTTTGCAGGCCGCTTGTCATCCTCATTGTTTCTTTTCTTAGTCCTCGTTCTCTTTCTTCTAATCGACCTAAATATATTTTGACAAAAGCAAGCTGCAGCTCTCTGGCCTGCAGGCAGCTGCTCAGGATACCACTCTCTAAAGAGATTGTGTGTTTCTCAGGGAGCTGGCATGACTCCTGTGCGATTTGCTTTTATTGTCCATAGGTGATGGAACCCGAATTCCCAGCAGGTTGCTCTGGCCCCCCTTTACCTGAAGCAGCTCCACAGTGCCCCCAACCATCCCTCACACATGGGAATCGACAAAGACCTCTAACCTTACGTTTGCCTTGGCTTCCAAAGCTCCGACTCACAGTTGCTATAACAGCTCAGTCTTGTGCAGCTGGGGTCGCTTCTGCAGAAGTGGGCGCCATGCCTCCCCGGTTCCACCATTACAGTCAGTTTGTTCTGGTTGTTTTTCTTAGAGGACAATCAATATTAGCCCCTCAACCTTAAACAAAGGCAGAGAGATTCATTCAACATGGTCACATTGGCAAGAAACACAGCTGCCCAGAGTCTGTCTTTGTGGGGGTTACTGACATGCACTGCAAGTTTAAATGGAGGAAAAGTTGGCTTAGTGAGCAAGAGGGATGCAGAATTGAGAGGGTCCAGGTGTGGTCTGGATGAGCATCCTCTGTCCCCCATTGTGAGTTTGCAAGGGGCTTCAGAGCCTTTACTGGGGTATTGCTTCAAGGGAGGACTCTGGTTTCCAGACGACGGTCGGTCATTTCTGCTATAGCCTTACCTGATGGATCACCAGCCTTGGTTGAGGTGTCCTGCACTAAGGGTGACTGCAGTTTTGGGGTCATTACGTATCTCTGTGCCTTCAGCTAATGTAAAGAAGACACAGTGGAGGCAGCAATGTTAGGCTTCCTCTGGCTCTCAGGACTTTTAAGCCCAAGTGAGGAATCAATGCCTTTCAGCAAAAGTGGCCCCACCCCAGGTGCCTGTTTCTATCCCCCCCCCCCCCCCCGTTGTGTCTGGACATTCCTGAGTCTTAGGGGAATTAGGTTGCCAGCCATCCGGCTTTGTAGGTTTCCTGGCCAGTGAGACTCTATCACTCACACGAATGGGAAGGAGACTGCCTGTAACAGCTGAAGCACATAGACAAAAGCAGCCAGGTGCTCAGGCCTGAAGTAACAAGAAACAACAGGGATCTGCTAGAGCCAGGGTTAAATTCCTGAGGGGTCATCTTCCCAGATGAGTAGTGCCAGGAGTCTGGGCTGAATCCAAGTGGGAGGGATTTAGTGCTGGGCAGTGCCTGGAACCATTCCTCTGCAACCTCCTACCTTTAGCTGGTGTTCATTAGTTTTGGAAGGGCTGGCACAAATGGCTTCATTTTTCTTGTTAGTATAAGATAGGCTCTTGCTATCCATGTAGCCCAGGCTGGCCTCAGATTCACAATCCTCTGGCTGCAGCCTCTTAAGTGCTGTCCTTACAGGTCTCACCACACCCAGTGTGACTTTATTTAAAATTTGGCAGTTACCCTTTGGTTCCCAACAGTTTCTTCTGAAGGCATCCCTGAGTGACTATATGGTGGTTTGGTCTTGATTGCCCTTTGGTGCAGGGACAGTATCTGTCCTGGTTGGGTGGGTCTGACCCTTTGTTGGGAGGCAGAAAGTGACAGGTTGAAGAGTCAGTGTCAACTGTAACCACTCTTCTTTTGTGTGTGAAACTTAAGCAACTAAAAGGTCCAGAAGGAGGAACTTGTAGACTGGAGTCCATTCCTAAATTTAACGCTGTTTGTCCTGTGGTTGTTATTCCAGCATCTTAAGATGACCGTGAGTGAGTGAATCCCAGATAATCGGACACTGAGCCATTTATACTTGTCGGAGTTTGGTTTTACTTGGTTCAGATTGTGACTGTGCCCTGGTTCTTCTTTCTTGAAGAAGGCATTTAATTTAAAAATTATTTTTACAGGAGCCCACAGCTGAAAGACTTTGAACTTTTAAAAGAGATTTTGGATTTTGAAGATTGGCTACTTTAAAGAGACTGAAATTTTAATGTGTTTGAATTTGTAAAGACGGTGGGGCTTTTAAAGCTATTTATGTTTTGAATGAGAGACCTTGGGGATGAATGAAAAAGGAAGGGTTGAGGCTTAAGAATGATGCGTTTGTGTCAAGTTGACAGGCATCAGTTGTGCTGGCTAGTCTTATGTAAAGTTGACACACAAACTAGACTTTGTTTTGAAAGGAGGGAAACTTAATTGAGAAAATGTCTCCATAAGATCTAGCTGTAACGCATTTTCTCAATTAGTGGTCATTGGGGGAGGGCCCAGCTCACTGTGGGTGGTGCCATCTCTGGGTTGGTGGTCCTGGGTTCTATATGAAAGCAGACTGAGCAAGGCATGGGGAGCAAGCCAGTAAGCGGCATCTCTCCATTGCTCTGCATCATTTCCTGCTTTCAGGTTCCTGCCCTGTTTGAGTTTCTGTCCTGACTTTGTTTGGTGATGAACTGTGCTGTGGAAGTGTAAGCTGAATTAACCCTTTCCTTCCCAACTTGCATTTGGTCACTGTGTTTCATCATCACAGCACTGGAAACCCTAAGACACATGGGGATGTGTTCTGTGTCTCAAAATAACTAAAAGAGAGGATTTTGCATGTCCTCTGACAGAGAAATGATGTTTAGAGTGATGGATATTCTAATTACCTAGATATAATCACCACACAAGGTACACCTATATCAGAACAGCCCATTGTGCCCATAAATATGTACAATTATCATGTCAATCAAAAAGCATATAAAAAGAGAGGGGGAACAAAGACACACATGTGTGAATGAACCTAGAGTTCTGGAGAAACAGACTGGTGCCCAAAATGAGAAAGACCATGGAAAGCCATGTGTTCATCAGAATAAGGTCAAGGTTCAATAATCTTTCCATCGCCATGGATATTTACAATAGGACCAGGGTTTTAAGGTGGAAATTAGCCATGTCTCTCAAAGAGGAGAAATGTTGGCTTCATCTTACTCCTTCATGTAGTTGCTCTTGCTAATTGTCAATGTGATCCTGACAAGGTTTACTTTTAGTGTCAATGCCTCCAGCAGGCAGGCCAGTAGCTAGGGTGACTATTGTATACATTAGAAAATCCCAAATTTGTGAAACGTAAAGAATGCATTCTGTCAGGGAAAATAGTAAATGTGAAAAATCAAACATTCACTCGAATAAGAAGTCACCTTTATTTTATTTTTAGACAGTATTTCATTTTCCATGCAGCCCTGGCTGTCTTGAAACTCACTCTATAAAACAGGCTGGACTTGAACTCATAGAGACCCACTTGTCTTCTGAGTGCAGGGACTAAAGGCATGGGCTGCCATACCTGGCACGTTTTAATGGAAGCACGGGGTAGTGAGAAAGCTCATGTTTGAACAGCAGGTACTCGGTATACAAGGAGAAAAGAATGAAGGATTAGACAGCACCAGTTTTGTCTAGTTTGCATCCAGTGGTGAAACACAGATGACTCAGGCCTGCTTCCAGTTCTACATTCTAAAGCCAAGGTAGGGGCTGGGGAGATGGCCCAGCAGATAAGAACATATACTGTTCTTCTAGAGGGCCTGAGTTCAGGTCCTAGCACCCACATTGGGCAGCTCACAGCCACCTGTAATTCTAACTCCAGGGGATCCAGCGCCCTCTGTAGGTCTCCATAGGACCTGCACTCATGTGTACGTACGTACGTACGTACATACATACATACATACATACATACATACACATATTTACAAATTTTAAAATATTTTTAAAAGCCTCTGTGGGGCAGGAGAGATGGCTCAGTGGCTAAGAGTGTAGACTATTTTTACAGTGGATCCAGGTTTGATACCCAGCACCTGTGTGAAATGGCTCACAACCACCTGTAACTCCAGCTTCAGGGCATCTGGAATCCTCTTCCGATCTCTGTGGCACCTGCACTCACATTTGCAAACCCTCACACTGACACACACATACAAAAATGTAAGTAAATATTTTTAAAAATATGTTTTCAAAAGATCATGGCCACATTTCCATCATAAAAACAGGCAAATGATGGGAACCGGATTCCCACCCCATGCCCTGCTTGGCCAGCTGTTAATCATAATCTATCAGCTCTCCAGCGGGCATGTTGACTTCTGAGAGAGTCTCTCAGAAGTCTCTCCTTCTAGACATCCTCTTCCATACTTTTGATGCAGTGTTACATAGTATCAGTGTATCTGTGGTCAGTTCTTCGTCATATTTTCCAATTCTTCTAATTAGCATTCATTGTCTGTGAAGGTGTGGGATGTAAAATCATCAGAGATGAGAGTGTGAGATCAAAGGACTGCCATGATGGACCAGGGACTCTGAAGACCTCTGCACATGGAGTGTCAGACTGCAGAAAGCAAAGGCATGATGGACGATCTGTGCAGTGTGCTGGAAACCTGCAGGCCCTGGTGGAGATGCATCTGTCCTCATGGTGCCATGGATAGTCAATGCCCAAGGTGGTAGGGGTGGGGAGGCTCAGTTCACCCAACAGTACTGTGCAGCTTCCAAGTTCTCTGTTCTCACATGAGCAAGAATGGAAGGGAGCTTGACAACTCACCAAGGCTCTTCAGAGGGTATGGGTGAGCTTGCAAATAGGCAGAAGACGCTTTGGGCAATAGCACTGCACACTGGGGTTGTTGTTTGCTTCTGTTTTTATGAACTCTTGGTCATTGAGAACAGGTTTTTCCCTTCAGAGGTTGGGACTGGGGGTCTGGTTCTAGTGTGTGTCTGCTTCCTATGGCCTCTGTACGCCATATTGAATCCAATATGAGGCGAGAGTGCAGTTGCTATTCAGAAAGGGACATTGTGGGCACAGAGGCTTGATGGAGAAAGCACCCTTCCCACTTATCATGGTTGCTCCCCTGAGGAGGTTGCTATGGCTTGTCTTTGGCTACTTTGTGGGGTCTTCTATCTTCTATGCTTCTCCACTCCTTTCCTTCCCGTCTTCCAAGCCCCTAACACTAG
>JADRCH010000361.1:764078-776906 GCA_019843965.1 Rhynchomys soricoides
CTGTGCTTCTCCACTCCTTTCCTTCCCGTCTTCCAAGCCCCTAACACCAGATAAGAGAGAAAAAAGGACAGAGAGAAAAGGAAAGAGATCCCTGAATAACGTGAGGGGTCAGAAAGGGGTGACGTCACCATTAGACGATTTCCTGATGATTAGGGGTGTCAAGATCTTTGGGGACAAGTTTGATCTTTGCTGTCAGGATGTCTAATTTCTTCCAACAATAACCACCAGCCACCCACCAACCCACACCCTCTCTCTTAGGGCCCTAGCATTTATATATCCTCTGAAAAGTTCCCAGAATTCCAAATGTCACACAGTCACAGAAACTATCTGCACCTGACAGGATTCCATCCCTGCTAGAGCACAAGGCAAATCACAGTTAGCTGCTGCGAAGCAGTCCCATATCCTCACACCTCAGATCAAAACAAAAACATATTCTTTTAATATTTCTGAGTTTGTTTTTTTTAAAAAAAACAAAAACAAAAACAAAAAAAACCCCCCATACTCCAAAATTGTCACTACAGGTTGCTGGTGACATGTGGATGCTGATGTAACAGTGGATTCCCACAGAACTGGCCTGTCCTTTTATATAGATGGGGAAGAAATGACTTGTCACAGGTAGGACTGTTGGGGAGCTCTAGACACCCAAAGTCCCCCCATTAGGTCCTGCTTCTTAAAAATTCCATCCTTCCCAGTACCAATAACCAGGGAACTGACTGCCACAGGCCTTAGGGGACTCTTGCGATCAATCCCCAGCATGGGCCAGTGAGTTCAGATGGGTCATGGGGAATCAGGACTTGTTTCAGGCCTGTGAAGTGTGATGGGAGAGACAGGAGGCCACTCATTCAGAGTGCTCCTGGAGCAAGAGAGGGCAGGTTGATTTGGACTGTCAAATTGACTAGATCAAGAAGTGCCCAGGATGTTGGTGTACCACATAGCATGTCTGTGAGATGTTCCCAAAGAGAGGGGATAGCATCTTGAAGAAGGTAGGGCCATTGTTCTACAATCTGGGGCCTGGAACTCTCTTTGCTCAGCAGTGTGTCTACACGCTCAACCTATGCTGTTGTACATAGTTTGGTTATCTTCACCATTGTGTTTGCTGAGTTTATTCACACTACTCTCAGTGGGCATTTGCTTTTGGCACAGTTGGAGGGAATGACAAGCAATTATTCTGAAGATTTAGTGTTCTCAGTTAAAAACCTTTTAAAGATTTATTTATTTTATGTATGCGCTTTATTTGCCTGTATGTGTGTGTGTTACCCTTAGTGGCCAGATGAGGGCGTTAGATCCCTTGGAACTGGAGTTATAGATGGTTGTGAGCCAACACGTGGGTGCTGGGAACCAAACTGTAGTCTTCTAGGAGAGCAGCCAGGGCTCTTAATTGCAGAGCCATCTCTCCAGCCCATATTCTACAGATTTCTTGGTTATATCTCTTGGTGCATATAAACCTATTGGCTGCATGCCTGGAAATGGGGTGGTTGTACCCTGGCACGTGCATGTGTTCAACTCTGCTGGATACTGTAAAAACCACTTTCTAAACAGAATTGATTTTCTGACCTTCCCTCCTCCCCTTCCTTCCCTTCTCCTTCCTTTCTTCTTGTCTATGATTTTTGTTTGTTGTTTTTAGATGGAGTCTCATCATAGTCAAGGCTGATCTTGAACTTCTGATGCCCCTGCACCAACCTCCTGCATGTTGGGATCACAAGTGTTTGATACCATGGCACTATGCCTCTGAGTCTGCCTTAGATGATGTCTCTGGGTTCATGGGGTTGCTTTTTGTTGTCCTTTGTGAAGTGTCCATTGCTTCATAACATTGTCTTGTTGATTTACAGGAGTCCTTGAGATGTTGTGGGTGTATGCCCTTTGTAAGGTCTAGGCTTGTGGCTATTTTTATTGTTTATTGACTTAGTTGATAATTACTGTCTGCTTGTATGTCTACCAATTTTTTATTGAGTACTTGACATCTATGAAAACTGTAGGAGAATTGGAGGCCCTGGCTGCTGTTATTCCCATTCTTGGGTTAACCTTCACTCCAGACAGTGATCAAGCTCAGGAAGATGGTCACTTAATCCACCAGGGAGCCCACTGATTAAAGCATTAACATAAGGTGTTAGGAAATACCACTAATCACTAGTTCAGCTTTACTTCCAGAAGCCCTACAGGGTTCTGACTTAAAGGTTGCGGTGTTCATCAGCACCCTACTCAGCCCTCTTGTCAAGCATCTTTCTAGCTCAGAACAAGTTCAGTCCACAAACTGGACAGACTTCTGTTCAGCTCTCCTGCCTATCACTTGATGCTTTCCTCAAAGTGTCTTGGCTTTTCAACTAATTAAAAAAAAACAAAACAACAAACCTGTTAATAAGGAAATGGTAGCCAGGTACTAGACATCTCCATGCTTCTTGGTCTTTGACAGCTCATTGCTCCCAGGATGGGTCTCTTATTTTTACAATGTTTCTCTAGACTATTCTAATGCACTAGTTCTCAATCTTCCTAATGCTGCAACCTTGTTATACAGCTCATGTTGTGGTGACCCCAACCATAAAATTATTTTTGTTGTTACTTCATAACTGTAACTTTGCTACTGTTATGAACTGTTATGATTTGTGTGTTTTTGTTTTGTTTTTTTGGTTTTTCGAGACAGGGTTTCTCTGTATAGCCCTGGCTGTCCTGGAACTCACTCTGTAGACCAGGCTGGCATCGAACTCAGAAATCCACCTGCCTCTGCCTCCTGAGTGCTGGGATTAAAGGTGTGCGCCACCACTGCCCGGCTTGTGATTTGTGTTTTTTGATGGTCTCAGGTGACCCCCATGAAAGGGCTGTTCAAACCCCCAAAGGGTCGTGACCCACAGGTTGAGAATACTGCTCTAATGTTCCTCAAACCAGTGGATTGATGCAAACATGCTCGGTTGCTCTTACTGTAGCTTCGTACTTTGAAAGCTTTCTCCACTTAGCTTATTAATTCTTTCATGTTGCATAAATATGTTCCAGCTGTTTCACACTGGTAATCTGGAGTCCTTTAAAGGGGCCACGAGACTTCTAAGCTACACCAGGATACATTTCCTGAATTTCCCCTCATCCTTAGGCTTGCATGAATAGGAAATGCTGGATGCACGTATGCAGACAGATACCTCCATGCTTCCTGTTGCTGTGAGGAGGAAAGGGTTTACTGGCTTGCACGTCCTATCACTCTACAACTGAGAGAAGCTAGGACGGGAACCTGGAGACATGTTCCTCTCAGGACCATGAAGGAATGCTGTTTCCTAGCTTGCTTCCCATGGTTTACTCAGCCTGTCTTATCCCACCCAGGGCCACCTCTCCAGGAGTGGCATCTCCCCCCCACAGTGGGATGGGCCACATGCACGCCTGGTGCTGGTGGAGGCCAGGAGAAGTACTGGGGTTATAAATGGTTGTGAGCCCCTTTGTGGGTGCTGGGAATCAAACTGGGGTTCTCTGGAAGAGTAGCCAGTGCTCTTAACCAGGAAGTCATCTCTCCAGCCCTCTTCTGCTTTCTTAAAGAGAAAGCTTTGGCCCTTTGCCTGAATTCCTTGGAAGAAGGGAAACGGAGGCTAGCATGGGTTAGAAAAGTCACTCATTTTTCCTGAAACAGACTCTGAAACCCACCCAACTTTTACTAGTTCATCTTCTCCTTTGATGACTTTTTAAAAATAAAATTCAGAATTTGTTACAAGTGTCAAACTTTAATTTAAAAAGTAGGGAAATTACCAAATAGTCACGTGGACAGTCTCATATTTTACTTTTATATTTCAGTAGGATGTGAAGTATGTGGACTGGGAAAATAGATCGGTGTATGAATTTTTACACCCCACAGAATACTATTTGCCATTTTTAAATCTGAGAAATGAAACATGTCCAACTCCTTCTACTGGCTTCTTGGAGAGGCTCGCCCATTAAGCCATCTTCACTGCGTAACTGGGAAGAACAGAAGCCCAGTGTGCTCAGAGAACTATGTAATCTGCACTGTGAAGCTAAGACACCAGGGAGTTTCCTGCCACTTGTACTTTGTTCGTCCTGTCTTCTCATGGAGGATGTTTGGGAGAGCTGTGGAGCTGCACACACTATGCCCACAGCTGTTGGTTCTGGTGAGTAAGGGCCATCTGCTCTTTGCTTTAGGGGTTGAGAATTATGTAGGTCAGTTTTGGTTGTCAGTAATGGAGTCCAACTGAGTAACTATAACCAGGAAAGGAGGATTTTATTGTTAAAATTATGGGCATCTCCTGGGATTCCTCCAGAGTGAGAATACAACCTCCGTAGTAAAAGTCAAAAGCATTTTCTTTTAAAATCATAGTCGGTTCTCTCTCTCATCCCTTCTGTCTCAATCTTTTTCATTGGAGATGAACTTCTGCATCTCCTCTCTCTCTTCATGAGAGAGAACAGGATGCCGAGCTCAGGTCTGTGCAGCACCCCTCAGAGAGATTTCAGCTGTCACCAGGACAGGCAATCACCCTGGACCGGTAAGAGTCACATGATCCAGACGTGGCTCCCAGCAGCTACCCTGGCTGGATAAAGGAAAGTTTTAAGAGAAGGGGAAGGAGAAGCCTTAGGACCCGGGCCAATCACTCCCAAAGGGCTTGTTATATCTGAAATGTTAAGAAAGTATTGAAGGCCCCAGTAAGGGCTGCCTGCTGCCTGCAAGGACATCAGTCTTCCTTTTAATTAAAACAGCACAGCAGGGGATCTCCAGGTTTGGACCAGTATGTAAGGAACGTAAAAAGTTGCCATTCAGAATTACAAAAAGCTGAACAAACAGAAAAAAAGAAAAAAGGGAGAAGAAAAGAAAAACAACTCAAAACTTCTTAGATCTAAGGCCACAGGCCAAAGCGCTGCCCTAAGGCTGGAAAGTCATGTTGCTGAGGCCCTGTGAGCACAAATCTGGTGGGTAGAGACTTAAAGAGGTGCAGCTTAAGTGAGCCCTGTGGTTTTTTTTCTCCTGAGTTTAATCTTCAGGTGCTACAGTGCGTGAGGAAGGGAGGAAACACTCCTGAGGGCAAAGAAATCATTCTGAAAAGGACCAGAGCATTCTTAGCCTGGGAGACCTGCCTTCAGTGGGAGCTGGTTTTTCAGAAACCTGCTGTGGAGGGAGAGATTCCAAGCCCACACCCTACCAGCTGTCATGCCCATCCAGCGATGTGACAAGGTCTCACAGCTCACAGCTCAGGTGCACACAGAGATCAAGCCCAGTCATGGGGCTGTAGAAACTTCTTCCTCTGCACATTCACCACCATTGAATTAAGCCCCCAACCCTGCCACGTTCACTATGTTTGCCTTCTTCAAATAATAGGGCATGAGGCTGGGATGCAGCTTCCCGGTGAAACACTTGCCTGCAGGAAGGTGGTTCAGGCTGTATGATTATTGGCACCATGATGGGAAGAAGAGGAGGAAGAGGAGAGGGAAGGGGAGGAAGGATAGGAAGAGGATGGGAAGGAAGAGGAGCAAAGTGATGATGATGATGATGATGTTAGTAATTTGTATTAATCTGAAGAGATGGAGAGATACAAGAACCAGCGTTAGATGCAGAGTGGGTTTTAGAGCTGTCAGACGCAGAGTTGTCTTAACACTACATAATATAAGATAGGGGTTTTCAGGGGAAAGTAGACAACATGGCAGGACATAGGATGTAAGCAGAGGGACATGTTCTAGGGCAGACATGCAGAGAAGGCTCGAGGGGAAAATTCTGAAGTACAAGTGGAGACTATAATGGGCTTATTAGGATTCTGGACATGGCAGACAAAAAAAAAATATCTCTGAACTTGACTATATGGCTCTAGAAACTTCCAGATAGACTAGCCAGGAGAAAAGAATGGGAACCCATCCTGAAGTCAGAATACCCAAGAACTGCTGGCCATCACAAAAAAGGGGGACAGCCAACAGAGGGGAGACTGAGAAGGCAGCAGGGCGATATTGAGGCAAAAGGAGTGGACTTTCTCAAGTTAATGCCAGCCTTAGAGCCACTGACAGGAAAGGCTCAGAGGACAAGTAGGACAAAAGCCAAGAAGACAACAGGAAACAAACAAAAGGCTGGAGGAGAGAAGCTTAGCCCATGCAGGAATAAAGGCACAAGGATGCTCCCCAAACCACGAGGGATTTCACTCTGAGGGGAGAAAACAGAACTCTAGACATTCTGCAGTCCTGCAAAATGTTTCAAAAGTAAGGGACAGAGATTCTCTGATGAGCAAAACCGAAGGAATATGTGGCCAGGTGTGAGAGAGAGCGGGTTAGGAAGGTGTAATGACCATGGGGGGGGGGGAGAGAGAGAGAGAGAATATCAAGTTCAGAGAACTCACTTTTTCTTAGTTTTAATTGATCTCCTACATGACAGCATGCTCCAAACAGTGAGAACAATAATGTGCATATGTTATACATGTACTTTATAAGCACATGCTCTATATGTGTACACACTTACATGCTAAATGTGATCAGTGACAGGGATAATATGAGGGACAGATGAGGGGGATCAGGTTAACTTGCTATAAGCTGCTTACACTCCCTGTGAAGTGATAGATATTGTTTGAAGGTAGGGATCCAAACTCAGGTCTTTGTGCTTGTGAGCCAAGTGCTTTACAATCTGGGTCATCTCCCCCAGCCCAGGACTGCTGGATTTTGATCAGGGCTCAGGTTTGCTTTTGCCCACATGCCACTGAATATGTTTCATTATCACGTTACTGGTGGTGTTAACTCTGCCCTTTACCTCTGTTTATTTGCATTTTCCACCATGGTTTTGGATAAATAAATCCCAAATATGCACTGTGAACACTCTAAACAAAATAAATAAAGTATCTATTATCTGTTCTCAAATACTCCCTGCCTTCAAAAGATGTCATTACCATGGAAACTCATAGTGTTGCCTCGTTCTTGTCACTGAGGCTCAGATAATCCCCACTGGCCCACAGGGGCAAACTTCTTTATCTGTCATCTCTTCTGAAATCTATTTTCTTAACTGAGTCTTCATGTTTGAAAAAAAATTATAAACATGGGGATGGAGAGATGGCTCAGTGGGAAGAGCATCTTATACACAAGCAGGAGGACCTGAGTTCTAGTTCCGAGCATCCACATAAAAGATAGACGCAGTTTGTAACCCCAGTTCTTGTGTTGGTGGGGATAGGCTATTCTATGGAGCTCAGTGGTTAGCCAGGCTAGGAAAACTGATGGAATCCAGGTTCAGTGAGAGACCCTATCTCAAAATATAAGATGCAGAGCAATTGAGGAAGTCAGTACACATATGTGACATGCACACACAGTCACACTAACATGTACACACACACACCCCTCTGCCTAATAGGTCCAACTTTGTTTATCATGAAATATTAAAAATTGATTGAGAAGTGCTCCCTTGTCCTGTTTTGCCCTTCGCTTCATATAGGGATGACCAGTGTCCTATGCATGTTTTCTGTGATTATCATGTGTACATACCCATTCTGATTAGCACGATTTGTAGGTGCTAATCAGAATAGGTATGTACACATGATAATCTGCATACTTACTGCCAGAGATCTGTTTGAAGATTTACCCATGTGGAGAAGGCAACTTCGTTCAGTTCCTCTGTCTGTTCTGTAGTTCACATGTAGTTCACACACAACACACATGCACAATCACACATGCACACGTGCACATACCACTTGCACATGCATGCACACACGAACATTCCTCTGCCGTAGAAAGTAGGGCCAAAACTTCTGGGTTGTGGAAGCTCATCTTTAGTTTGTTCTGGATCAGTGGTTCTCAACCTGTAGGTTGCAACCATCGAAAATCTGAGACACTGCTCAGTAGCAAAATTATGCTTATGACGTAGCAATGAAAATAAATTTATGGTTGGGGGTTCCTAAGGCCATCAGAAATAAGTGTTTTTCCATGGTCGCAACCCACAGATTGAGAACTGTTTTTCTAGAAAGAGCCAAATTCTTCTCTTTAATCTTTGACTGTTTTCTAAAACTATTGTTAAAACCGCACATATTTATGGAGCAGTGTGATGATGTATATAATGCACCCAATGTAAAATATCCAACTAAGGGGGCCCACATCCCCTTCTGACAACTTATTAGCAAACATTTAGTTTTCTTCTATATTTGCTTTAATTTTTTGAGACTTGGTTTCTTTGTGTGGCCATGGCTGTTCTGGAACTCTTTGTAGACCAGCTGGCTTCAAACTCACAGAGGCCCACCTCTCGAGTCCTGGTGTGCATCACTGCCACCAGACTATTTTGTTCTTTTTTTCATTCGTTTGTTTGTTTTTTCCAGATAGGGTTTCTATGTGTAGCGTTGACTGTCCTGGAACTCACTGTTGACCAAGCTGGCCTCAAACTCAGAGATCCTCCTGCCTCTGCCTCCTGGTTGCCGGGATTTAAGGCATGCACCACCACTGCCTGGCATGAAGTTTTGATTTTATATTAAGTCTTCATGTGAGGTTTATGTAGATGGCATGAGTGAAGGATTGGACAGCGAGTTTGACTGTGCCATGGTATCTCTTCTCTTGGCGTGATTCATATCGATGTCGCCATAAGTCTGCTACTCTAATAATGCACTCCTGCATCCCTGACCAATTCCACACTTCCCTAACTGATTAGGATAAGCAGTTTCCTGGTGAGCAAGTCTCTTGACTTGTTTCTTCAAAACAATCTTATTTGTTTACCTCTTTTTGATTTTATCAAACAAGTTTCAGGATTGGTTTTCCTGTTGGGATTTTGGGCTGTATACAAGATCATCTTGGAGAGAAGCCCTGGATCTATTGAGTAAGCCTCCATCACTCCCGAGTGTGTCCCATCTCTTCTTTTGTTCACCTTCCTTTCTCCCTTTCCATGGTGTCTGGCAATGTTCTCCATGGAGACATATACACCTTCTGTTTCATGTTTTAGTCACTGTAACAATGTTGTTTTCTGTGTCATGTCCTAATTGATTGTGATCAGTGTTGAGGAAAACCATTGACACTTTGTGTCAGAACCTGGTCACCTGTCTCCTTACTGCTGCAAGTTTGTAAGTTCTCTGAGACTGGTTATAGAGAAAATCAATCACCTGACTGACATTTGTTACCTTCAGTCATTGGCGGCAAGGACCTGGCTTTACTTTACTGGGAAAGCTTCTGTAAATATCACTCTATGTGATATTTACTTAAGACTAAAGAGAAGGCATAACTTTTTAGGAATTATTTTGCAATTTATTTTATTTATATGTGTATGTTTGTGTCTGTGCATGCACATATGGGTATAGGTATCAGAAGGAAACAGGAAAAGATGATGTATCTCCCAAGAGATGGAGTTAACGGGCAACTGTGAGATGCCATGTGGGTACTGGAAACTGGATTCCAGTCCTCTGAAAGAATAGCAACAAATGTTAATCCTGAGCTGTTTCTCCAGTCCTGAGAATGTATAACTTTTAGTTGTTGAGTGGTGCATTGGTATATATTTACAAGATGTTTGAAAACTATAGGTCACAATCTATCATCGTGTTGAAAAATCAATTTAGTTAAGAGTAACTCATGATTTTTTAATAACTGGTATAAATAGTATCAGAACGCATTACTGATATTAAAGGTAGGGTTTGTTTATTATATATTTGTATATCTTTCTAGCTCCTAGCCAACCTACCTAAATGTGTGCTTGCACATGCATGTATAAATGTTTATGTTGGAATTTAATTTAGAATATATTTATATTAAATGTAAAGATTTATTTATTTATTTTAATTGTGAACAAATGTTTATTCCCCTCAGATAGGCACCAATGTCAGAACAAAGGAACAGTTCTACCCAAGTTGAGCTCAAAACCATGGAGGTTTTGGAGTTACTTAACAGGAGTATGGGCACTTCAAAGGTAACTGTATCAGCAAAAAGTCTGGCCTAAGCAGGGGTGATGATTCACAAATGGTGCAAAAGATTTATTTTATAAAGGGTCTGCATTTAAAACTCAAAAATCATCTGTATTATATCCTGGTTTTCAATTTTGTTTTTCAGATTTACTCTAACCACAAGAACTTTTAAAAATCTGCTTTACCTGTCAATTTCTGATAGAAATGAATTCATTTTGAACTTTTGCTTATAGACTTTCCAGCTTTCTATATAATTTTGGGGATTTGCTTTGTAGATTTTAAAGCCATATTTTTAAGGAGATACAAATTCATGTTTGTATATTTTTCTGGTAGATTTCTCTATCATTGTTATGTCATGTCTCCTGATTGTCCTTAGCTTTTGTATGAAGTTAGGATTATTTCACTAAATGTATTTATTTGGTTAGTATTTCATTTGGTTCATTGGTTCTGTGTTCTCTAAATACTACCTACCTACCAATCTAGGATCTATCTATCTATCATCTATCTATCTATCTATCTATCTATCTATCTATCATCTATCTATCTATCTATCTATCTATCTATGCATCTTCTATCTACCTATGTATGTGTGTGTTTGTGAACATGGCATGGCACACATGTGGAGGTCAGTGGACAACTTTCAGGAGTCAGTTCTTGCTGCCCACGCTGCTGAGATCTCTGGTTTCTACAGCTGCCTGGTGTACTCCAGTCCAGCTACATTGTGAGCTCCTGCTTCCTGCTATTCTCCCATCTTGCCATAGAAGAGCTGAGACTACAGATATACATTATCTTGTCTAGCCTTTTATGTGGGTTCTGGGGCTCACACTCGGGTTATGGGGCTTGTGTGGCAAGCACCTTTATCTGCTCCACCATCTCCCAGGACTCTGGTTAGAACTTTTCAATCTTTTTGTCTGGATTTGTTTTCAGTATATTATATATTTAGCAAGTAGATGGATTTTAAACTCAATCCAATATGCTGACACATCTTTTGCAATAGATGAATTTAGTCCAATTACAGTTATTGTGATTACTGATAAGCTTTTCTTTCTTTCTTTCTTTCTTTCTTTTGACATTTTCCTTGTGTTTTTCTACCACACCTTTTTGGTTGTTCATTAAATTAATATATTGTTTTAAAAATTATTCTCTGTTAGTTGTTAATCTATCCTGTTAGTGCTTGTCTTACAGTTTTAACACATCTAATTTAAATTAAATGTGTTTAAACAAATACATTGTTATGTAGCATTTTGGTCTGTTTAAGCATAGAATTTTGTCATGCACAATCAATGTTTAATTAAAGTCACAAACATACTTGATTAACTTTAACTGTTGTTTTGTTGTTTCCTCTGTTTCTGCCTTTGCTGTGGCTTCACTCTTTTTCTATTAAGTGATGCTTTTTCTAATTGAGTTGCTGTGGATTCGTCTGCAGGGAGTTAATTTCGTTTTCGTGCTCCTAAAATTAGATAGTGTATCTCTGTCTTTCTCTTTCTCCCTCTCTCTGTGATGTGTTCATGTGGAACTCAGAGGACAACTTTTCTCTTCTTCCATTTGTATGTGGGCTTTGTGGATTGACGGCCCCAGGCTTGCACTGTGGGGTAGCCAGTCCCTTTACCCCATGAACCATCTCCGTGGCTCACCTTCAGAGTTCTCATAATTCTTAGTCCTCTCCTGAAAATTTAAGCAGTCACCACAGGCTAAGTCATCATAGAGAATCTAGTCCTGCTGAACAGCCCAGTGATGGCCTTGGTAGGCCCTTGATGGTGCTCACTCTGTGTGTTCCTCGCTCTGTGTCCCTCGCTCTGTGTGTCCCTTCTCTCATTGTGTTCCTGAGCTCTTTTCTTCTCACACGGACATGTCTTGTGAGTCTAAGCTCGGGCTCATTTTCCTTTATATACCCTAGGGATCACGAGTTGTGCCAATGCCTGTTCTCTTGCTACTGTCAAACAGTTCCGAGTCAACACATAAGGTGCTGTCTGGGTGGTCTGTGACAACATATCCACTTCCTCTTGAATTTCTGTCTTAGGTAAGGTGAAGGGCAGAGATGGCCATTTGTTTCCTTGGAAGGGTGGTTGTGAATTTCCTGGTGAGTGTCCTTTCTGTGTCGTTTATGATGGCAATGAGTCCTTAAAGAGCCAAGAAGGGTGACATCCCCCCTCCTTAAACAGCAGCCAAGCTAGATATATAATTAATTCATTTATTCCTTCCTGCCTTCCTTCTTTTTCTTTTCTCCTCCTTCTCCTTCTCCTTCTTTTGAGTGAGGGTCTCTCTGTATACTAGTTGGTCTAGAATGCAACATGTAGTTGAACATATACTGGTTGGCCTTGAACTCATAGCAATTCTCCTGCCTCAGCTTCTCGAGTTCTTGGATTATAGATGTGAGCCACCTGGCCTGGCTTGTCTTCTCACCATAGTTGCTACCAACAAGAAGCTTTTGGTAACCCTGCTGCCTTCTTTTGTTTTTGTCTTTTCCCTGTAGTGACTTTTAGGATTTTCTTCTTCCCACCAGTGACTACACTGTGACTGTGATGTGCTGTGTCTGTTCACAGTGTTCCTCCTAGCAGAGGATGTGTCTCCTGCATCTGTGAAAATTCTCAGCTCTGAGATGGCAAGATGACTCAGTGGGTAAAAGTGCCTATTGCCAAGCCTGAGTTCAATTCCTTGGTCCCACATGGTGGAAGGGAGAGAACCGACTCCCACAGGTTGTCCTCAGACCTCCATCGGCATGCCACAAGCACACAGACAAATAACATCATGTGCACGCGCAACCGCCCACCCACCCACATACATACACTTTTACACACCCATACATACACACATACACATAGACGCATACACACCCATACATACACCCACTGATATACATACATACACATACACACATACACCTATACACACACACACATACACCCACCGATATACATACATACACACACACACATACACACACACACACACACATATACACACACACCCACACCCATACATACACCCACCGATATACATACATACACATACACAC
>JADRCH010000361.1:776916-849146 GCA_019843965.1 Rhynchomys soricoides
CATACATACACCCACCGATATACATACATACACATACACACATACACACACACACCCACACACATATACACACACATACACACCCATGCGCGCACAGCCCCATATACACACATATACACACACAGAGGTAGCTATACAAACCAGGTACACCATTAATAGCCCTAATACAAAAAATTCTTAATGACATACTACCTGAGAGACTTAAATACCTATAACCTTACAGAGCTGGTAATCACATGGTGGAATGCCCACGTTCACAGGCTATCAGGCATTGCAATTTAAGTAACAACAACAAAAAATAAAGTTCTCAGCTCTAATCTCTTCTCCTATCCATTCTCCATCATTCTCCACAGACTCTTCCTTTGGAACATCAGCCAGATGTGTGTCAGAGTTTATTTCTTACTAGCTCCCACATGTGTCAATGGCTCTTTTAAGTCCCCCCCATCACTCAGTGTAGGACCCTTTCTCCCTTAAAGCCCGTCTGGTATTACTTCACTTCTGCCCGCTTTGTGCTTTGTAATTCCTAGTCATAATCAATGACCGCGATTCCTTAACGTATGTCCAACATTTCAGATAAAGCCTCTGTAGAGTAATTTACAAATTAATTTTATCAATGGGTCTTTCGTGTTTCAGTGAGCGACTTTGATGATTTTCTAGGCTGCGCTCTCTAATGTGAGCCTCTCCATTTGTATGGTTATAGTTTAGAACATACACTGTGGGCATATGGAGTGTGCTCATGTATGTACATATGTGAACTTGACACTCTGGTCTCACTCTGTTTGCTTAGAACAAACGTTGGAGGATCTGCTGTGATTTCTAGAATAGTACCAGGTGGGGTTTGCTCTGTGGCGATTCTGGGGTTAGCACTAGTCTTGGAATAGACAGCAGGCAGCTGCTCATTCTTGGTTCCTGGCCAGGTATTTGTATCTTTAGTTTCCCTCCTAGGGCAAAAGTCCCCCAAAACCTGGCGTCTACATAAGTTACTGACTGCTGTATCCTGGTAGAGGTCTGTCTGTAGCAAGGGGAGACCCATCTCTGCCCCTGGCTTGGAGCATCACGCCTGGCTCTGATCCACTATTGTATGCAAAACACACTATGTTCTCATTAAATGGTAGAAGCTGAGACTGAAGCTGCCACTAGGTGCTTACAACCTAGAACATGTCAGACTGGTGGCTTCAAACCTGCTCAATTCTAGTTCTTGCTGGTGGAGGTGACAATCCTTTGGTTTTCCTTCCTATATCTTATCAGCCGAGTGCCCTATGTCTGGAGTGAAGAGCAGGTGAAGGTGTTCATGTCAGAGCCTTACTTGAACTGGACATCTGTAAAGTCTTTGTGCATTGATAATTCATAATTTTAGCTCATACTAGTTATTCTTATTAAAATAATTTTGCCTCCATTTATTACAGAAAGACAGCACAACATCTAAGCATCTGCACCATTTAGTTAAAGCTAATCTTAAGAGATTGTTTTTGGTGAGGCCTTCTGGGCTCCTCAAAGAACTTGGCATCTCCCCCAGCCAAGCAACCTTAGGGACACCAGGATTCAAATGCTGAGCTGGGTTCAGCCAGAGCACAACCCGTTTGCCACCGGAACACAGCCAGCAGCCACACACAGTGGCCAAGAAACTAGGGGATCCATGGGAACCACTGGGTCCTGGCCTGGAATCCCGGCTCTCTTTGATTACTACTTAGGACAAGTTACACAATCTTCCAAGGCCCCTTTTCATCTTTAACATGGTGGTAATGAAGGGGACCGGTAGGACGGCTGGAGGATTGATGATACCACATGTCTAAAGTGCCTACACACTGCGCCTGGCACCTAGTAACTGTCCAATAAATGTTAGCCACAGCTATCATTATGGTTAAATTATGCTTTTATATGCCATTAGGTTTGGCAATTCAAACAGTCGAACCACAGACAGAAAGTTTATCTGAAAACAACCCAAACAGAACAACAACATAGCCTTGTTCTTTCACAAGTGTCATGTGATCCAAATAATGGAACCTACATCACTCTCTACCATACAAATAAAGTTATAGCAGACCACAGGAAGGAAAGGGACTCAATTGAAGACTTCCAGACTAATAACTTTAATCAAATTTGCCCCAGCCTCTGGTGGCCAAAACAATACCTTTAGACTTTCCATAGCTTTGGATCAAAAGTCTGGCTAAGAGAGAACATTAAACCCCTGCCTTTCCCGCCACAACAGTGTTCCCACCACCGTGCCATTTGCTTTCCCATTTTCTGTCAGCACTCTCCTTTAATGAAGAGACAGTTTCTTTCTTCACTCCCGAGTTTCAAAACCGTCCTGACAAACTGAAGAATGACATCAACCTGAGAACGCTGGGGTGACGTGATTCCTATAAATACTATTCTGTTAGACCAGAGCTTGGTGACTCAGGTGGCCTACTTAAATGATTTAAGCTAACCTGTTTGGTCCCTTGGGCTCATAAAACCCAAAAAGCCTAGGGACTCAGTTTTTTTTTTTTCTTTAAATTTATTTTTCATACTTTCTTTACATTTCAAATGTTTCCCCCTTGTCAGCTCTCCCTTTTGGAACCTCCCCATTCCCTCCCCCCCACCACCACTATGGGGGTATTCTCCCACCCACCCACCCACTCTCGTCTTCCCTCCTTGGCATTCTCCTCTACTGGGGGAATCTAACACCCTTAGGCCCAAAGGACTCAGTTTTTGAAGGTGTCTTATTCAACTTGCTTTTAAAAATAGCATGCACAAGTTTTGTGTATTTGACTTGACAGACACACCGACTGGGGTGGGGCTGGTATGTCTCCCTGGCTTAGCACGTGTGGGGAGGAAACAAGCTGACATGAAGCAAGGTTTGTCTCTTGTTCACAAGAGACAGCAAGAGGGGGAGGAGAGGCCCGGATGGGGTTCTGCTGAAGGGAGAGAAGGGTCATGTCTCTTAGGACTCACATTCAGGATAAGGGTCAATGTCAGAAAGCTGTGTGGGGCAGCAGCAGCCTAGATGCGCTGGGACTTTAGAGACCTAGCCACAGACATCTAGTTCTGGCTGCCATGGTTAGCAGGTTGCTATATCCTTCAAGGTGAACTCCACTGAAGAGATGATGAGTCCATCTGGAAATGCTGGGAGGCTGACCAACTCTCTCCTGTTAGCCCTGAAGTTTTAGAAGGGTTTTGCCAAGGTCTGTGGTTAAGTGGGAACCTGGGAGTTATCGGCTTTCTGGACTTGTTCGTTGCCAAGAAAGAATGTCAAGAGAAAATCAAGAAGGGAGCCAAGGGCAGAGCCCCGGAAGGTCAGGAGAACTCTGGAAATGTACGGACTGAAGTGCCACTGTTTCTTGCTGGGCTTTTGTTCTTCCATGGATGTCTTTGCTCAGGCCTTGGATTCTGTTCTCCAGGGATGGAGTCAGGATGGATGCATCCAGAACCTCCCACTGGAGTGTGTGTTCTCTCAGCATATTCTCTGCTCCTGTTTGATGGCATTCCCTACTTACATACATGTTTCCAGAAAATTCCTACTGTAAAAGTTAAGGTCTGGTTCTTCCTCCCAGTCTCATGCTCCCAGAAATAAGACTCAGACTCAATATATTTACAAATACCTTGGCCAGCTAGCTAGGTTTTTCTTTGACTAGAATCATTACTTAAGACAACCCATTTATTTTAATCTATATTCTGCCATGTGGCTGGTTATCTGTGCTCAGGTACCATACTGTCTGTCTCCTTACATCTTCCCAGGCAAATCTCCACCTGGCTCTATCCCAGAATTCTCTCTGCCACTGGATGTCCCACCTCCTATTCCTGCCTAAGCCATAGGCCATAGGCTTTTTAATTGACAGGTGATGCATCCATACAATATACAAGATATTCTCTTTACATCCTACTGTTGTAGTCCAGGTCTGCAATAGGTCTCCCAAAGATGCTTGTGTGGGTAACTGGGAAGGACGGATGGCAATGTGCAGCTCACCAGAGTGGAGCAGCTGCACAGCGCTGAAGGCCACTGTCCTTGATTTGACTGAGCCCCACCATTCGCTTATTCTGAAGTGCTTGGTGAGTTCCTCATCATAAGCTGAGCAAAGTTATTTTGAGACTCAAATAACTTAACCTACATTTGCCTGAGCCCTGCTCTGGAGCACATAATAAATGCTCTGATGATAGTAAATCCTCTTTCTTGGCTGTTTCCCCTTACCTGGTATATGATAGTCCATTTTAGTATACTAGGTATGGTTTGCTTGCTGATGGAACCTCAAGTTAAGCAAAACAAACAACAGCAGAAACCCTGGAGCTCCTTTTCTTGTGTGATTACAAAAGCTATGCCCAGCTCCATTTAGGGCTCCTACGGTGTATGTACATCCTGGGTTTCCTCTTTCTTTTCTGGGCTCTGCTTCTTCAGTAATTATTTAGTTCCCAGGGTTCTCTAGCCAAGGTCCCAGAATTTTATCCAATTAATTTTCATCGGTCTGGCTTAGGTCCCATGCCTATCTCTAAAGCCTGGGAAAAGTGGTGTTCTGAGTAGCATTCTCTCTACCTCTCAGTGTCTGTCTTTCTGTCTGTGTCTGTCTCTTTGTCTCTGTCTCTCTGTCTCTCTGTCTCTCTCCCTCTCTCTCTCCACTCTCCCCTCCCCCCTCTGTGCAATCTCTCTGAGCTGAGAGTAGGAACAGCTCTACCCAGTCCATCTGTACCAAGAGAATTCAAGAGGTAGATTCTCAAGGGGAATCAGGACACCATGACCATGAAACAGATGATCTGATGACAGGCTGAGAAAATGCCCAGGTATCTGGCATTGACTTGACTATAGGGAGGAAGGGCAGGCATCTTCTGCCTAGTGGGCTTTCTAAGATCTTTGTGGGATGGGCAGTTGTCCCTTGGTTTGGGGTTTCCTTGTTGCTTTATCAATGCTATGGATTAGGGGGCACAGTTGGAGGATGGGGAAACTCAGTGAGCTCTGTGATGTGCTGGGATTATGGTGTTCCTCCCAGAGTCCTGGAAGAAAGAGATAACAATAGTGTTGAACATTGGGACTGTTGACATGTTCTGCAGCTAGGCAAGGGCCCTCAGTGCATGGCCTGAGCAACTAGAAAGAAGTCACTGTGGGATTTGGGGTGATAGAAGGGTCTAAGGTACTGAGCTTGACCTGGGAGAAGGGCAGTCATTGTGTGCTGCAGGCAAGGCAGGGAGGAAACTAGGAAGTGTATATTTCAGTCACTCTGTTTCCTCCCTCCATGCTCACACCTGCACCTCCCATTGGCTACCCTGTGGCAGAGTGTGAGCCCAGGGGATGCTGTCCCAGAGCAAGGCCAAGGGTAGAGAGTAAGGCCTCACTGTTCTGTGAAGTTTGCTGTCTTGGAAAAAAGACACTTGGCTTGTGATCAGTGTATCTGGGAGTAGGAGTGTAGTCAGTGTCTCTGGCTAAATTCTGATTTATTCTCTTGATTTTGGAAATGTAATAATCTCTCCATCAAAGCTCTATCTGCCAAAATAATGCATGTCCTTTTGTACAAATGAAAGAATTACAGCTATTATGCAAACAGTGGAAGGGGACCACATTTGCATGCAGAGAGGAGAAAAAGAAAAATCCTATTTGCAATAAAATTAATGATAGCAATGTGGCAGAGAGACGTATGGGCACCATTTAACACTTGGACAGGAACCGAATGAAGTTTCCTTGCCAACCCTGATGAAGTAATGAGGCCAAAAAGAAAATACTCTGGAATAGGGGCCTGGCTGGAATAAACTGGAACTGGGAATTTCTGGCCATTTGAAGACACCCTCCTCCCAACAAAAGATGGAAATAAAGGTTCTTATAAAGTCTAAACATGAATATTAATGTTCTAGATCTGGTGCCTGAACCAAGTCCCTCATTAAGATGTGCTTCATCAGAGAGCTGTGAGCAGACAGGATCTGGGCAACTGGGCAGCCCTGAGAGGACATGGTTTGCATACAGATGCAAAGGCAGGTAGATGGGAGGGGCTTAGACTGTGTTTGAGCTTTGTTACTTGCTGGTGTATGAGCATCAGGAAATAGGAACCTGACAGAGAAGGGGAATGGATCTTTTATTCTGAGGAGGGGAAGCTAAGGGGTCCCTGGAGGAATATTCCATGCCTAAAAGGTTCCCCTGCACTCTCATTTTCAAGTTATAGGAGTACACCTGCCCATCTCCATCACACTGAGTTTCGGGGGTGAGGACTGTTTCTACTCACGTAGTCTCTTCTATTGCCAGTGCACAGAACAGACACTTAGAGCATGTTGGATTGAGGGCCTTGAGGGATTGCTCAGTGAGGAAAGCACTTGCTGAGCAAGCATGAGGACCTGCGTTTGGAACATCAGAACCCACATGCTGAGGTAGTCCTATAGCAAGACAGGAGTCTGAGAACCGTGGCTGCTCACAGACAGCCAGGGTTGACATGAACTTTGGTGAGTGAACACCACAAGACCCTGTCTCAAGCATAATGGAAGGCGAGGATGGACACGGGGATTGTCCTCGGACCTCCTCATATGCATAGAGGCATGCATGTGCCTGTAGATGGACACATCATAAATAAAAATTTTAAAAATGTTGAGGGGCTAGAGTGATGACTCGGTGGTTAAGAGCACTGCTGTTCTTCCAGAGGATCTGGGTTCAGTTCCCAGCACTTACATGACAGCTTGCAATTGTCAGTAACTCCAGCCTTGGGCATGCACATGGTGCACAGATATACATGTAGGCAATACACCTGTGCATGTAAGATATTTTTAAAATAAAAAAAAAATGTTGAGCCGAGATATACAATAAATCAACAAGCATTCAAATATATGAGCCAATTGTATACAAACCATCGAAAACCAACCGATTGCAATGGTTCTGAAGGAGTACAGGCACCTGGGATGGCAGGCTGGGCAGGGGTGACTTGGGGAAGAATAAAGGTGAAGACTACTTGGAAACACACTAGCAACTTCTCCAGTCTCACAGCTTACATGGGTACCAAGACCCAGTCAGAAGATTTTTGTTTTTGTTTTTTGTTTTTTTTAAACAGGGTCTTTCTATTTAGCCCATGCTAACCTCCAGTTTACAATCTTCCAGCTTCAGCCTCTTCTGAAATTCTGGGATCACAGTTGTGCCCTACCATTTATCCTGGGAGTTTTATATTTTTAAAAGTTCCTTAGGTGACATCCCACTTGTCATCTGAAAACTCCTTGCCCAATGCCCACAGCCCGTCTCCCCTCCCTGCATCCCCAGCTCAGCTGAAAACAGCTGCCCTTGATATGTATTTAGTAAGTAAAGTTTCAGGACTGCTCACAGGTCTTATTGATGCTCTTTCTCCCAGGACCCTACAGCCAAGCCATGCAGGATCATCCCAGAGGAAATAATGGCGGACTTTCTACAACATCTGCTTCTCCAGCTCACAGTCAGTATAAGGGCTGGATGATGACCTAGGCCAGGACTTGCTACAGGCAGGATGTCATTAGATCGTGAGACCAACCCTTGGAATAAATGTTGAGATTCCAGGGTGCTTCACCCCCAACAAGTCTGAATTGCAGTTCATGTTCACTGTGACTGTTTGAATAAGATTGGCTCCCATAGACTCATACATCTGAATGCTTGGTCACCAGGGAGTAGCACGATTAAGAGGTGTGTCCTTGTTGGAGGAGGTGTGTCACTGGGGGTGAGGTTTGGGGTTTCAAGTGATCAAGCCAGGCCCAGTGTCTCTCTCTTTTCCTGCTGTCTTCAGATCCAGATGGAGAACTCTCAGCTCTGTCTTTAGCACCATGTCTGCCTGTGTGCCGCCGTGCTTCCCGACATGACGGTAATGGACTGAAGCTCTGGATGAAAGCCAGCCCTAATTACATGCTTTCTTTTGTAAGAGTTGCCCTATTCATGGCACTTCTTCGCAGTAGTAGAAACTCTAACTAAGACATTCATCTGCCCAGGTTGAATCAGAGTTCAAGTGACCTCTGCAGAGGCAAAAAGCGGACTATCCCGGAAGCTCTCCCACTCCTGTGCTCACCAGGATTCCAGTCTCTACACAGGAATCGCACTTTTGACCACTGAATGTGTAGACTAAATGACTGCCTTTCCCCTCCTCCCCACCTATAAAACCAGTAGGACACCCAGATTATAATTTTAGGGCCCAAGTCATTTGGTTGGATTGAATTATTAGAGGCACAGATGCTGTGAGCTTACTAACCTAGATGGTATGTTTTAAAATGGACACACACATACACACACACACACCTACACAAACATACATACACATGCTCACACATACACCTATACAAACACACACATATGCACACGTATATAGGCACCTACACAAACACATATACACATATGAAATGGCTAGATTCTGGAGCCAAGGTAGTGTGAACTTGAATATATCCTATTGCATACTAGCTGTGTAACATCCAGGAAGTCACTTAACTTCTCTTTGCCTCGATTTCTTCATCTGAAAAATGGAATAACAGCACATGAGGTTGTTGGGATAACAGCCTTCATGAAGTTGGTGTAAGGATTAGCAAGGTACTATATGCAAAATTCCTAGAACACTTGCATACAGTAAGCACCGACTAATGCAACATCTTATTAGCCCATCACAGATGATAGGCCCCAGGGAGAGGGGGCTGGTGGTAAATGTTGCTGCTTATTACAAGTTGCATTGCTTAATTACTGGAGGTTGAAAACTAAAGTTGTCTTGGTTGTAGGACTCCGAGTCAGATGGAGTGTCTTTTAGAGAGGATAGCATGTTTCCCTAGGCATGTTGCTAATATATATTAGTGTGAGTTTTCATTTCTGGAATCATGAATCTTAAGCACTGGGAAAGGGCTCACAATTCATCTTGGTCTGGATAGAGAAGGAACTGGCTGGCTCAAGGTTGCTCAGCTAGCCATGGCTTGGCCTCTAATTGCTAGGGCAGCAGTCTGTCTGCTCATCACCATAGTTACTGTGACATAGTGCTTGGGGATACATTTCATATCCACTTCTGTAACGTTGAGAGTTGTATCCACATGCATGGACACATCGAGGTGTAGACAGCATGTTGGTCTCCTGTGAGGAGCTAGAGGCACTTCATTGCTATGCACCTTGTTTTAGCATGCGGGAGGTGCTGTCCAAGCTTTTACCTAAAAAAAAAAAAAAAAGCTTGAGTGGACCTGAGCCATCAACAATTCAGAAGAAGGTCACCAGGCAGCTGGTGGAGTCAAGAAAGTGGGAAATGAGTGAATTAGGCTTGAAAAAAAATCCCAGGCAAGGTCAGGCAGTAGTGAGGACTACAGGGAAAGCTGTTCCTGAGACTTGCACAAAGCTGCTGCCACTGGGCTCTGACCTTGGTAGCTTGACTGCTCTGAGTGCCCTCTCCTGTCTCCCCTGCATCTTTGCTTCGTTCTTCTTGGTTCAAAGCCTCAGCATAAGTATCGCAGGAGTTGAGCTGGGTCAGATATCTCAGAGCCAGGGTTTGGGGCAAGAGAGATGTGTGGAGACAAGGTGCCCAAGCAAAACTAAGAACTACAGAGGAGAATCTGTCCCTTTGTGTCCTCTCTAAATAGGATGGTGTTTGAATGCTGGGTAGTTAAAAATAAACCTGAGAAAGATCTGTGGCTGTCAGGATGATTTTGAATTGGCCTATCAGCAGCCAATTGCCCCTTCCTAGAGTCAGCACCTGTGCTCCGTCTGCCCACCCTCCTCATTCCCTCTGAGATGGAAAAGAAGATGGACCAAGCAAGGTCACATGACAGAAAATTTGTCATTTTGGCTAGTTTAGACTGTGTTATTCAGTTCCACTTAGTAGGCACACAGTGTCTGACCATTTCAATTGCATCATTCCAGAATGCTTCCATCACCCTAAAACCAATCTATAGCCAAAAGCACCCACTTGCCACCAGTGCCCCATAAGCCAGTCTTCTGCATTTTGTCTCTATGGATTGGCCTATTCTGGAAATTAAACACAAATGCAACTGGACAACATGTAACTGCCTTATTGCTATGTCCCGTCCCTCACCCCACCTGCTGCAGGGACTTTGTGACTAACTCCTCTCCTATTGGCATCACATACAGCACAGATCAGGTCCTTCCCTGAGGATCACAGATGAGAGGAAGAGTAGCAAAGCCACCAGGGGACTAAGGACTCCCAGACAGGGAGGGGAGATGGTTCGGTCAGTAAAGTGCTTGCCTTGAAAACATGAGGAACTGAGTTGATCCCCAGAATTCAAGTTAAAAAAAATTATTGGGTACAATGGTGTGCACTCCTAGTGATGAGGAGGTGCACACAGGCTGATCCCCCAGAGCTTGCCAGCTAGCCTAGAATACCTGTCAAGTTCTAGGTCAGTGAGAGAAAAGGCAGATGGCCCCTTGGGATGATACCCAAGGTTGTCCCCTGATCTCTACTCCAGTACACCTGTGCAAGCTGCATCCTCACCAAAGAATCTCTGGATACACAAGAAACTGGGGTCGTTGTGTGATTAATTACAGAGCAGGGACAGTTTGTGGAAAATTTATAACTAGTTTAACAGAAGGGCCGTGGGTCAGGATGGGCAGAAACGTGTAAGAACAGGTTTAGGCTGTATCACTGGTCTCTGTGTGTCCTGCCTTCTCTACTATCCCCTCCAGCGTGGAGAGAGGACACTTAGAAAGTACCTGGTCTTCTGAGACTCAGGCAGTGAGCAGGTTGATAAAGCCTTTCTCTCCCTCCCACCTCCCAACAGCTTAACTAGAAAGAACATGGGTTGAGGCTGTGCCAGCCCCCAAGACAGTAATATCCAGGGAGACGGGACATTGTGGAGATTCCTGAGTGCAACAGCTTAAAGAATCTGTAGGTTGTGGGTTGGATGGAACTCAGCAGTTATCACTTGTTGCTCTTGCAGAGGGCCCAGATTTGATTCCCAGCACTTATGTGGTGCGTGACTGTGGGACCAATCCAGCGCAGTGGAGCCCAGCGTGGTGTCTGCCCCTGGTACTTAGGCTCTGGGAGGGACAGGACACTCGGGGAAGTGGCTGAGTTCCTCTGCCCACAGTCCGATGGGCAGGTCAGGCTGTGGGAAGCCTTTGCGGAGACCTACCCGTGGGTGAGGGAGGGGGCCTTCCGGCGAGTTTCCAGGCGCTGGAAATTAACAGGGCCGTAGATCGGCTAGCTGCTTCAGCTTGGGTGAATGGGTACCATCTGGAAGCGCTGAGGTGCCCCCAGCGAGAGATTAAATGTAGCTCCTTAACCCAAAGGCCGGATCCCTCGCTTCCCACGGCGGATCAAGTTGAGACAGTGGCAGTCCATAATTCTAAGGCGTTTATTGACATCGTGATGAGTGACGTGGATAAAATCATACCCCCCAGTCTCTGGGATGGACGAGGCAGATATAGTAACTGGGAAGGGGCGTGTCTAAGTCTCTAGGTATCTCATTAACCTGGGGATGGCTTGGGGCTGCATGGCCACGCCTCTACCTGAGGAGGGGTGGATCAGGGGTCTGACAACAGGTCCTATGTGACAGATCTCACATGACAGACCTCTCTACAGGAGCCTGTGGGGGGTTGTACTTGATAGGAGCCAAAAGGCCTCCCAGGAGTGTTGGCAAACCGCTTTCCGGTCCCTTGCGGGTTGCCCCACTAGGTTGCCTGGAGTTAAGCCTGTGCTCGACCAGTGCCGGACTGCCTGTCACAGACCACTGCCCCACAGGTGACTTCTGTCTTCCATACCACCAATTCCAGGGGATCCAATAACCTTCTGACCTCTGTGGACACCAAACATGCACAAGGTGAACATGCATCAACACAGGCAAAGCATTCATACACATAAAACCAATAATGAAAGAATCTGCAGGTGCTTGTTTCTCATTGGACAGTTGCCTGTAAAGCATCAGACTAGTGGATAGCTCGGTCTTCAATGGTACCCAGGCCTCAAAGCTGATGGAGTCAGTCTCTTTATTTTCAGCAGAAGATTTCAGAGGGGTCACCTGGGAGGCTCAGCTGGTGGGCTCTGAAGTGGCCTTGCACCTGGCTGGTGGAGTTCACCAGTGTGTAAGCTCCACAGCTACAGTCGGTCTTCTCCAGGTAATCTTCTCCTCTGACATTCATCACTAGGCATGGAAGGTCTCAGGTGGGGCTTCAGGAATTCCTCGGGCTCTGATGCCACCTCTCTGGACCTATGTCAGCATGGTGTATATCAGCAAGTCAGTGTCCAGGGATAGACCTCACAGGGATCAGTGCAATGTCTTCAACCAGGACCCAGATAGTTGGGGGATGATGCTCTGGCTGTCTCTTATCTGCAGAGGTGCTTGGTAGAGAATAGGGTGAGTTTAGGGAGGGTGGTGAAAGAGGAAAGCCAGGGTTGTTGGCTTTGGCCTCGTGGCAGGTGACTGGAGACCACTGTGACCACACTTCCCTTCTGCTAAGTGCTTCTTTATGCCTGCTTTCTTAGGAAGAACACTGATGGTGGCCAAGCTTGAAATCTAGGTTCCAGCTCTGCAGCCGGAGATGGTGCTGTGACTGAGGAAGCTTGGTATGGGGTTAGGTTTTCCTTGAGCATGGGCTAAGGTTTTCATCATTTAAACAGAAACAAACCTGGAAGCTGGAAGCATACAGAGTGGGCTAGACCAACCTTGTAGGTTTGGCTCCTGTGTTGATTTTCTCCTCTCTGCTCATGCTTTTTCTGGGTAGCTGATCCCATAGGCTCAGCTCTCTGGACCTCTGTGAGGGTGAGCTTGCCATTTTCACCAGCCAACTACAGTCTGCTGCTGGGAACTGGAGAGCGGAAGCCAGGAGAGCCCTGGGTGTTTTCCCCAATGGCTCCAACATTAAGGTCACCTGCAGGCTGAGGCTGGGCCTTCTTTATCTCTTCTTCCTCCTGAAAGGGAATAGATTTGCACTGTTGCTGGTTACCTGGGGCCTTGTCTCCCCTGCTCAGACTCCTGTAAGTGGTGTGTCATTGATGTTTCTTCATTTGGGTCATATGAGGTAAATTGTTGTCTGTGGGACCAGATTTCTCCTCCCAAACTCCTAAGCAACTCCAGCAAAGGAGTACTGAGTCTCCCACTCATCCCAGAGTGCAAAGGCTGTCTGGTCTTTGGCATCTAAGGACTCAAAACTGGGCTGGGGACCTGCCTTTTCCATGAATCACTTAAGGTCAGAACCGAGGACAGACTTAGCTAGCTCTGTGCTCCTGTTTCCAGGAAAATCACTAGGAGTTAGTCTATCTCATCTCTTCCTGAGGTTCCCTGTGCCATAGAATATGATCCAGGTGTCACTGAACAGCACCTGCCAGCCCCTCACCCAGTGCTTCTTCAGGTCAGGGCACTGGTGATGACTTCATGTCCACATGCATTATTTCACAAGGGCCGGGTATCCAAGGGGGCAGGTGTGGGAAACTGTTCCCACAAAATTACTAGTGTGGTTTGTCAGACAATTTACACCAACCTCTGGCTTCTATGGAACTTAATCCCTTTTATTAAGTGACTGTTGGTCACTAAATAACCTTCCACAGTCTCTTTTCTCTGTGCCCTGTTGATATATATATATATATATATATATATATATATATATATATATACTAACCTGTGCTCTGGAGTTATTGGCTAATACAGTACCACTTCCATTCAGGGAGAGTGGCCACTGCTGGCAGTACTGACTGAGAGGATGCTGGTAAGGTCAAGTGCAGGGTTTGGAGGTCAGATCTTATGGGTTGTGTTGGGGAGAAGGCAAAAAGAAAGCTCAGGGAAGACTCAGGCCAAGAACTTTGAGTAGAGGTGGTCAGCATCAAAACAAGAGCTCCAAGGCTTTGGGGCACCAGTGACTGTAGAAACCCTTGTTCTGTCTCTAAAGCAGGGCCACCTCTGTGTCCTTCCCAGACCACTACCACTCATCCCCAGCAATTCTCAGTGTGTAGGGGCATGTGGCTGAAGTACAGGGATGGGGTGGGGATGGAGATTACAGTCATTCCTAGTAAAGGTCATTCCTAGTAAAGATTAAGGATTTCTGCTTGTCTCTAGCCTCAGCAATCTTTCCTTAATGGTTGCTGAAGAGACACTGTTTTTTAAATTCTTATGAACGTATTTACACTTCTGAGATGCTGTGAGAACTGGCAGAGTCCTTAAAACTATTCAAATGACCCAGATTTGATTAATATGGCAGTGGAAGGCCAGACTTTCATCACCAGAGCCATCAATATCATGGACAGAAAATTAAACCCTAACAAAGGATGTATTGACTTGAGATGGCTGAGGAGTATAGTATCACCTTCAGGTATGACTTGACCCCGCTGCTCACTGTTCATCTCCATAACCACTGGGTCTTTTTCATGTTCTTATTCTGTCTTTCCCAGTATTCTTCCACTCCTAGGAATCTAGACTCACGCGGCCTCCAGATCTCACTTCACTGATAGGTGTGACAACAGTCAGAGGAATCCTTCTCTGTCAGAGTCTTTCAAGTGCCGATCCCATCTCATTGCCTTGACTTGTTTCCTGATGGACATTTTATTAACTCACACAGTAGGGGAAGGAGTAAAAACAGCTTTAATGAGATATGGAACCAGCCTAGGTGCCCAGCAGGGATGAGTGTGGATAAAGGAAAAGTAGTATGCGCATACCATGAAGTTTTATTCAGTGTAAAGGAAAATGCAATTACGACAGGTATGGGAAAATGGCTGTACCTGGAGATCATCATGTCAAGTAAAGTAAGCCAGACTCGGAAAGCCAAATATCACATTTATCTCACTATTTAATATATTTATATTTTCCATTTGTATATACAACATAAAAGTAGAAAGGGCACTTTGTAGAGGGAAGAAAGTGTCCAGAAGGAGAGAGGGGGCAACAAGAGAAGACAATGGGGAGACAACCACTTGCAACACAGCGTGGTGTCTCTGTGTAGAACCTAGATGCAAATCTGTCTGTCTGTCTATCATCTATCTCTATCTGTCTATCATGTGTATCTACCTAACCTATCATCTATCTATCTGTCATCTATCTATCTGTCATCTATCTATCTGTCATCTATCTATCTATCTATCTCTATCTGTCTATCATGTTTATCTACCTAATCTATCATCTATCTATCTATCTATCTATCTATCAAGTCATAAGAGAGAGTGTTCAAAGGTAGACTGCAGAATTAGAGAGAAGGGGACAAGACAGGACAGTGGGTGCAGATATGAGCAAAGTACAATGACATATAAATATGAAAGCTATAAAACTATAAAATTAAAAACAATTAAAAAACTACATTTTAAGATTGTGATTGGAAAGATGGCTCAGGGATTAAGAGCACTTGACACTTTTGCAGAGGATCTACACAGGCTTTCCAGCACCCATCTAGAGGTTCACAACCAACCATAATTCTAGTTCCAGGGAAACTGGTGCCCTCTTCTGATCTCTGCAGGTTACACATGGTACACATAAATACATACAGGCAAACACTCTCGCACATAAAATAAATCTTACATTTTTTAAATGGATTTAAGATAGTTAGACCAATTCTTGCAATCGAAAGTGAGGCAAACAACAACAAAAGCATGTGGGTCATAGGTTCAGGTCCCAGCACCCACACAGCAGCTTGCAACCGTCTGTAACTTCAACAGCACCAGCTACAGACATGGCGCACATGTACGTATCCAGTTTTACACTCATACACATAAAAATAAAAATGAAAAAATTCTAAAAAATAAAAACTACATGGGGGAGACCTGACGAGCTGACTTTGTAGTTAAGAGCACTGGTTGCTTGGCAGTGGTCAATTCCCAGCACCCACAGGCAGTTCATAACTGCCCAAAACTCTAGTTCCAGGGGATCCAACATCCTTTTCTGGACTCTGAAGGCTGCTGCACACAATTGATGTACATGAACACATATTCTCTCACTCACTCATTCTCTCTCTCTCTCTCTCTCTCTCTCTCACACACACACACACACACACACACACACAAAGATAAGAAACTATATGGATTAGAATGAAGATGAATTTTCAAATAAATTCAGCAGTTCTAGTGGAGGAAGAGTAGAGCCGTAGACGTCAGGAAGACTAACAAGAGATGTTCAAGGGCAACAACTTACCGCAGGTTAAGCATTTGGTGACAGAGGAGGGATGCCTAGAAGTCAGGTCTCTTTAGAGTTTGCAGCATGGACCACTTAAGGTTCCTGTTCACACAGACACCCAGATGAAGCCATGAGCTTGCTCTGTTCAGCTTATTCTCCAGCTGGGATTAAGAAAGATGAACAAAGTATACTCTACTACTTCTTCACAGTCTTGAAGACCATTATCTGAATTACTGACCTGTATTTGATCTAACATCATATGGCAATAGGGTATATACTAACAGGGTACTAGCGTCCACTAACCCAAAAGCTACGAATGTTACCAGAAAGCTTCTGATGCCTCTAACAGAGATGACTCCATGTGGCTGTAATCGTCTACTGGTGCATCTGAAGATGAATTATTATTATCTTGATTTATGATGTCCTTTTCTTCTGTTCCTATAAAAACCTCATCAAACTCCTAGCACTCTGGGATATGGTAGCTGGGGTGACCTGAATCTGTGCTCCTGGGCCATGGTCACTAATATTTGACTCCAGAATAAACTACTCTTAGTTCCCTTTGAGTTCAAAGCCTCACTTCTAAGTTGACATTGTGCTCCCAACTATCTCTAAATTCTTGGGGTCTCCATGGTGGTTTCAGCCTCAGTCTCATAACTCACACTTTGCCCTCTCAGGGGCAGCTTGCAAGGACTCTCACTTTGCCACATGCTGTCTTAGCCTCCAAGGAATCCTTGGCAATATCAGGAGAAGCTCCCATGATCTCTCAAACTCTTGCCCTCTGCCTGCCTGTAATACCAGCATCACATAGACACAGGTTTTTGCCACTGCCTTGAGCAGTAGCCAGGCACTTTGGACTGTGGATTTAGCAGCCTGTAGGTGACCAGAAGGATGAACACAGGACCGTGAATCCCCAACTCTGTGAAGTAGTTCCTTAAGTGGTCCCGAGTAGGCAATGGACTCAGGGCTTTCTCCTCAAACAAATGGCATCTGGATGATTCCTGAGATGCCCTCAGAGAATATTTCCTATCTTCTCAGTGCAAAATTATTTGGCTATAGGGTGTGTGTGTGTGTGTGTGTGTGTCTGTGTGTCTGGGGCTTGAACCCATAGCTCCTTGAATGTTAAATGACACCTTGGCTTCTCTTTCCTTCCCTTATGTTATTTATTTATTTATATTTTTTTGAGGTAGCACCTCTGTATGTAACATGGCTAGCCTGAGACTTGCTATGTAGACCAAGTTGGCCTCACACTTGCAGCAATCTTCCTGTCTTTGCTTCTTGATCCCTGGGGTCACAGTGCTGCATCATTGCACTGCTCTTTGGCTTCTAGCACATGCACATACATGAATATGTGTGTATGTTTTCATGTAGGAGTATATGTGTAGGGAGCTCAGAGGACAATCTCAAATATTACTGTCCAGGCACCATCCATGCCTGTTTAGACACAAGGCCTCCCACCAGCCTAGAGCTTGCCAAGTAGACAAAGCTTGTTGGTACGGGGTCCACTTGTCTCAGCCTTCCCAGTACTGTGACTGCAAGTGAACACCATATGCCTAGCATTTTCCACATGGGTTCTGGGTATTGAATTTAGGTCCTCGTGTATGCAAGACAAGCACTTTACCAATTGGGATGTCTCCACAGCCTCTTTGCTTCTTTGAAATGGCTCTTTCGCCAACAACAGCACCTCTTTTGTCTTTTTTCTTTTTCTTTCTGGGAAAGCTGCATGCTTCCCCAAATCCTTCTGTTCTGCTGTCTAATTCCAATTTTCACTACAAATTCTGGCTAGAGCCAGCCAGCCATACCCATGCCACTGCAGAATGCTTGGCTGCCTTGAAGTTTCTTCTCCCAGATACACTAGTCTGTCTCACAAAGTCATAGGACAAAGACAAAATGCAGACAAGTTTCTTGACAGAGTGTAACATGAATGACATCTCCTCTATAGTTCCCAACAGAGTCCATCTGAACCTCATAGGCACAGCCTTTGCTGTCTATATCCCTGTTAGTACAGTGGTTTCTTGAGTTCCCACCAGAATTTCCCATTAAGCTCCACTTGTAACATTCTAGGCTTTCCCCACACCTGCTTCTTCAAACTTTCCCAAACTTTTTCCACAATAATTCCAGTATCTTCTGAACTATAGCATTAAGCCCCACTCTCAGTGTGAGAGTTTGAATGAGGTTGGCCCCCATAGGTTTATATGCTTGAATACTTGCTCTCCAGTTGGTGGGACTGTTGGGAAGGATTAGGAGATGTGGCCTTGTTAGAGGAAGTGTGTCACTGGGGGCAGGCTTTGAGGTTTCAAAAGCTTAGCCTGTCCTAGTTAGCTCTTTCTGTCTGGTGCTTGTAGATCAAGATGTTTGCCTACCTGCTATCATATTCCCAGTCATGATGGTCATGGACTCACCCTCTGAAACTATAAGTCTCTAATAAAATCTTTCTTCTCTAAGCTGCCTTGGTCATAGTGTCTCATCACAGCAATGAAAAAATAACCAAGACCTTTCTGCTGCTGATAAACACTTGAGATAAACAACTTAAAAGAGAGAATTTTTCATTTGGCTAATGGTTTGTGCCTGCCACGAGGTCAAACAAACATTACAGAGAGTTCATGGGAAACACAGCTACTGAGATCATGGCCATCGAATGAGCGGTTTACATCCCAGTATACACTTTAGGAACAGGTCCCCAGAGACGCCCTTTCCTCTTACAAAGCCCACCTACAGAAGGTTGCATTTCTTCTCAAAAGAACAGCCAGCTAGGGACATAGCCTTTGATGCAGGTAATATTTAAGATCCAAACCATAATGAGAAAAATTCTATGCACTTAGTAGTCCCTTTTCAATTTTCCTTTCCCTTCCCTGGAAACCTCTAGTTTGTTTCCTGTCTCTATACAGCTTCCTATTTTGGACATTCCATACAAACAGAACCATACCCAGTGGAGTCTTTTGTGATTGGCATGAGTTTAAGGTTCGTCTATGTTGTACCATGTATCAGAACGTCATTCCTTTTTATTACCAAACACTAGTCCATTGGCACGAAGAAACCAAAATTTACCAATCGTTCACTCCTCAACCCACAGTTCAGTCGTTTCCCCCTTCTCTTGTTAATGTGCTGTTGGGAACATCTGTGTCTAAGTATTTTGTGTAGACATTCTTTTGAACAAATATCTAGGATAGAACTGCTGGGTATCCATTGATTTTGTAGGGAGTCACATGATCTTGTTTACACACTGTACTAGGGAGCCTGGGGAGGGGCTGGGAGCTAGCAAGGCTATTTCCTTCAGCGTCTCTCACTCTGATTAGCAGGATCTTGTCACTCAAGCCAACCTTCAGAGAGATACTTCCAGGCTAAGGAGTATATCCGAAGTGTGGAGCTGGGCTCCTCCGCCTGCCTCGTTTAGGGTCTCCAGGGACTGTCTCTTCACAGACTCCTTCACTGCTCCTCCTGTAGTCCTGGGCTCAAAACCAGCCTGGTTTAGGAAGATGAGAACCAACCTGCTCTCAGCGTCAGGACCGCTAGCACTGGTTTACGCTCTGCCCTCTAGCATCCGCGCAAGCGCAGCTTCCCAACCCCCAGCGATGAGGCGGGGAGAGGGCGGGGCAGACGTCCTTCAGGCCAATCGAAAGCGAGCGCCCCCTCCCTCGGCTCTGTGGACTGAGCTTGACCCCGGTAGCGGGCGTAGGCGTGGCCGTAGAGGGGGCGTGGTTGAGGGATGGAGGCGGGTCCTGGGGCTGTCAGTCGGCGCCCGCTGCCGCGGCTGCTCGCACGCCGGGCCTCCGGAGCCACCTCAGCTGAGCGCGCAGGTAAGGCCGCCGCGTCGCAGCGCCATCGCGTCTCTGGGGACCAGTTGTCCCCGTCCTAGGGCTGTGTCAGCGCCGCACCGCCCAGGGGGCGGGCCCACGGCCTACCCTCCCCCACGGCGCCCCGCCGACCCCGACTGTCCGCACATCCGCAGGGATGCGGGGTGGGGGGCTCGGGTCCCACACCTGTCCCTGTGTTGCGCTCACGGGTACACATCGGAGACCCGGCGCAACCTGGGGCGGGGAAAGTTTGTTGACATCCGAGCGCCGCGGGGAGCGGGCGGCTGAGCCCGCGGGGTTGCGCCTTGGGTTGCGCCTTGGGCAGCGCGGCCGTGGCCCGGGTGGCCCGCATGGCTCAGGTCCAGAAGTCCTGCTGAGAGCCGCGCGGGGTCCGAGGCTGCTGCGCGGCGCCGGTCACCGCGTAGCCTGGGTCTCAGAGCTCAGCCCCTTCCTCGTATTTTAACGTGGACATTTAGGCACGGTGGGCGAATTTAGTTAGCTTTTTCCTATACCTCTTGTTTGGGAGGTGTATTGCCAGGCCTGATTAGTTAATTAACAAGGTGGGAAAAGCAAGATAGATCCTGATAGGAAAGGCCAATGCCTTTGGAACTCTGTAAAAGCCACTTAAAGCTATTGGCAATGAGGGATGCTTTTGGCCAAGGACAGCCCTGGCGTCTTCTGGTTGTTCCAGAGGGCTTAGGTACTCAGCGGAAGGCTTTCCTATGTATTTAGGCTCTAAGGTCTAAGGAAGGTTCTCTAGTTTTCTAAACATAAGCACAGGAGGAAATAGATGTGTACTGAGGAAGCAGTTAAGGGAAAAACAGACACTCAAGTAAGTTTAGCTTCTTGTCTGCTACCATGTTACCTCTCCTCAGCAGAAAACCCCAGCTCTTCCTCCCACCTTTCAGTCTTCCCGGGAGGGCTGTATCCAGATGGGTAGGCACAACTGGTTCCCCTTTCAGTCTGAAGACCTCTTGTTACCTGTAGTCTTACAGACCCGCCTAGGGATATCCTCTCAAAAAGACTTAATTAGCACTTTCATCTGCCCATTAAGCAATGGACCTTGAAATCCTTTGTAATCAGGGGCTGTTGTAGTGCCGAATCTTTAATAATACCTAATTCATTTAATAGTGTTTCTATAATAAACTTTCTATTAGTATGCCAGCCTTGCAACACCAGGAGTTTGTGTTAGAAGCAGCAATTTACTAGAAATATTGTCACAGCAAAAACTCTCTAACAGATTTGCAACCCACGTTACTTAGGTAATCACTGCTAGAGGGTATAAGTTATTTTTCTTTTTAATATTTGGTGTAGTAGGTGTTACAGTGGTTTTGATCTCTTAAGTTGCTTATCCCAGTCAGTGGAAATGGTGCCAGCTGCTATGTAAGTTTATTTATTTATTTATTTATTTTGGACAAAAATCACACAAATCCACATTCCATACTGATATCTTTCTGGATAAACTCTGAGCTAATAGCATTTGGCTTTGTTTTGCCAACCTATGACAAAGTGAGGATTTAAAAAATATATTTAGAGGGGTATATTAAAGCTACAGTGATGTTTATAGCATATTTTATTAGTAGAAAGTAGCCAGTGCTGTTCTGAGTACTTTACAGATATTTTATGTAATCCTCATGATTTCCCTACTGGGAAGGTTCAACCAGCACCCCACATTTCAGACAAGGAGCCTGAGACCCAGTTGTTTAACTCAGGTCAGGCAATGAAACAACAGATTCTAATATAGGTAGCCTGAGTCCAGAGTCCAAATCCTGAGACAGTGTGTGGTCCTGCTTCTTACTCCTCTTTCCACAGGTATTGATTTCTGTGTGCTGTTCACACAGTGTTACACTCTGCACCACAGAGAGAAGAAGGGCACTTCCCAGTGCCACACAAGCACTGGGGTAAAGTTTTTAAGTAGACCTTTGCTACCAGAATTCTATGGCTTTGATGACAAAACATCATCTTCCCCTCTTCCATCTCTTTATCAATGGGATAGCAGTCAGGGAAGCAGATGAGCCAATTATCCTTGCCATCCTGGGAGCTGGAGAGATCAGTCAGTGCACATAGGAGTGGAATGACCTCTTGCTTAAGGCACAGCATAAGATGCAGTATGAATGGCGAGTGAATGTGTATTTGTGTGAGGGACAAGAACTGGGAGGCTATATGCTGCTACCAGGCTCCCTGTGAGACTGCAGTGGATGAGAGGCACCACTCTGTTCAAGCATTGTTAATTTTTAAATTACATTTATTTATGTAGTGTGTGTGTGAGAGAGAGATAGAGAAAGAGAGAGAGACAGAGAGAGACAGAGAGACAGAGCAAGGAAGGAAGGGAGTGAGGGATAACTTCAAAGAGTTGATTCTCTCCTTCCACTACACATGGGTCTACCACATTGATCTCAGGTTATCAGGCTCAGTGGCAACTGCCTTAGAGCTATCTCACCAGCCAACATCATTACTTTTGTAACAACAACAATAACAACAACAACAAATGATGTCAGAAGAGTGGTAAAACCAGAATTGAGATACTTCTGTAAACCTGAGATAGCATGCGTAGTACTGTGTAAGGGTATCTATGAGGAGCCCTTGGCATCAGCATCATTCTACAGGAGTCAGGTGACGGCAGGACCTAACTTATAGGCCAACGGGTTCCCAGAATTATGGTATATAGGCTTGGGAGGATGTATGAGAAGTCATTTAGGGGACTGACTTAGTGGGTAAAGTGATTGCTGTGTAAGCATGAATACCCAAGTTCAGATCTTCAGCACCCACATCAAAACAGGATGTGTAGCATCCTGTAATCCTGTAATAATCTGTAATATCAGTACTATTGGGATCTTGGGACTTCCTGGCCAGCCAATCTAGCCAATATGTTGGGCTCCAGCTTTAGTGGGAACTGCATATCAAAAATAAGGTAGACAGTGATAAAGAGGACACTGGACATCAAACTCTGGTCTTCACACATGCATGCATGACCATACCCATATCCTTACACATGCATATACACCCCTCTTTCAAATCAACTGAGTGTAGCATTCTTGCCCCAGCCTTTGTATCTACCATCTGTCCTGAGGATAGGTGAGTGGGCCTATGTGTTCATCCTGATCTTGCTTGGACATCTCCAGGCAAAAAGATACATATCTCTACCTCAAAGGAGATAGGACTATGGGTTGGGAACATAGCTTAGTAATAGGATGCTCATCTGGCATTCATGAGGCACTAAGATCTATTTCTATGCCACAAAAGAGTGACAGAGATATATAGAGTGATCTATATCTTATCACCTGTAACATACACATATAACTATATCCAGTGATAGGGAATGGGAAATTTTGGTTTGTGTTCTTGAGAGCTAATCCGTCATCAGTTTTTAAAAAGGGAGTGGGAGGTTAAAGGAGAGATGCTAAGCCAGGGAGACATTAGGAAGCCAAGGCTAGAATCCAGGATGGGGTGATGCAGGCTGAAACAGGTGGTGGCATAGGATGGATCCTGGAAGAAATAGACCCCAAATGACAAGCCATACACACAGCAACTACCTTCCCATAACAGGAGGACAGAAGCTTGCCAGTGCCACTGACAGAATTGATAAATTCAAGAAGCCATTTTGTGTGTGTATCTCAAAGCTGTGTGATGGAATGAGGCTAATGAGAACTCTCTATGGGAAATAGATCTCCCTTCTTGTGAAGAAGAGAGGGTACCATTTAGCTCAAGTGGGAAACTCCTTTTGTGCAGGCTGTTGTACTTCTTGGCTAAGTTGACGCTCATTATTCTAGTCATTCTAGCCTCTGAAGTGGGAGGTGGCAGAGGGTAGGCCCTGAACAGAGCAGTAGCCTCACTCCCTCTCTTAATGATGGAAGATGCAGGCACTCTAGGCATGAAGAGTTGGGGTGTGTGTGTGTGTAAAGGGTGATTATTTTGATGTTATTGCCCAGAGAAGGGGTGCAGGGCTGACTGTTTTGAAGCAGAACCATTAGAACACATTGGTATTACTTTTTCTCTGACTTGGTTGGAGGATGTTCTTGAAGGGAGCTCTGTTCTCCAGTGATCCTGTTTAAAGCAGTGCTGGAGGGCCCATGTGCATCATGGGGGTGCTAGGAAAGCCGCCCGCCCAGGAGCTTTTCTTTTCTGCTGAAACTCAGATTGTGTGCTGCTGTGAGAAGCTGGGTAAGATGTTTGGATGACCACACTGACTGGCAAACAGGATAATGTGGGGGAAGCAAATGAGATTTGCACAGGAAACCACAAAGACAGAGAGGATACGGTTGGGAATGCTGAGTTCACTTTTCTCTTGGTACTTTGCATATTTCTGGCTTAGAATGCAACATTTCTTAAATATTCATATTTATAAATTCATAGGTGGAAATATATTGTGCAACTGCATGAGAACAAACTGTATGAATCTCCTTTTCTCTCTCTTTCCTCTTCCCCCTTTTTAAAATCTCTCTCCCTCCCTTCCTTCCCCTATCTCTGCACAAAGACTTTGGTCTTTCTTTTTCAATATCTTTTAGGCTGGTGTTTCTCAACAACTTCTGATATTTTTTTCTTCCCCTGACCCATTTGGCAGTACCTGGAGACATGGCTGGTTGTTGCAGCTAGGAATGACCTATGTACTTCCTAGCAGTTAGTGGGTAGAGACCATAGATGCTGCTGACCATTCTAGGATATACAGCATCATGTCTTTTCTGCCACAAAGAACTGTGCAGCCCAACATGTCGTAGTCTTCAAGGTGGAAAGCGTCATGACAAGTGATTCTGCAGATTCTTATCAAGAGCAAGTTGAGGGTCAGGAAAGAGGAAGGGGAAGAAAACAAAGAAAACAAAACTCTCTCTTTGGAGTATCATATCTGACATTCAGAGGGAGACCCAGCTAAGCTGAACTTATTGTCTGCCACTGGGAGCTCTCTCAAAAGCTCGATTGCTCAACTCAGTAGTTTGGAACAGGAAGTGGAGGCCCTTGTAGTGGCAAGAGGCCGGAGGGGTGATTTGTAGAGGCAGAAGGGTTTGCATGCTGAGAAGGGCAGCTGGGTCCCACCAGAATGCTTTTGTAAAGTTCTAGGGAAGCTTTCAAAGGTTGTCTTGTTGAGGACATTGAGTGTAGTGCTGAGAAGACACAGCCTCTGCTCCAGCATTGCATGACCTTCTAGAAGGCCGTGGGTCTGAAGGCCTGTGTACTTTCCAGATTGTCCCAAGACGACAGCCAACAGCGTAATTTTCAGGTTGCATCTGTTCTCTCCCCACTTCTATTTAACATTCTCTTTTAATTAAAGGAAATTTTAAACATAAATAAAAGTTGAGAAAATAGGATCTTATCTATATACTGCCCACCTTCAGTGATTGTCACTTCCCTACTAATTGGGATCTATATACCATCCCTGATTCCCCCTCTTTTCCTAGTGTAGGGGATCAAACCACGAGCCTTGCACATACTAGACAAGCTCTCCAATTGAGCTATATCCCTAGACTATCTAACCCTCTCTTTTTTTAAATGTGGACAGAGTAAAAAGCTGCTGGTTTCCTGCTTGGGTAGTCAAGGAGATAAGTGGTTTTGGATGCTCCAGTCTCCCTAGAGGAAAACCAATGGTGGACATGCCACAATTAGAGGAGCCATGAGGCCTGCCTGTAATAGGAGTAGGCTAGGTAGATCAGGCATGGAGTGAGGGGTGGAGCTTAGCTCTTCTAGGTGAGTGAGCACAAGCCATCAGAGACAGTTCATTTCTTTTGAATCCCCTGGATGGAGAAGTGTACCTGGAATGCTTTCCTGGCAGAATCCCACATAAGGATCTAGGCACAGAGGCTTGTGTTTCTGGAAACAGCATAGCTACTGTGTTTCCTTCCTGTTTCACCCAAGGTGTGCCAGAGTGGAGAATGCTGAGTGTTCTGGATAGCTTCTGGCTCTCGTCTGATGGCTTCTTGTGGAGTGGCTCCTCTCTAAAAGCATAAGCTGGAGAGGCAGGCACTTGGTAGTCTGAGAGACCCTTTGTGGCAGTTGCTCTGTCTGTGTATCTGGCAGCAGAGGAAGGCCTCCTTTCGAAGCCTCTGTAGCCTGTCCTACACAGTGACAGCCAGTTCTGCAGTTTACTTTCCATTTGAGCTTGCTTGCTTTTCCCAGCAGACTCTCCCGCGCCTGAAGAGCCCTTGGTTTAGGCCATCAGGCCTTGGCATGCCTTTACTTGACCCAGGGTTATGTTGTAATCTACGTATAAAGATGGTTTCAAGAGTTGAGAGAGTTCTTGAATAATCATTTAATTAACGTCTATGAATTTTAATTAGCATGGATTTCTACAGACCTTGACCTCCTAGACCAAGTTCATGAGCAGCTATGTTGGTGTGGAGACCTGGGCCTCTGTGAAGCTGTGTTTCCTGTTCTTACTCTGTTTACCAAAAGCATTTATCCTCCCCAGAGGCATTAGCTTGCTATGAGCATTCTGTGTAGCATGGTTTTTAGCTTTTCATGTCTTTCTTGGGTGAAAGTGGCTCTTTGTCTGCTTATAGTTTTGAGTGTAGTCTGTGCCAGGGTTACATGCCAGTCTCATTATTTATACTGATTCTATCTTTCTTCTATGTGTATGTATCTGTCTTCTATGTGGGAATCAGTATTCCCATTTCACAAACTGAGGGTCAGCAAGGTTTGAGAAGGCTCCATCGGAGGTAGCATTGGATTTAAACATGATGCTTTGACTAAAGAACCTAGGTGATTTCTACTCAGCCCATCTATCCCTCAGAGCTCAAGTTGGCAGGAGACTGACAGGTTTGGTGGGGGAGGTAGAGGCAAGTGCTGAGAAGGGTGACTGAGAGTTATGGTTACCGCAGTGATGGAATCTTCACATGAGACCCCTGGGAAACATTGCTTTTCACTGTGATAAATTACCTGTGTCCTATTTTAAAGCCGACTGTATAAAACAGAAGTTGCACAGGGGTAGTCCTGAGTTAGATTCTGTCAGTAGTTTATTTAGTTGATATAGATTTTTTTTTTAAATTACAAAATTGGATTAGTTGTCATCATATAAAATGTAGTGAGATTTCACATGCCAGTGAGAATCTTGGCCTTTCTCAAAGCACCAGGTCCACAGTCCATCATAGTAGTACTTAGTGGCTTTGGATGTAGTGAGGTCTTCCCAGTGGCTGTACTTTCTGCCTTTCCCTCTTCACCTGTTTACGTTACCTGCCAGGACTTCTAAGGTGTTTGGGGCCACCCTGATGGAACTTAATGCACTCTGTCATTGAGGGATGTTAGAGGCTTGTTTTATATTTGAGTTTGAGTGTGAAGACTTTGCAGAGATCAGTAGCACTTGATCTTAGAAAGTACCAGAAAAGTTGTATTTGTTGAGGTAGAGAGTACACGCTGACATGAAAAGCTTTATCCCATTGCTTGCACCAGTGAGAAGTGAGGACACAGATAGCTGGAGAAGAAACCTTGGCTATAGTTCTGTTCAGAGCACAAAAGAGAGGCTGTATAAAGAGTCACAGAGACAAGCTGCCATGTTTATAGGAAGTACTGTGTCTGTGGTCAAGGGGAAGAGGAAAGCCTTTGGACTCTGAAGCAGCTCATCTGGAAGTATCCTGGGCATTCATGAGCCAGGAGGGACTTTATGCTAATGCTGTGACTGGGTGGGAGAACAGTTCATTCGTTGACCATGAAGCAAACAAGTAGAAGACTTGTGTTTCTGACAGATATAGGCCAGGCTATTTGAATCAAAACTCCACTGAAAATATCAAACTGCTGCATGGAGCATTAAAATTGGTGGGGTGGTGGTGGTGGGAGGTTCCTATGAACTCACCAAGAAGTTGAGAAGGTAACAGGGAACAACCAGGTAGAAGCCGATGGTAGAGTGGGGACCTCAGCAGCAGGAAGTGTGTGAGCACACTAGAGTTAGTTTTGCCCTGAGATTCATTGAACATCTGCACGAAGACTTTGGTTTTGCCAGCCTTGAAGGACAAAAAACTCAGGAGTCAAAGGACATGGCTTGCCCAGTGTAAAGACTCACTAGGAGACCGGCTGCATTTGAGTGGAACTCCTGAGGACAAAGGTGAGCCTGGAGCTGAAACCAAGATGCCCCATTCCCTGGGGACAGATTGCCTTGGTAACGAGCAGAGCAACCATTTGCCTGCGAATTTCATGAAGTCATTGTTTTTAATAGCTGAGTAGTATTCCATTGTGTAAATGTACCACATTTTCTGTATCCATTCCTCTGTTGAGGGACATCTGGGTTGTTTCCAGCTTCTGGCTATTATAAATATGGCTGCTATGAACATAGTGGAGCATGTGTCTTCATTACATGTTGGAGCATCTTCTGGGTATATGCCCAGGAGTGGTATATCTGGGTCCTCAGGTAGTATTATGTCCATTTTTCTGAGGGTCCACCAAACTGATTTCCAGAGTGATTGTACCAGCTTGCAATCCCACCAGCAATGGAGGAGTGTTCTTCTTTCTCCACACCCTCACCAGCATCAGGCAAATGGATGGGACTTGAAAATATTATCCTGAGTGAGGTAACTCAGTCACAAAAGAATGAACACATACCGTGATCACTGATAAGTGGATATTAGCCCAAAAGTTCCGAATACCCAAGATTCACTTAACAACAACCGTTGGACTGAGTGTGAGGTCCCAGATGGAGGAGTTGGAGAAGAGATTGAAGGAGCTGAGGGAGTTTGCAGCCCAATGGAGGGAGCAATAGTGTCAACTGACCTGACATCCCCCCCCCCCCCCCCAGCTCCCGGAGACTGGACTACCAACCAAAGAATACACATGGAGGGACCCATGGTTTGGGCCACATATGTGGCAGAGGAGGGCCTTGTTGGCCACCAATGGGATGGCCTGAGGGTGTTAGATGCCCCAGTATAGGGGAATGCCAAGGAGGGAAGATGGGAGTGGGTGGGTGGGTGGGTGAGGGAATACCGTCATAGAGGCGGGGGGGGGGGGGGGGAAAGGGGGGGTGCGGGGGGGGGGGGGGGGGAGGAAATAGGGGGTTTCCAAGAGGGAGACCTGGAAACGGGGAAACATTTGAAATGTAAATAAAGTATAAAAAATAAATAAAAGAATGAGCAGAGCAACCGAGAGAAGGGAGGGTGCCCTGGTCACTGGGCAGCTTTTTCACAGGCTTCAAGGTGGTTTTGACTCCTTCAACTAAATAGAAGCCTAGAGACCTGCAAGGATGAACGGTGGATGTCCTCTGAAAGGTGGCTTAAAAACAAGCTTTCCAGAGATACTGAGCTATATAACCAGAAATAATAGGGCATAAAAAATCCCATACATAATGAGAGGGTAATGAGACCAAACAGACCAACAGCTTCTTTATATCAAAAATATAAGAAAAACTTGGGCATATGTTTTGAGCAGCGTATTAATGTTTTCAGCAAATGGGGAACAGTTGAACATGGCTTGAAATCAATAAATGGGTAATGCATTCAAAAGACATTTCTCTGAAGAAGAAATATACAAATGGCCAAGAAATAAACATTTAAAAAAAAATAACATCCTTAGGCATCAGGTAAATGCAAATTAATACTACTTTGAGATTTTTCTCACCCCAGTTAGAATGGTTGTTATTGAACAAACGTGACAGCCAGTGTTGGTGAGGGGAATGGATCCCTTATTCACCACCCATGAGAGTGTCAATGATGTAGCCACTATGGAAATGTGTTTGGGGCTCTTTAAAGAGAAACGGAAAATAGAGCTACCGTGTTAGCAATGTACGACATTCTTGGGATATACCCGAAGGACTGTCTCACCCTAGAGATGCCTGCTCATCCATGTTTATTGCTGCTCTGTTGACAATAAGGAAACAGAATCAGCATTCTACATACACAGAGCCTAGAAGACGGGAACAATGTCTGCAATTGAAATAGTCAACAATGTAGAAGTTATAGACTGCGGAGAAAAATGGTAACATTTCCCACCACCTTGCTGAAGGCTTCCATCCTGAGAGATTCCAGACAGGGAAGCTAATGAGGTTTTCTTTTTCTTTTTCTTCTCTTTTCTTTCTTCTTCTTTTTTTTAAGAGTCATTTTATTTATACGAGTACTCTGTAGCAGTCTTCAGACACACCAGAAGAGGGCATCGGATCCCTTTACAGATGGTTATGAGCCACCATTATAGTTGCTGGGAATTGAACTCGGGACCTTTTGAAGAGCAGTCAGTGCTGGTAACCACTGAGGCATCTCTCCAGCCCAAAGCTAAGAATTTTTAAAGGTGCTAAGTAAAGGCTTAATCTTGATGTAGATGAACAATGAAGTGGAAAAAATAAATTTTATACTTTACAGCCTAAACTCTAGGCTTGCAAGTCAGTAAAAGTCAACAAGCAGTAAGGGGCCCAGGATCCAGCAGGTTCTGAGAGGACTATATATAAACAGGAGACATGGGTGTTATTACAGAGGGCTTTCTGGTTTACCCAGGAGACGGTAACAAATAGGAAACTGTTCTAGACTGCCCGAAAATACTTTTCATGTAGCACACACAAGAGCACAAGGTCACACCTCCAAATATGCCATTGGGCAACTGCAGGGGGTGGGGAGGAGACAACATGGATGTTGAGGGTAACTTCCTGGATTGGAGGTGAAAGAGCATTTCAGATGAGGCACGAGGGATAGGTGTGGTTTGTAGGAAAGCAAGGTGTTAGGAATTTAGGCAGTAACACCAGAGTGATAGGAGACAGGTTAGTAGAGTCTTCAAGGATAAATATGAGGGTCTGGGGAGATGGCCTAGTGGTTAAGAGTCCGTACTGCCTTATAGAGGACCCAAGTTTGGCTCCCAACACCCATATTGGATGTGGGACTTACAGATGCCTACAATTCCAGCTCCACGGGATCTGAGACTCTCATTTGGTCTCCACAGGTACTGCACTCATGTGCATAAACCCCCACACAGTCATATACATAATTAAAAATACACATAATTAAAAATAAAAATCTTTTTAAAAAGGACAAATATGAACAGATATCTGGGAAAGAACATAGTAGTGTGAAACAAAAAGCCTTTCTAGTTTTGAACACTGTACCCTCAGGGAAGGTGATCACACCCAAGTGCTGTTGTCTCAGGATTGTGTTGGCTACCTGTGGGTTTTACTGGTCAGCAGCAATCATTGGTCTCCTGGCTAAGGTACCCAACATTGTCATCATTATCTAGACCAAGGGTGAAGAGCACTCATGCTACAGAAAAAACTGCATCCAGATGATATCAATTGGGTCACACCTGGTTTTTCTTTCATTTGGCTTAGAAATAATGAAAAGTGATTCAAGAATAGACAGAAAGATTGGGGGAGCTGAGAAGTCAAAGACTGATATAGGCATTGCTGCTCTGTGTTTTTAGATGCTCCCTCAGGCTTTGCTCTGGATTTCTAACCAGCTTTTAAAATTGGGCCATCCCAAGACTGGGGCCATGAATATTTTATTCATGCTAAGTAGATGTATCCACTCTTGTACTGTGGACTTTCTCTTTGGGCATGACTCTTAAGTTTACATCTCTAATGTTCATTATTCTTCTGATATTCAGACACATTAATCAGCTACCCAGTAAGATCCCCACTGTGATATCTAAGGAGGATCTGAAATGCAGCACGTTCTCTACCAAATCCCCAATTCTAAACCTGCACTATCTAAGACCTGCTTCTTTCTGTTTCAGGATGTAAGGCTCATAAACACCACCACAGTCATCAACCCAGTTGTTCAGACCCCCAACAGGGAGTCAGCCTGAGTCTTCGCTCTCTTGTAACCCCACATTTAGACAACAGGCAGTCCTGTATCTGACCACTTCTCTTCACTGTTCTCAGCACAGCCCAAGCACTGCCTCCTGCCTGGACTATTGCCATAGTGCCCTAACTGAACTCAACATGTCCTCAGACACTCTATTCTACACATATTAGAGTAGCGTTAAAAACATGTATCAGATCATGTTATGTTCCTGCTCAAAATGAATGTGCTTGTTTTCTAAAAAGCAAAACAAAAAACCCACAAAAAAACCTAACGATAGTCAATGTTCTCCTAACATGCTTGGCTGACCTAATTCATTAACATGCTTACAATAACCCATCCAATCCACCCTGCTTGAATTCTCCAATCATCTTCTGTTTCTCTGCTTTGCTACAGTGACACCACCCCACCTTTGCTCTTCCTAGAATGTGAGCGTATCTTTGCCTGGGGACTGTGTGCTTCCTTCTGTCGTTTAGTGATTTATATCATTTAAGACTTTGGTCAGATTAAACGTTCTCAAAGTGGTCTTCTTTAACTATTCTATCTCCAACGGTCCTTTTCTTTTTCCACACTCTCTAGGCCCTTACCCTGCTCTATTGTTCAGAGCATTTATTACTACTTTGTTGGTTCTCCTTACTAATGAAAGCTTCATGAAGCAAGAATGTTGTCTTATTTAACACTGTACCACTGGGCTATTGCTTGGATCATAGTTTGAGCCAATGCATTTTTTGAATGACTGAGAGCATTTTATCATTTTATAAGAAGTTTATTATCCAATGAATGATTCTGAGGAAACTGGTTGGACTTTAAGATGTACCCTTAATTACAAGATGAGCTTGGGACTGATACATTTGACAAGACTATTTAGATAGAGTAAACTAATTCTTTGAAAAATCTGTTATGTCAAAACTAACACATGAAGAAGTAGAAAGAATGAATAGTAATATTAAAGAATTAACTTCATTGTTAAAGATAAAGTCTTCCCAGCAAACATCAGATAGACAAATATGCAGACAGACTGCTGGTGACTCCCCTGTAAGGTCATCTAGACATTGGAAAGAAAGAATGACATCAGTCTTATGTACTCTTCCAGAAAGTAAACTGATAGGGAACATTTTACTGTACATTCTCTCAAACTGACAGACAAACAGATAAACAAGCCCCACTCCAAAACCTGGCAAGAATGTTACAGCAAAAGGAAAATGAAAGAAGGGGTCAGTGAAATGACTCAGTGGTCAACAGTGCTTGTTGCTCTTACAGAGTTCAGTTCTACATTAGACATTTTATAAGTGCCTGTAATACAGCTCCAGGGGTCTCTTATGCTCTCTGGACTCCAGGTACCTGTGTGTGCGCAAGTGCATGTACACACACACACACACACACACACACACACACACATACACACACAGAGACACATATACACACCACACATACGCACACACACAGAAGAAAATCAAAGATCAAACTTCATGGGCCTGTATATACAAATCTCAAAATGTAATCAAATGAATTCAGTGTATATAAAAAGCTAGTAGACTATAGCTAAGGGGGTAAGTTTCAGGAATTCAGAAATAGTTTAGCACTTGAAAACAAATCAACGTAATTTCCTCTAGTTATAGAATACAGTAGAAGAGTACAATCATCTCAGTAGATATAAAAAGATTTGATGAAATTCAATATTACTCATGATTTTGTCTGAATCAAGGAAATTGCTTAATCTGATAACAGGTACCTAAAAATAAGTATCCTGTCAATGTTGATAATTTAAAATATTGAAAATTCTTCACTCTGAGATGTTTGATAGCCCCATTTCTATTCGACAATGCATTTGAAATCATAGTCAGTGTCCCAAGACCAGACAAAAAGTAAAGGCTCAGGGACTGGAAAACTCATTAAAGAGAGACAGGATCATATACATAGAAAACCAAAAGAATCTGGAGATAAATGATTAAAATTAAGGTAAGCTTAGCAAGGTTGCTGGGTACAGGTCAATATGTGACAACCAATTGTACTATGCCAGCCTTACTGGCATGTTCTTGTAGAATAGCTGCTCAAGAGGCTGGTTTAGGAGAGCCACTTGACCTTGAGGTTTCTGGGCATAGTGAGACCCTTTCTCAAAAACAAAGTAAAACAATAATAACAAGAAACCAACTGTAGAGGACTGGAAAGATACCTTAACAGTTAAGAGCACTGACCACTCTTCTTGAAGATCCAGGTTTAGGGGCTGGAGAGATGGCTCAGAGGTTAAGAACACTGACTGCTCTTCCAGAGGTCCTGAGTTCAAATCCCAGCAACCACATGGTGGCTTAAAAACATCTATAATGAGATCTTATGCCCTCTTCTGGTATGTCTGAAGACAGTGAGACAGTGACAGTGTACTCAAATAAATAAAATAAATAATTCTAAAAAAAAAAAAATAATAAAGAAAAGAAGATCCAGGTTTAATTCTCAGCATCTGCATGGTGGCTCAACTCTGTACCTCCAGTTCCAGGGGACCTAGCACCCTTTTCTGGCCTGTGCAGGCACTGCATGTATGTGGTACATAGACTTATATGTAGGCAAAACACCTGAGTACATAAAATAAAAATAAACTTTTAAAAGAACTAATGATATACTCACACATAATAATGACAAACATAAAATGAAATTTAAGATATACCATTTACAAGAGCCTAAAAACTCATCAATTCATGGGAATAAATGCAGTAAAGATGGGCAAGAGCTCTGTGCTGGAATCTCTATTACTTTATAATGAAAGTAATATAAGAACTTTCGAATAGATAGATATACAATGTTCATAGATTGAGTGGTTGGTTGTAAAATCTGTGTAGCAAAAGAAAGGGCTGAGATGAAGATAATCATGATGAGTAAGAAGACCAGGAAAGTCCCATGCTCAGATGCTGGGGTTGATTATTAAACTAATCTAATGTAGTCAGTGCAGTGGTTATGATTGGATAAACAAACGGCCCTACTGAGGAGGGAATACAGTGTTTCTTGCCTCCCCATTAGGATGTATTTCTCTAGAAAAAACCCAGATTAATGAGAAAAAGAAGCATGTTTATTAATGTCTGTTAACATCTCACAGAGGAGAACCTCAATGAAGAGGTCTCAGAGCAGTGACTTACATGGATGGCTTTATCAATGAGAACAGCACATTTGTAGAGAAACAAAGGACAGGGACCAGGGTTTTAGGCTTCTGAGGGGAAGTAGGGGAATTGATGGAACATTCCCTGTTTATTGCTTCTTTGTTTCCTTTAGTGAAAAAAATTTTTTTTGAGTTCAAGTGGTACATTTTGGGGCATGGTTCTCATTTCATTTACAAAAATGAAACAAAATTGACAGAGATCTTTATACAATCATCTACTTTACAATAAATGCAACACTGAAATATGCTCAAAAAGGATACATTTAAAGTAAATAATGCTGGTATAATTTAATACTCCTAAGACACATTTGCCTCAAACTATTCACAGAACCAGTTGTAGTTGTATTGTAGATGTAAAAACAATGACAAAAATAAGTCTTTTGGAAGAAAGCATAAGAATTTCTGTATCTTAGGCCAACATTTCTTAAACAGAGCATACCCATCACACACACACACATACACACACACATACACACACACACCCTATAAAGGAAAACATTGATAAACTAAAATCTCTGATTAACAAAGTACACTATTAAAAGAATGAAAATCAAGACACACAGAGTAGGAGAAGATACAAAGAAGTCCTAAGAATCAACAAAAATTAAGTAACTCAGAGGAGCACAGACAACTATTTTGAACAAATTTTCATATGGGGGGTATCAAATGGCCAATAAATTCACTAAAAATAAAATTAATTTTATTTTACCAGCTTTTAATTTTACCTCAATAAAATCTCTCTGTCTACATACACACCAGATGGCTAAAATTAAAAAGACATACTATGTGTTGTCAAGAACATGGGACAGTTGGACTGTCATACATTTTGTTGGTCTGATACATTTCCTGCTAGACTCTCAAAGAAGCAGCACTGAGCTGTGCTGGTGTAGACCGTGGTCAACTGGGGAGCTAATGGTGGTGAAAAGAAATTAGTGGAACCTGTAGAGCATGGGTCATTGTTTTTTGCTTGATAGTGTGAGGAGTTTATTGTGTGAAAGTTCATCCGCTATATGTGTATGTTTTGTATCTTTTTTTATAAGTGCCTTTTACTATTTTAAAATTTTATTTTAAAAAGTACGGGTCCTCCAGTTCTAGTAACAGGAAATTTTCATACTTAAATATAAAATTAAAAGTTCTTAATTAAATAGGTGGATTTTAAAAATAATATTAAAACTATGAATCAGACTGTATACAATCAATGTTTTCTTTGAAAACCAAAACTAAACTAGCGATAAAACCAGCATAAATGTTAGTCTAAGAAAAATATCAGTAAAATACTAATATGCTATACACTGCCAATTGGTTCATCATGTATTAGAAGATTGATAATGCCCAGTATTGTGGTTTATATGTGAGATGTCTACCATAATCTCATATGTTTGAACAATTGGTCCCTGGCTGGTGGTACTACATGGGAAGGTTGTAGAAATGTTAGGATGTAGAGCCTTGAAGAAGTAGGTTAGGGGACCTTGAGTCTTTATAGCCTACTGTTGGGTTAAAGTGGGGTCCCCCATTTGCCCCAGGGCTTGGGCCACTGGGGGAGGCGATACGTGGCAAGTTTGACTGTGCTCACCCCAAGACCGTTGGATGGGTGTTGGGCTGTGAGAAGCTTCGGGATACTGCCTGGGGGTGGGGGAGCATAGCCTATGGTCCTGAGGACTTCACTGAGCCAGCTCCATCTGGTTCTTAGGCTCTTGGTCATCCTAGGCCCTACTAGATGCTGCAGAAGAGCTGAGAATGGAGTGTCCCCTCCCCCCATGGGCTATATAGCTTAGGGCTGAGGGGAAAAGGCGGGGAGGATCCTGACTGGGTCCGGCAGGGGACCAAGTCTTTGGCTTGTTGGGGCAGCTGACTGGATTGGTTTGGTAGAGGTTGGGAGTGCTGAGAGGCCTTTTGCAAGAGACTGGACGCGGCTCTTTAGATGAAGGCCTATTTCATCGTTCTCCATGGCAGACCCTGATGAAAAGAGATAGTCCATAATGGGTGTTTATTGTCATGGCAGAGAGTGGCGATGAGTAAAACTGCACCCCACTTTCTCAGGATGGTCCTGAGGTTAAGTACCTTTTGCAGGGAAGAGTGGCTGAGAAAGGGAGTTTATTGGATAAGCCTCCAGGTACCTTATTAAACTGGAGATGTCTTGAGGCTACGTGACCACACCTCTACCTGTGGAGGGGCTTGGGGCATTGCCCTTACATGATTGATGGTCACAGACCTATGGAGAGCCTATGTCAGGAGCCTGGGGCCCAGGAGCATGGCAAAACACCTACCGTCCCTTGCACAGTTATCCCCTGCTGGGAACCCCCCTGGGTCACCAGGGTTTTAAACCTTAGCTCAACCAGAAACCAGGCTGTCTTTCATGGTCCTACAGCCTAAACTCATTTCCTGTCTACCCTCTGCTTCCTGACTATGACTGCCATGTGATCACCTGCTTCATTACCCTGCTATGCCTTCCTCTCCATGATAGACTGTATCCCTTCAGACTGTAAGCCAAGAAATCCTTCTGATCATAATTTGCTTCTTGTGAAGTATTTTGTCACAGCAACAAGAAACATGTTCAATACAGGTACCAAGGAATAGGGCTGATGCTCTGATCAATCAGTTTGAACTTTTGAACAGTATTGGGATTGTTAAAGACTGTGGGGACTTATAAATTTGGATTGGTTGCATGTCGTATTATGAGATGACTTTGTTCTGTGGTGGTTAGGGCCAGAATGCTATGTTTTGCATGTGAAATGTGCTGCACAGGCTCATCTTTCTGAACACTTGGTCCCCAGCTGGTGGCAATGTTTTGGAAGGCTGGTTTCTCTTTATGACATGGGATCTTTGCTGGAGGAAGTACTTCACTGGAGTTGGGCCTTGAGGCTATATATCCTGGCCTTACTTCCTGCCCACTACCTGCTTCTTGACTGCAGAGATAATGTGATCAGCTGCCTCATGTGCTTGTATCAGTGCCTTCCCCACCATGACGTAGCACATCCTCTAAAGATGTAAAGTTTTCCTCTCTTATGTTTTGTTTTGGTAAAAGGGTATTTTCATGCCTTGTTTGTACCACTCACCTTTCTGTTACTGTAATAAATACCAGAGTGTTTCAGCCTATGAGGAGGAAAAGCTTATCCTGGCTCACAGTTTTGAAGACTCTGGTCTGAGATTGTTTTCATCTGTTGCATTGGGCCTGTGCTGAGGCAGCTTATTATGATAGAGTATGTGACACAGCAAACTGCTCACTTCATGGCTAGGAAGGAGGGTGGTCTCATGCTCAGTTACTTCTAGGGCTCTTCACTAGATGCCACTTCCTAATGGTTCCACTGTTGTTCATTAGGGCTACACTACGATTTCAATTATGAAGGCATGGATCTTTGGAAGATATTTAAGATTTAAGCAAAATTTCTATTTCTACATCATATGCCAGAGCTTGGCCATACCCTTTAGGAATTTAAATATATATTCTGTTTGACCTAACAATCCATTTACTCTAATTTTATGTCAGGAAATATTTGCACACATGTGTATACATACATACACAAATACACACACACACACACACACACACACACACACATATATATATATATATATTTACATGTATCAAGATATCCATTAAAGCATTTGTATGGTATCAACATTACTGATATTGTATAAGATTGGTTAGATTAGGTTCAGCCTGTCTAAATTGTCTCTTGTTGGAAGCTGACAGTTGATCTTTCTCAACTGATAAAATCAGAGCCCAAGAGATATTGGCGAACCTGTATGTGGTGTGATCCCAATTGAAGAGTTATGTATTTTATTAGGAAATTTTGGGACACTACATACCTGTCAATGATAGTGAGAATATGAAAAATTCTACTTTCTAAGTTACATGTTTGATTTTTTTACAGTGTTAAACATATTATTTTGTAAGCAGAAAAGCAATGGAAATGAAATGAAAACAAAATAGAATTATTTCCACAAAAATCATCTTACAGAATTAAAAATTTCCATATTATCTGCATTAAGATCAGTAGAAACTCTACCAAAATGTCAGGCTGTCTGTGGTGGTTTGATGGGAAGTGTCCCCTATGCATAGACTCAGGTGTTTGATTGTTTGGTCCCTGGCTGGTGAAACTGTTTGGGGCGGGCAGCCTCTAGGAGTTGCAGCCTTGCTGGAGGAAGTATGTCACTGAGGGCAGACATTGGAGTTCATCACTTCACCTCACTTCTAGAACACTCTCTTCATGTTTCTGGTTGGAAATGTGCCCTCTCAACTTCCTGCTCAGGTTACCAGCTGTCAGGCCTCCCATGCTCTCATGGACTCTCTCCCTGGAACCATTAAGACAAGATAAACTTCCATAGGTTGTGTTTGGACATGGTGTTTTATTCCAGCAACAAAAGAAAGTAACACACTGTCTATCTCTTATTACTGGTGGTCTCACTTATTTATTTAATTCCTGGTCTCACTATGTAGTCCTGCCTGGCTTTGAAGTGCCATCATTCTGCCTCAGCTTCTCAGTTTCTGGGATCATAGATATGCAGCCATGGACTTACCTGACCAATAGTCACTGTGTATTCTTTGTACTTTCTAAGGCACTTACAATAAATATACATTGATTTAATCATCAGATGATGTTAACCAGGACTCCTACATTTTGTCCATGTTTTACCAACTGCATGATAAGTAATTAATCCCTAATGCAGGTGTGTCTCTTGCTCCTTGCCTGCCTGCTTTTATCTTCTGCTCATCTGCATGTACCTGCGTTCATTTTATACAGAAAACAAATACTTTCCCATTGTAAATAACTTAAGCAACATATAGCACATGGAGGAAAAAATTCCATGGGAGTTTCCAATTTAAATTTAAATATTTACTTATTTATTTAGAATCAAGGTATCACTATGTAGCTCTAGATGGCCTAGAACTGATTATATATACCAGACTGGCCTCAAACTCACAGAGAACATGCAGCAGTGCTGACTCAGTTGCTCTTTGGCACTTTCACTCCTGTTTCTTTTCATTGTGCCTTCTCACCTCCAGGTGGCGAGGGCATCCTGTGTCTCAGGGACAAATGACATAGCAGAATTCAGAAATCAATGCTTGGCATTGTATTGCCATGGTCTGGTCCTATGGGGAGATCCAAGGACTCAGTGCACAGACACAGCAGGATGCTGCTGAGTAAGAGAGCCTGCCTCCCCTGTGCTTCATAGGCCCCACCCAATGGGATGGCAAGGTCCTTGATGAGGAGAGAAGCTCACTGGAGGGAAAGATGACACACTGCTTTTTCGATCTCTGAGGAGGCAAGCCGTGCCTTGTGTCTAGACTGCCTCAAGGATTGTGACTATGCAAACACCTGACAGGTCTGGGAAGCCAGAGAGCAGAACCATCAGGACATCTTTTTTTTAGGCAAAGGCCAGAAGCCATGGCATTCATTACTGAGGAATGGCCTCGACTGAGACTTTGTTCTGGGTGGATGAGCCTGGAGGAGAGGTTCAGTTGCACAGTATTCATCTCTGTCAGGAGAGACTGAACAAGGACTGAGATGCTATGCATCCATGAGGCTGTGTGCCATGCATACCTGAGTTCCATCCCTGAACAGTGTGCTGCTCCAGGGAGAATCCAGGTTTGGCTTCCCCCTTGGCCTTAGTGTTGGTGCTGGCTGGACTCTCCTGATTGGCCATGAGCTCTGGGGAATTCCACCAGAGATCCCCAAAGCACAGATCCACAGAGGCAAGCTTACTTTCACCCAGGCTTGCTGCTATGTGGTGTCCCCAGAAGCAGCAGCAGTGTGAGCCTTTGTGGGGACACACAGGCCTGGTGGTCACAGATATGTAGCTTTTCCCCATTTCTTGACCAAACAGGTTAAGGGAAAATGAGGCCTTTCTGGACAGGCATGAATGAGAATTCAGCCAGGGATGTTGCCAGTTGATGCTGAATAACTAAGAACTGAAATTTAGAACAACATAAAACACTTTTCTAACATATTGAACTTGAGACAAACTGTTTCAATTCGAGGGTCAATTAGGTAGTTTCCAGACTAAAGTTTATGAATTCTAATGATTTTGAGTGAGTTTCAGAAATCACCTGGAAACACCAGCTTCATCAGTGCCTAGGGATGTCATTGAAGTTGGTGTCACAATAACACAAGCTGATGGAAATGTAAGGACGAGATAGCATCACTGGACCTTGAATGGAGGAAACACTTTCTATATGTCTGTCCGGGGGCTTTAGCAAAGCTGAGGATGTGGAAGTTTTTAGCCTACCCTGCTTAGTTGGTGCTTGAATTGCTCATCAACGCTTTAGACTGTGGTGACCTTGGAGCAGTTCCTAGTTCTTACATCCTCTTCCCTCTTCTTTCTTTTGTCTTCCTGCAGGAGCCATTATTACATACATTCCCTCCCTCGCTCTGTTCCCATCCCTGTACTCTTTCCTCCTTTGTTCTTGGTCCCTGCCTTTAATGTGTGCATTCCCATCCAGATAGCCCCATTGTTAATTCTGTGGAGCTGTTTCTTTCCACCTCACAGACTGTCTCCCAGCTGAGGAGGAGAAGGTTTCTATTCTTCAGGAAATATTGTTCTTTGGGTGGTAGAGGACTGGCTTCCCAGAAGTGCCAAAATGAAGATCCTTCTCCATTGAAAACAAACAAAAACCCTTTATCCACTGGCTTCCTGCTTCCTCCCCTGAAAGCCACCCTTCTCAGAGTCGTGGCACCATGCCAGGGGACATGGAATCATAACATGAACTGAGCATGTCTTCCTGTATGGTGCTGGAAGCTAGGGGAAAACTGTTTAGTATGTGTGTCTAATTAAAGCATGTCTTTCTCATGTAGTATGTGTTCCTTATCAGACCTATTGCCACATGTGGCTTGAGGAATGTGGTGTCTGTCCATGTAAAATTCGTGTGACATTTAAAGATTAGTCAACCATGCAATCATGGCTTGTTTCTGGTCATTGCTTCAAAATTCACCATGCCTTGTCCTCCCTCTGCTGTTGGGATACCTTTCAGGGGAGAATGCATTCACTGTAAGTGGAAGGTTGCTACTTGAATAGCTGATTTAATGAAGTTGGACATAGTTTTGAATTTCCTTTTTGAGGTATAGAGGACTGAGTCCAGGGTCTTGACATACTAGTTAAGCTCTCTGCCACTGTGCTAGAGCTCCGTCTCTTTTGAGATGTTTCAAGTTCATTGTGTAGCTAAAGATGATTGTGAACTTCTAATCCTCCTGCTTCTACCTCCCAAGTTCTTGTATTATAGGCATGTAACACTACACCCAGAAAAATTCTGAAGTATTAACAGTATTTTCTTTCATCTTTAACCCTTAAAACTCCCCTCTAGACCTTTCCTTACTCTGTTAGTAATGTATTGCTAGGGTTGTTGTAACAGGGATAATAAGGAACGGGCAGGGCTCCTCCCAAGGGGCTTTTTTTTTTTTTTTTTTTTTTAAATTTTACTTCATAGCAATATTAGCATGATTTCATTATAAGAGTCTGAGTTCTAGATCTTCTGTAAAGCTCAGGATATGGAAATCAAATCTCTGAAGCCATGGAGGTAAATGGATTAAATTACATCCTCTAAATGTTGAAGTCTTAATCCCCAGGATCTCAGAATGTGATCTCATTGGTAATTTGCATGGTAATCATGTTAAATAAAGTTCATCAGGATGAGCCTCAGTCAAGTAGAACTGGTGTTCTTGGAAAAAAGGAATTTGGCCATAGCCCTCCACAGAGGGAAGTGGATCACAGGGAGACAAAGTCGATCTGTGTTAACAGAAATGTAATAAATATTCTAGTTCAAAATGGTAGAGTTAATCCATTCATTTGCTTTTGTAGAACTCACTGAACTAAGAGAGACAATGTAGAAACAATGGCTCCACAACAGCTCTGAAAACAGGAGGTGGTGTTATATGGAGAATCAGTTTATTCTACAAGCTGGAAACTAGATGGGCAAGCAGGTTGTTTCCAAAGTAGAATATACAACAGGGAGTCAGCTAGAACTCAACAGAGATTGTGTCTGAGGTGGGAAACCCCAGAGAGGCTTCAAGCTTGCAGTAGACACATTCAGAGGGTGAGAATTCAGCTTGGAGGCAGTGTGTGGGCAGTGAAGTAGAAAGGTGCCCTTGGGACATTTTGGCTATGAAACTCTTTCCTTTCTAAGAAATGTGCAGAGCAATTTGAATTATAAGAAATGTTCTCTGAACATGTGAAAAACTTGCTAAAGGACAGCCCAAGGAATGAAGTTGGGGCCAGGGAACAATACAATATCTGAAGACTCAGCAGATAAAAAGAATGCCTTGGGGAGATCCAGAGGGTAAAGAGGAAAGCCGTCTAAGTTGGTTCAGAATTGAAGGGAAGTGCACTGAAGTGCTTTTTTTCCTTTTATGCTTCTGGGAACTCCAAATCTACCTCCCCCTCCCACTGGTATATACTTTTAAAAAAAGACTGTCATGGAGAGCGTAAACAGATCTTTCTATTGACCAAGGAACATGCATGAATCCCCTGTTGCAGCCTAGGAGCCATTCACTAATAAATATAAATAATCAACCAAGACTGCCAGATATCTGAGGGAAATTAGTATCAGGAAGGACAAAGACATACAAATGGAAAGTCTTTTAGGGAGTGTGGAGCTATCAAAAGTAATTCTGCAACTTGAATTTAGATAAAAAAAAAAACAAACTACCAAATAGCTACTGTAATAAAACATGAAACAAGGAATGGGAAGGCAGATGGGGAGCAAGGTAGAAACCTAGTGTAATGGAAACTTTATGGAATTTATAAAGGTGACACTAGTGAAGACTCCTAGTAATGTGGACATGGAGCCTGAACCAGCCATCCTCTGTCATCACGCAAGGCCTCAAGTGGAGGGATTGGGAAACCAACCCAGCCACAAAACCTCAGACCTACAGTTTGTTGTGCCTGCAGGATGTGCTGGGACTGAGAGCCTAGCAGACTCATCATCAGAGAGACTTCAATCAGTAACTAATGTGAACAAATGAAGTCTCACAGCCAAACATTAGGTAGAGCTCAGGGAGTTCTATAGAGGAAGGGAGAAAGAACTGAAGAAATCAGTGGGATCAAGGACACCACAAGAATATGGCCCACAGAATCAACTGACTGGGATTCAAGTGGGCTCATATATGGGTCTGACCTAGGTCCTCTGTATATATGTTGTAGTTGTGTAGCTCAGTGTTCCTGTGAGATTCCTAACAGTGGGTACAGGAGCTGTCTCTGACTCTTTTGCCTGATCTTGGGACCCTTTTTCTCCTACTATATTGCCTCGTTCAGTCTTGATGTGAGGATATGTACCTGGTCTTATGTAGCTTGTTATGCTGTATCTGGCTGATGTCCCTAGAAAGTCTGCTTTTTTCTGAGGGGAGGTAAGGTGGGGTGAATTTGTGGGAAAGGGGAAATAGAGGGAGATATTGGTGGGAGGGGATGGAGAGGAAATTGTAGTTGGGATGTAATATATGAGAGAAGAGTAAATAAAAAGAAAAAATATAAAACAAGAATTCTTGGAAATTACCAGGTGGTGGTGGCTTATGCCTTTAATCCCAGCATTCAGGAGGAGGCAGAGGCAGGAAGATCTCTGAGTTTGAGGCTAGCTTGGTCTAAAGAGTGAATTACAGGACAGCTAGGGCTACATAGAGAAATCCTATCTCAGCCACCCCCCCAACTAATTATTGGAAATTAAAAATGATAGTTAGAATTTTTAAAATGCAGTAAAATATCAGAGTAACAGAAAGGGCACTACTAAATTTCCAATGTATGAACAAGAAGATAAAATGTAGTCTTTCAGAACCTAACATAACAATGTACTAAGTACAGGGCTGGAGGGATGACTCAGCACTTAAGAGCAGTAGTTGCTTTTCCAAATGACTTGGTTCAGTTCCAAGCACCCACATGATAACTCACAACTGATGCCCTTTCTGGCCTTAGCCAGCACTGCGCATATGTGGTACCCAGATATTCATACAGGCAAATCCATACACATTAGGTAAAATGAGAAAAATAGCTTAAAATTATGCTAAGTGTAAAAGATATATAAAAGGTCTATATAGTTTGACAGGTCTATTTTCAGTACAATAAGTATAAAGAAAGCAAAAAAAGCAATAAATTCTTACTGAGCTAAAGAAAGTTGACAATTGAAAAGCAGAAAAATGAAATCCAAGTCAAAGATATTCTGATGAATTTCAGTAGTTTTGAAAATAAGGCTAAACATAAAATCTGTCAGCAAGAGAATTCATTCTTTATTATAAAATAGGGAATAGAATATGATGAATGCAGTTATCAACTGCAGTATATAATTGTAACAGTGAAATAATGCTTTCAAAGATTTAAAGGAAAGGATATGAATACTTTTATACCCAGCTGTATTAGTTAGGATTCTATTAGCTATGAAGAGCATAAGTCTTGAAGTGGCTCAAGCAAGAAGGAACTAATTGTGTTATCATATGAAATTCAGATTTGAAAATCATCAGTATTGGTAAATTTACCATCTTAATACTGACAAGTAATCATCAAGATTCATGATTCTTGCATTGTTCTGTGGTGTCATCTTCAGATTACTGGTTTTGCCCATAAAGCAGCTACTTCTGGTAGCAAGATGCTCACAGTAGTTCCTGGTGGTCCATCTAGAAACAACAGTCTTATGATGATGGGAATACTTGCTATTCAGAAGTCTTATCAAGAGTTTGTGTGTGTGTGTGTGTGTGTGTGTGTGTGTGTTTTCTTAACCAAAATTTTGGCACATGTTTATTCTTAAATGAATATGGGGTAATAGTTATAGATCAACCATCAAAAACCCATCCTCTTGTGGACATACAGAACGAGGGAGACCTGTCCAAAAACCATTCTTTTGTGAGAAGTATTTTGTGAGAATAGATGGGATATTCTAGCATTTAGTAGTGTCTGCTGCACAAACCAATTAACAATTAAATAAGAGACTAAAGCATTTCAAACATACAGGGATGTGGGACATTTATTTACATGTAGCTTTTCCAGAAAAGAAAGAGCAGTTAATGAATGATATTCTTTAGTCAGAAATTACCCAGTAGAACAATGAAAAGAAATCCCAAATAGCCATTCTGGAACAGATTTGGAAAGAAATTAGTAACAATCAAAAGTCTCTCTGCCTCTCTCCCTCTCTTGCCCTACCCCTACCTTCTCCCTCTTCCAGCCTCCTGAGTGCTGGGATTATGGGCTAGGATTACTACACCCAGCTTTGAGAGTGTTTTCAAGGAGAACAGATTTCTTTATAGGAACTGTACAACCAGGAACTCCTGGCTTTTTGACATGATGCTTGTAGACGCCATCTCTATACTAATCCCTCACTTCTCTGGAGTTCAGAGAAAAGTGCAAAATCATACTGTAAATAGAAAGGAAACAGAAATATGCCTTGGCATTCATAGTTCATGGAGGGAGGAGTAAGAGTTCTCTCACACTAGATGCTAGGGACATTTATCTTCAGTGGGCAGACTTCAGATTTCATGACGCAGGATCACCTTTTGTTCTTTGAGTCCTGCTCTGTTAGCTATATTTCTGATGTTATATATCAGTTTTAAATTTTTAGAATCCATTGAAAGACAATGCACAGGACATATAGTTGTGGACTAGAATGTATATTTATCAGCTCTGTTTGGAGTGTATGGTATGAAATGGAAGGATTATAAGTGAGCTTTCTTTGGTGAGAGTTAGTGATTTCTAATAGATAACAGAAAAGGTAGAGATGCAGATGGCATTGGAGTTATGAAGGAAACTGAAGAACTAGAGAGAAGCAGGTTCATTACCTTGGCGATGTAGGACTGTCAGGTAAATGCATTGGGCACGAGACTGTTCTACTCTGAGCGCTAGCTTTCTGTTTGCTTTGCCTTTTAAAAGGTACACATGAAATGTATTATAAATACTGATAGGTTGTGGAAACCCCAGTGGAAGTGCTGTGCACTCCAGTGGGTAGCATGTGCTCATTTCCACTGTGTTCACAGCTTGCTGCATGGTTGCCCCCTCCCTTTACCCTTGCCCCTGACCTCTTATTACAAGAGTCCCAACAGGAAGATGGTGCCTTCGTGATAGAATTTCCCTCCACGGGAGATTTGTCCTGAAACTAGGGTGAAGTTCCAGAGTTGACAGAATGTCCACAAATGGCTTTAACAGGTCTTCAGTGCTAGAGTTGCTTCCTCTCAAGCTCACTGAAGCTGCCATTTTCCCTATTCAGCTTATCAGATAAAATGCCTGGGTGAAATTTCCCAAACCAAGCTAAGCCATAGCACAGCACAGCACACCCAACACATACCCCTTATCTCCCAAGTTGCACCCAACAAAGGGGCTGGAGAGATGGCTCAAAAGGTTTAGAGCACATGTTTCTCTTTCAGACTATCTGGTTTTGATTCCTAGCACTCACATGACAGCTCACAACTGTCTGTGGATCCACTTTCAGGGGATCTGACACCTTTTTTTTTTTTTTTTTTTTGGCTTTTGCAGACATCAGGCATGTACACAGTGTATGGACATACATGCAACCAAAACACTCAAACGTGTATTATAAAATAATAAAATAAAAAGAATTCCTCCAAATATGCAGTTGAAAGGAGCCTGGTGAAGGGATAGCACATTCCTTTACCTCATGGACACTAAAGGCTTTTGGAGTAAACTGGCACAAGTAATCATTCAGGTTTTAGAAGAACTCTCTCTTTCTCTCCCTTTCTGTTTCTTTTTTTTCTTTTTTCTTTCATTTTTTTAATTTTTGGATATTTACTTTATATACATTTCAAATGTTTTTCCCATTGGAAAACCCCTATTCCATTCCTCCTCCCCCTGCCTCTATGAGGGTGTTCCCCCACCCACCCACCCACCCACTCCCGTCTTCCCTCCCTGGCATTCCCCTACATTGGGGCATCTAACACCCTCAGGCCCAAGGGCCTCTCCTCCCACTGATGGCCAACAAGGCCCTCCTCTGCCACATATGTAGTCAGCACCATGGGTCCTTCCATGTGTATTCTTTGGTTGGTGGTCCAGTCTCTGGGAGCTCTAGGGGGTCAGGCCAGTTGACATTGTGTGTACATATGTGTACATGCATGTAGAGGCTGGAGGCCAATGGTGGGTGTCTTCTTCAATTACTCTCAACTTTATTTTTTGAAATTAGGCCTCTTACTGCCTAGAGCTTTCTAGTTCTTTGGCCAGATCAGTGAGCCTCAGGGATTCTCCTCTCTATGCCTCTCTAGTGCTGAGCTTACAAGGCACCTACAGCTATGCCTGGCTATAAACCTCAAAAACAGTGGGGGCTGGAGATCTGAACTCAGTTCCTTAGGTCTGCATGGAAACCGCTTTCTAATTGAGCCATTTCTCCAGTCAGGCATCTATAGTTTTAAAAGTGCCATGAGTGGTACAGAGTTTTAGTTGAGGTCAGGGATAGTGTGAAGACAGGGTTCCTCTGCTACTGAGGCTGCTTTCATAGGTGTCTTTCAGCATCAGTCTGTCTTTCCCATCACCTGGGCAGGCACAGGGATCTCCCATGGGCATATATGGGTGAGACGCCATGACCGATGTTACTCCCCACGGCTATGGGCCTCTGTGAGGCCTGGGGAACTTCTTCCAGTTCCCTTGGCTCATGGACCACTTGAAGGTGTCTTTTGAGAAGAACTGGAGTGGGCGGCAGATGGAGTGGGGAGGCATCTGGTCCTGTCTTGGTGTGATGTCTTCTGTGTTATTGAGCTGGGCTCAGATGGTTGCTGACTGTCACATTGTGTGTCTGATGCTTTTCTTTTCTTTTTTAAAATTAAAATAAAGACCTACTGTTTTTAAAGAGAATTGGCAGTAGACCAGAGAAAATAGGAGTTTAAACTTGTTTAAAGAGAACAGATACTTTTTGCCTTTTGGCTACTTTAAGTACTTAGGAGTACTTGGGGAGTTGATACCCACCAGGCATAGCAGAGGGAGACCACATGCCCCTACTGGGCCTGGATTACCTCTCTAGTTGATGGACAGATCATGGGGTATTTGGGGGAATCTTGGGTTAGGCTCAGGGCAGGGTGGCACCTGAGGGATTTAGGTAGGCATCAGCTATTTACCAAATGGTCAAAAACTATTTCAGTATTTTGCTAAACAAGTATGTCTGTTTGGGTATACATGTTTGAAGATCAGCTGTGGTAGTAAAAGATGGTAAACATATTAATCAACCTCAGCTCCAGTGTGAAGTCAGTCAAGGCTAGGGGAAAGATGCTGTGGAGGCATGGTCATATCTCTCTTGTCAGTGCTATGTCCTCAGGGCCAGACACATAGTAGTGCTCAGTAACTACTTGTGAACTTGTCACAAGCAAGATTTGTCTGAGGAGAGGGACCTTCAACTGAGAAAATGCCTCTATAAGATTGGCTTCTGGGAAAGGCTGTTGTGCATTATAAAAATTAATGATTGATGTGTGAGGGCCTAGCACATTGTGGGTGGTGTCATCCCTTCACAGGTGGTCCTGAGTTGTATGAGAATGCAGGCTAAGCAAACCATGAAGAGCAAGCCATGAGGAACAAGCCAGTAAAGAGCAGTCTGTGGCTTCTGCTTCAGTTTCTGCCTTAAGTTTCTGGCTCTACTTCCCTCAGTGGCCTGAGTGTGACCTGGGAGTTGTAAGATGCAACAAACCTCTTCCCCTAGTTGCTTTTTGTTCATGGTGTTTATTACAGCAGTAGAAACCTTAATGAAGACACTTGACTATCAATCTGGACTTTTAACTGTTATGACTTTCCTAAGAGCCAGTGGCCATGAAGCCTCAGTGCTAATGAAGCACCTGGGCAGGGCTAATGCGGACTCATCACTGTCAGAGTGCTGAAGGTAAGGGAGTGTTGAGTGCTAACCTTTATCATCCTATGTCATTTTTACCATCTCCCTTCACCCCAAAGCTCAGAGAGCATCCAGAAGAGGGAGCAGGAGGCATGTCACAGCTGGAGGATGGGACAAGTGCTCCGAGTGCTGTCTTCTAGCCCTGACATGGCCACTGCACTGGTGAACTCATAGAGGCTGTAGTTACCTGTGCCAGAGCTAGCCAGTCAGTATTCCAGCAGGGGCTGGGAGGGACCAATGAGGTCCTGCCCCTAGCTGAGGAACTATTGGCAGGGAGCAGTTGTTGGGGGTGAAGGATTCATTTTTCTTCAATGATGTAGCTGTGCCAGTTGTCCATGACCTGATGAATAGCCCTACACCCATGTTCGTGCATGCAACCCTAATTAAACAGGAAAAAGAGGTGAAGGGGGGAGAGGGGTGCATTGGGGAGAAGAAAGGGGGGAAGGAGCGAGCAGAATGGGAGGTGGGTACGATCAAAACTTTTTATATACGTGTATGAGACTGCCAGAGAGTAAACAAAGTTATACTAAGAGAAGTGCAGACACAACAGTGCTACCTTGCAGAGAGATGCTCCCTAGAAGCTAGGCTGCTCTGTTCACATGGCAGCTGCAGGAGAAAAGACGTTTTCATACCGCTAGAGTGTGATGTGTCTTTAACCTGGTTTTGTGAAACCAGACTGCTCACACCCTCCCTAGACAGTGTTGGGGCTACGCTGACAAGCGTGTGCTGCTGAGCTGACAGTTCAGCATCTTGATTATGTTCTTGCATCTGTTTGTTTATTCTGCTGCATGTCACTCTGGTCCAGAGTGTCACTTGTTTTCAGTTCCCTGGCTTGCCATCTTTATGATCCATCCTGAGCCGAAACACTGAGTCTAGCCTCGAGGTTGGCCATGCAGGCTCTAGAGTGTGGGTGTGGCTTCTCTGTGCTCTGGCTTTCTTTGCCACAAATGGAAACAGTAATAGGTCCTGTTAGTGTTACTATAGGGAACACGCTTAGGGACAAGGCCTGGCACATCTTTGGTGCCATATGGGTGCTCGTTCCACTTAGGATCTAATTTTAAATGACCAGATTTCAAATATGCTAATGTAAGACATGGGCTCAGCCAGGTGACTTTCATACTTGGGGCTGAGGCTCAGCAGTAGTTGGCACCTCTGCTTTGTTTCAGAATATTTCAGAATATAAGTTTGTCTTATAAATGTGTGGGGGGCATCCTTGACTGTTGGGGGTCTTTAAGGCTGGCGTGAACATATTTTTGTGTATTTCTCAGCATTGTGAACCATAGGAGAACTGCCATCTACCTCTGTAGTTCTGCCTGGAGATTGGCTGGGGGACTTAATGATGCAGCCCCATTGATGAGATAGGAGTTATCTGAGAGAAACTGGGTAATTGCAAATGGTGTGGGTCAAAGCCACTCTCCCATCCTCCTCTTCTTTTGGGAGGGTGCCTCTCTACCTCATGTGATCCTGGTGGGGTGGTCATTAAGGTGGTTTCTACTTCATTCTGCTCTCATAAGGGGACATGCGATCTAATGTGGGCTACCTTGTTATCACATCCTCCTTGTCACCTAGACTAGTTTGAGGATGTGGTGTTTTCCCAAACTGAGGTTCAAAGAGACATCTGTGGTTCTCCTACTAGACCCGTGTTAGTAAGCTATGAGAGTGTTGAACTGTCAAAGCCTGCCCTGTACACAGTCTATCAATAGCTAAAGAATGAAATTAGTGTGCAAAGAGAAGCAGAGATAAGCAAGGAGAACAAGAAAAAGAGACAGAACATAAATATATAATTTGAGCACTAAGACCAACCATGTCTAAGCAGTCTTGAGAAGTGGAGTCTAAAAATGTTTTATACATTTGGTTTTCTAGAATTCTTTGATATGGCCTTATATGAAAAGATTGAGAAAGATCCATTTGGTACACACCGTGTGGTGTGTGTGTGTGTGTGTGTGTGTGTGTGTGTGTGTGTGTGTGAAGGTGCAGGTACAAATGGAGACCATAGGTCAATCTCAGATGTCATTCCTCAGGAGCACCGACTGTCGCCTTGCTTTTGTGAGACAGGCTCTCTCATGGGCTTGACTTGCTGATTAGGGTAAGATGACTGGCCATTGAGGTCCATGGTTCCACCTGTCTCCACCTCCCCAGATCTGAAATTATTATAAGTGCATGCATGCCACCATATGCTGCTCTTTTTTCCCTTAAAACAAGCAAGCAAGTAAGCAAGCAAGCAAACAAACCAATCCAAATGAAAAAACAAAACCAAAGACCATGGGCTATGGAGATTGAACTCAAGTCCTTTCCTGGCAGCTGTTTCCCAGCCCTGGCTTGACTCTCATGATGACTTAAGGATGGGCTGCTGAGGCTCTTCTGCAGCTGGTCATGGGACCAGCCTCCTCCCTCTGTTCCTTCCCTGTGGGTTTCCTGTTTTTGAGATGCTGCTGCTATTGGCATCCTTGTCCACTCAGAGCATCCATGGCATCTCTGATCAGGTATAGATGCCTTCTCTCCCTTCACTAGGCTCAGATACAATTTTATTTCTACTCATTTGGCTTTTCACTGTCATAATCAGTTATTCATGAGACTCACTTGTCACCCAGAGTTAACCTGGCTTTGAGGTCCTGATGTCAGTGGCTCCAGTGCAGGCTGGTTGAGGTGCAGGCATTGTTAGGGTCCTGGGGGTGGGGCTGGTGAGAAGATGCTTCTCAGAGAAACCACTGAGATGTCACTCGAGCAACTTACCACTTTATTTTTATTATTGCTCCAATTCTAATGTCTTCTGGCTTAAGGAGTAAGAATGGGAGTTTGCTCAGGAAGAATATTTAAATTAATTCTTCTGAAGGCTTTTCATCCTTTTATTTAATTGCTTTATATTTTATAATATTCCCAAAATGAGCACATATTGCTCTTACCATTAGAAAAAATATTTAGAGAAGGAAAATGATTACCTGTTATTCAGAAGGGCTCAGAGTAAGCGTGGAACATAGCATGAAGGAGGTGGCAATGATAGCTGACTGCACCTCCAATAATCTTGTCATATGGAGGAAACCGCTTGGTAATGAGTGCTTCATTCGTTCTAATTACTTCAAGTAGCCAGAACTCAGACAAGAATTTGTGCTCTGACTTTTATCAGTTAGTAATAACAGCCAATGCTATTGAAGCAATGTCCTTTCAACGTCTGTGTGGGGCATTACAGACACGCCATATAAGACACCAGCAGGGGTGAGGAGATGGCTCTGTGGGCAAAGTACATGTCACACAGACATGAGGACCTAAATTCAGATCCTTAGCATCACCAGAAAAGGATGAACACTACCGTGTGTGCAATGCCAGGACTGATGAGCTGAGCATGGCAGCGTGTGTGTAATTCTAGTACTCAAAGACCAGATGTGTAATCCCAGTACTTTAAAGCTGGGCACAGTGTGTGTGTGTGTGTGTGTGTGTGTGTGTGTGTGTAATTCCAGTACTAAAAGGCCAGACATGGTTGTATGTGTAATCTCAGTACTGAGAAAATAGAGACAAAGAGACTGTAATTTACTGGCCACCAGTTTAACCAAATGGGCAAGCTCTAGGTTCAATGAGACCCTGTCTCAAAGGACAGGTTGGAGAGGGATTGACAGAGACATTTAACATTAACCTCTGACCTCTGTGTACACACCCACATGTGCACATGCACATCCAAACACACAAAGGTTTTGTGTGTACATAGCTTTATTTTCACATGCATATACACATGTAAGCCCCCAAACACATAGACATGTGTGCATACCCACATTTGCACCATACAGCCTCTCACACACAGATGGATATCAGTCCCATCCCGAAGTTCTCAGTACAGATCCTCATTTAGCAAAAATTATGATAGTTTTGCTTACTTTCTGCAATTTAACAAAACTTTCAAAATACTCAAAGTCAAAGAAGAAAGAGAACAAAAGTTGACTGTCAGCTAAACTTAGTGTCCAGTCCTCTAAATAATGGTTCAATGGTAAGGTAAAAAATGATTGAATAAACAATTGAGAAAGATAGAATATGACTACTCACTTGAAACCTACAATGCATCATGTTCTTTTCCACAGTATTTGGCTTTCATTTTAAAGTCAATCTAGTGCCCACCCTCTGTCAATCCTTCTTTTTACTAGAAGCCCCTTAACACTCTAAGGAGCATTTCTCTCCTTGATGTTAAGCCAGGATACCTCAGGATATTTTATAAACACATCCATTATACTGCTAACTCCCCCAAGCCTGCCGATTTACCCAACTGATATAACAGGTAGTTGGATTTAGCCACTGTGTAGAGAGCTAGCGTTTAGCACAGTTTGCTATGTAACAGCTTAACCATGAACAATACAATTGATGTTAATACATTCCATTCAGGCCTGTTTCCAAAGAAGCCTACAACTGAGCCATGTTGAGCTCCCTCAATTGGTGTTTACTAATAATGCCTGGTTTCAACAGAAGAAACATTCCTCCAACTTAAACAGCACAGGGAACATATGTGGTATTAAGGGTGGGGGGCTGGGGAGGTGAGGAGTGGTACTCATTCAGTGATTCTTTCATCCATGTGCTAACAGATGAATGAATTTTTGTGTGTGCCCTTCCATTTCCTTTCCTGTGCTGCACTGATTTGAGCTTTATAGACTTGAAACAGGCGTGGGATATTTATATGCTGAAGTCCCTGAAGAACTCACTAAATGAGAAACTTGCCCAGCTCAAGCCTAGCTTTCACTTAGGGATACAAGTACATAAAAAGTGATTTTCTTGATGTCATCCACACATAACAAGAGGATTTATTAATATTTTAAATGGCACTAATATTTGCACAGATAAGGCTGTGCAAAGTACATCTCTTGCTTTCTTTCAGATGTCCATGAAATCACCAGACTGTCTGATTCTCTTCCTCCATGCTCCCAAGTCAGCGACAGGAGTGTCGCTCCTAGCCGCAGGAGGAGGGGTGGTTTGACAGTTGCAAACCATGCACAAATTGCACCCTTCCATTGAGTTAATTTGCACCCTTCCATTGAGCCCCACAGTCTATGCCCCTCCTCTCAGATCAGGGCTGACTGTGATAGTGGACTTGTTATGGGGGACATAAGTGATAACCTGTGGCTTCCAAGGTGTGCTATGTAGCATTTGGTTCTTTCCCCCTGCTCTAGATATTTGATTTGTAACATATGACTACCTTGTTAGCAAATGTGAAGAAATTAAGATGGGGACTGGAGAGATGGCTCAGCCATTAAAGGCTAGGTTCACAATGAAAACAGATTAAGATGGGAAAATAATAAATGCAGTTTTTCCAGTGAATCCAATAAAATCTCTTTTAAGAGAGGGCCAAGAAATCAGATGTGAAGACACTGCTACTGGCTTTGAAGGGAGTAGAAGGGGTCATGGGGTCATGGAAGGCAGGCAGCCTCTTGAGCTCAAAGAGACAAGGGTCAAGTTCTCCTTTAGTCCCCTGAAGCAAGACAGATTGGCTAATTTGATTTTAGCCCAGTGAAACCCACTTGAGAATCTGACCTGCAATACTGTAAGATAATAGGTTTGTATTGTCCTGAGGTCAGGTTCAAGGAAGTTTGCTGTAATAGCAACAGGAGATTGATACACAAGGCTAGGTCAGTAGGCTTCCTGGCTTTCTAGTATGTGTACGTATATGGCAGTGGATGTGGGAGCCAGGGGTTTGCATTAGGTGTCTTCCTTGGTTGCTCTCTACTTATTTTTTTTAAAGACAGGAATCTTTTACTCAACTTGGAGATCTCTGCTTTATCTAGCTAGTCTGGCAAGCAAGCCACAGGAATGCTCCTGTCACCATCTCTCCAGTATTGGGACCATAGGTGTAATCTGTAGCGCTTGGCTCTTTAAATGACTGGCCAGAGTCCCGAACTCAGGTCCTCATGTTGTGTGACAAACATTTTCTCACCCTGAGCCATCTTTCTAACCCAAGGCCTGGTTCTTTTGGCATGTTAACTCCTCCAGGCCTCTTTCCAGGACATACTGTCTTGGAACCAGGCTCTGTGCTATGAGAATCCCAGGTTACATATTCCCTTAGCTGCTATATCAGAGCACAGGCTTTAAGCCAGACCAGCCCAAACATCACATTTGTGAGTTGGGAAATCTCCGTAGACACCAGCCAGTTGCCAGCCACGACAGTTATCCCCAACTTTCTGACATCCAGTTTGAGACCTCGGGTATAGTGGGGCAGAGACAAGTGCTCTCTGCCCAAATTCCTGACTCAAAAAAAAAAAATACACAAGCTTAGTAAAATGGCCTATTTCATATCAGGAGGTACAGGATGATTTGCTGAAGCCAAGGTGACAGCTAGGCTCTGTGAGCCATGGTGTCACCTCTCACTCACTACCCAGAAGCCACTGTCGTTTGGCTTGTGTAGATGGGCTCATGTCACAAGCTAATTTAGGCTGAGGGTATGATGAGGCTGGAGGACACAGATGTGTCCTTAGGAGCTTGGTGTGGACTTTGTGTCCAGGGACAGGTAATTGAAGATGCTTTGTTGAAACCCATGGGCTTGGGCTATGAAACACCAGCTGCATCAGTTAGGATGAGCCTACAGGAAGCCACAGGACCCTGGAGAGCAGCAACAGAAAACAAGATGGCTACTGTGTGTATCTATGAAGCCAAAAGAAGGTGAGTTTAGGGATTTAGCAAGATCCTTCAACTCCTCTATCCTTAGAATGCTCACTTATGCCACAGATGGTCCCTTCATGCTAATAAACCCCAAAGAAGGTAGCTGGAGGAAAGTAAGCAGTTTATGACTGTTCATTGCCGGTGGTTCTGACACGCTCATCCAGATCCTGTTCATGAATCCATTCCCTCCCAGACATGGACCAGGATGCTGGAGGATACCAGAGGTTCTATCTCTCATGCTCTTCTCTACACACATCTCTAGCATGTCCTTTTCTTCCCTTGCTTTCAAAAGATAACTGTGATCCCATTTTCTGAGAACACAGAAGCTACCAGAAGGTAGTTTCCTCAGACCTCAATATCAGATCTAGGAGGCATCTATACCCATATGCTCACCTTCTTGCCAATGGACGTACTGGCAGTGTTCCCACCGAGGACAGGCCCTCCATTTGGACACTACATCCCATGCCTCTGGCCTGCCTGAGAGCTGTGTTCACCTGCTCCTTCCTTCTTTCCTTCCTTCCTTCTTTCCTTCCTTCCTTCCTTCCTTCCTTCCTTCCTTCCCACCCATTTCCTTTTCTACTGACTTCAACACTGTCATTCCTCTCATCTCCCCAATTCCTTCTTCATTTATTTACCTCTAAACTTCCTTTTGCTCAGGACACAGCTGTCAGTGCCTTAATGAAAATATTCTGTATGACATAGGTATGTTGTATGTGAATGTGTATATTGTCCACATATCTTTGTAGATATATGTATGTGTACTCACTAATAATCTGCATTAACTTTGTGGGTACCCATGTTAGATTTTACTTCCTGTCTTAGAATGTTCAACTCCCTGTGTTATATTTCACATGTGTCTTCTGAATATGGCATAAATTCTGTGTTATACTTATTTTGACAAGATGACCTTTAGCTGGGATATTTAGTTCGTTTATAGTTAATGTTATTCGTGATAGATTTGGGTTGGGAAACTAATAGCTCTGCTCATCCTGTTTCTCTTTCTTCTACTTCTTGTCTTTTTGGTTATTCCATATAATATTTCCCTCTACTGACTTACGCTCTCTAATGTTCTTTTAGTGGCTTCCTTGGAAGTTACAGTGCAAACATTTCACTCATCAAAGTCTAAACTTGCTTAACAAACACCCATGTACCCTTCCTGAATGATACAAAGACTTCAACTGTCATCCATTTTCCTCTTGCCTTTTAAACCTCCAGGCTTATGGGCCAGCATTGGAGCATCATGGTCATGTAGATCGATCTTCCACTCTGTCACTTCCTCTGTTCTTTCTTCTTATAGGTCATCGTTCATCTGGGCTCTCCATTCTTTTTACCAAGAATCATTCTTTAGAATTGTCTTTAGCAAGTACTTTACTTTAGCAAGTGACTTTGCTGCTGGTACTAAGATCAGTTTCTCTTGGAAAATACCATTCTTTTGCTTCCATTTTAAAAAAAAGATGTTTTCACTGAGAATCTAATCCTAGATGGGGAATGGTTTTCTTTGGATATGTTGAAGATGGGGCTGGAAAGATGGTTCATTGGATAAGACCACGTGTTGTTCTTGTAGAGGGCCCAGGTTCAATTCCCAGCACCCGCATGGTGGCTCACAACTGCCTGTAACTCTAGTACCAGGGGACTTGATGTCCTCTTCTCACATCTGCGAGTACCAAGCACACATGCTGTGCACAGACACACATGCAGCCAAAACAGACATGCACATAAAAAGATGAATTCATCGAAGATGACCTCCCATTGGTTTTGGCCCCCTCTATGACTGTCAGGAAGCCAAATTCTAGTCTCTGAAGGTAATGTCCTCTTCTTGGCTACTTTTAAGATGTTTTGCTTGTTATTTTATGAAGTTCTACTGTGATGTGCCTAAGAGTGAGTTGTTTCCTAGGGTGCTTGGGTGTTTTTTTTTTTTTTTTCCTGTGAGTAAAAAGATATGTGACTGTTAAAAAGATATGTGATTGGAATTCACTGACCACTTCCACAGACATAGGTTTTTACCTGGCCTTTGGGTGTCTGCTGATTCTGGAAAACCTCTGAGAATTGCTTGCTTCTATCTATTCTCTTTCTCTCTTCTTTCTTGGACTTGGAACAAATGCACTTGGACCTCATCCTCCCTATTACATAGTATCTTTTATATTTCTCTCTTGTTTTTCTTTGCTATATTTTGGGTCATTTTTGGATCTATTAATCCTTTCTTCAACATGATTTAAGCTGTTATTAAAGCAAGCTGTCAATCTTTTGTGTTTTTTTAAACAATTGTTTCTGCAGCTTCTTCTTGGCTACTTTTCAAATCATTAGTATTTGTCTCCAGATTCTGGTTCCCTGTAGCTGTTGTCAGACTATAACTTTGTTTCTTTAAACACAGTAAGTGCAGTTCTTTTGTAATTTATATGTGATAATTGCAACATCCTTAGGCTTGGCTTGTCTGCTTCTCACAGGGCTGTCCTGCTTGTGAACTGCTTGTTTCCTAGGGTGCAGGGATATTTTTCCTCTGTGAGTTTATCATTATTAAAAGATATCCTGGGAATGTATTGACCACTAAGAACAAGGAGCCTTCTCTAGAGAGGACTGGCTTCGTAAAGCTCTGCCAAATGTCTAGGGCTATTTCTGGTCTAGTGGAGTTGTTGAGCAAATGGAGGGTGGCTTCTTTTCCCCCATACACATGAAATGCATTTGGATAGCAAATTTTTGCTGGGGATTTCTTTCATTTCTCATAGCCATCACCCTGACTCACTCTTTGCCCCTCTAATTCTCCTCTCTTCTTTGTCATTGCTTTGTCTTGCTACTGTGTATAAGCAGACTATTTTGTTCATGACACCTCTGTCAACATAGCATGCTCTGTTGTTACTAGTTCATTTGTCAACAGATTCTTTATATTGACAAAAAATGAACAATATGTGCTTATGGCATAACATGCAGTTTGGTATATATGTATCATATACATGACAATAGATGATATTATATGAATTATATGGCGATTCTACCTTTGACACTTTAAGGAAACTATATACTGAAGTCTATAACAAGTGTACTAATTTACAATAATGTGTAAGGATACCCCTCCCTCTATGTACTCACCAAAACTTGTTATTTGTTGTCCTGTTGATAGCAGCAGCATCCCCACCTGATATTGCATTGTGGCTATTATGTTTTTCAATTTATTTATTTTTATTTTATGTGTATGGATGTTAATGTATGTGCACTGTGTGCATGTCTGGTCCCTGTGGAAGCCAGAGAGGGTGTTGGATCTCCTGAAGTTGGAGGTATGGAAGATAGGCACCATCATGTGGATACTGAGAATCACATCTGGTCCTTACATAGCAACAAGTGTTCTTAATCATTGAGCCATTTCTCTAGCAATACTCCTTTGTGGTCTTAGTTTACATTTCTGTAATGATTGGTGGTAGAGAACATTTTTTAGTTTACCTGTTGGCTATTTTGGTCTGCTTTTGAGAAATGTCTTTTCAGAGCCTTTGTCCACTTCAAAAATCAGGCCATTTTATCAGAATTAAATTTTAATGACTTAATATAACATACAGATTTCAGTTAGGCAGGAAGTCAGGTTCAAGGCTCTATTGTATAGCAGGGTGGATGTGGTTAATACTGACATATTATGTATGAGAACACTGGTAAGATAGTAGAATTTAAATGTTTTCACTAAAATTAAGTGCTAAAGGTATTGAATATATTACTTAGTTTAATTATTTCACAATGTACAGATATATCAAAATATCCCACAGGTACATGAAAGTTTCACATGCAGCCTGTTTTCTGTGTTTGGGACGTTCCCTCTTCTCAGGTATATTGCTTATAAATATATTCTTCCATCCCTAGCTTTGTCTCTTGACTCTGTTTACTGTTTTCTTGTCTGTACAGGATCTTTTTAGTTGGATGTATCCCCACTCATCTGTTTGCTGTTGTTGGTTTGTTTCCTGTACTTTGGGGTCTGTATCCAAATGACTGATATCAGAAGCCTGACCCTGCATATTCTCATATTATCTCTATTGTCTTGGGGGCTATGTTTAAATCTTTAGTCTATATCAAGTTGGTTTTTGGATATGGAGTGAGATGGGCATTTAATTTCATAACTAGTTTCATCAATACCATTTACTGATGAGATAGCTCTTTTTCTGTTGTGTGCTTTTGGTACCTTCATCAAAGATCATTTGGTCATAAATGCTGGATTTAGTTCTGTGTTCCTGTTCTCTTCTGTTTGTCATTGCATTAGTTACGTTTCTATTACTGTAATAAAACATCACGACCAAGGCAACTTATAGAAGGAGAGTTTATTTGGGACTTACAGTTCCAAGAGTCTATCACTATCACCATGGGAACATGGCAGCAGGCAGGCAGGCAGGCCAGCATGGCACTGAAGCTAAGAGCTTACATCTCAAACTGCAATCAGGAAGCAGAGAGAGCACATTTGAAATGTGCTTCTGAAACCTTGAAGACCAGCCCTAGTGACATGCCTCTTTCTCCAAGGCCGCACCTTCTAAACTTTCCCAAACAACCCCACCAACTGGGCCCAAGTAATTCAAACATATGAGCCTGTGGGGGCTGTTCTCATTCAAACCACCACAGTCTATATTTCTGTTTTTTTTTCCATGCCATGGTCTTTTGATTATCAGAGGTTTGTGTGGTAGATATTGTGGTACCTCCAGCATTGTTCTCCTGTACAATATTACATTGGCTTCTTGAGGTCTTTTGTGGTACCACATTAATTTTGGGATTATCTTTCTATTTATGTGAAATGTATTACTGAACTTTTTATAAAAATTGCATTAAGCTGTTTCTCTTTTTGTACAATGTTTTAGTAGTATTAATTACTCTGTGTGTTCTATTTACTATGACAGGATTAGTGGGTAATTTTCAGAATTATGAATGAATGAATGAATGAGTGAATGAACATTATCTCTTACTCAGAATCTTTTAGACACAATTCAGTAGAGAAGATCAGGGTTTTCTCTTTTTTTCGTGTGTGTGTGTGTGTGTGTATGTGTGTGTGTGTGTATGTGTGTGTGTATGTGTGTGTGTGTGTATGTATGCTTGTGTACATATGCATGAAAACTAGAGGGGGACAGTGAGTTTTCTTGTGTTCTGCTATATTACTTTCTTCTTCCTTCCCTTGAGACAGGGCCTCTCACTGAATCTAGAGCTAGCTGAAAGCCAGCAAGCCCTGAAATCTTCCACGCCTCAGTCTCTCTACCCCTAGCAGTGGGGTTACAGGCATGCCAAGTTTTTTATGAGGTGCTAGAATCTAAACTCCAGTGTTGGAATCAAGTACTGCTACCATTGAAGCACCTCTCTAGCCCCAGCACATTGACTTTTGTTGTTCAAGGATACTTATGGAATACAACTTTCTCCAACACAGGCTCATTTTAAAAAATACCACATTTAACTATATTTGATAAATAGCATTCATTGGCTACTCATGACCTATATACCTATAATTCCAGAACTTGGCATCTGAGGTAAAAGCACTGTGGAGTTCAAGGCCATTCTGAGTTGCATAGTAAAACCTTGTCTCAACAAAACAAACTGAAGCCCTGGAATATTTTTCATTTAATCTTCCCAAAGAGCACTACCTTAATAAATAGTTTATTAAATGCATAGTAAATAATAAATTCATTTTGTTAAAATTTCTCATCTCTCATCCTACTTCTTCAGCAAATATGTATAAAAATCCAATATTAACCATGGAAGCCTTGTATATGAATATGACAACATTTTTGGTAAAACACATCCCTTGTCTTGGTAAGGAAAACCTAAGCAGATTACTTAAGTTTGGGGCCAAAGTTCCCATCAACTTCTGAACATTCATCAGCTAGTAACTTCTCCCAGCTCTGCATCCCTCTGAGAGAGCTTTAAGAAACAGACATGGGTGGCAAGTGACACAGGAGTTAGACACAGTTGAGTCAGGTGACATTACTGGGTAATGACTAATGTAAATGGGATGGTTACTTTTAATTGTCAATCACCTGGGATGTCAATCACCTGGGAAGAGTTTCTGTGAGGAATTATTTGTATCGGGTTGGCCTGTGGCTATGTCTGTGGGGGATTGTGTTGATTATGTTAGTTGATGTGGGAAGACCCATCCTAAAAGTGAGCAGCACTGTTCTCTGTGTGGGTTATGAACTGTAAACAGTAGAGAAGGCAAGTGGAGCAGTAGACACTATCATTCATTTTTTCTCTGTTCTTGACTATGGATGTGACTGGTTGCTTCAAGTTCCTGACTTGACTTCCCCACAGTAATGGACTGTAAATTACAATTATGAGCAAATCATGATTTTGTTCTAAGTTGCTTTTTGTTGAAAAGTTTTATTACAACAACAGATATAAAACAAGGACAGTAGACTTCTCATCAGCTATGGCTGCCTCTTATCCTGCAATGATGTCCCCTCTTAAGAAGAGACAGGAGAGTACTTGTTTCTCTTTCTTTCTGACATGTTAGGGTACAGTAAGAAGATAGCCCTCTGGTCTGGCCCCACCAGATCAAGATCTGTCATGTTCTTCCTTGATTTTGGACTTCCCAGCCTTCAAAGCAGTGAGAGATATTTTGTATATTTAAGCTACGGGGTGTATGTTATTTTTGTTTCAGCAGCCTGAATTAAGATGGCAGAAAGTTCAAGTTCTTCACTGTGCATTAAGATTCTGTGGATCTGAACCCTGCCTACTTCTTATGTTCATTCTGTGCTCCTGTAAACCACACCATTCTCAACCACACTGTGCTGTTCATAGTCTGTGTCTGCCTGTCTATGACCAATCCTCCCACATTCCCATGGCTGGTTCCTTTTTGCCCTTTACTTCTCAACTTGAAATGCATCCTGAAGGCCTTCCTTGATATTCCGTCTGGAAGCTGGTCCTCTCTGGGCTTTCTTTCTGAGAACTCTGTGTGATCACTGCATTTGCTGGTTTGTTCTTTGTTCCATTGTAGATTGTATGCCCCAACAGGGAAATGTGGCCGGCAATTCAGAAACACCTGCTAAATGAGTTGTATCCTGAAATGACCTGTTATTAGGAGTTTCTGTATTCTCTCCTGGCCTGGTGGACTTCCCCTGTTATCTATGCATGAAGCATGGTGTTAGCTTTCCATCACTGTAATAAGATGCCACAAACAATAAACTTATGAAGAGAAAGGACTCACAGTTTTGGAGGGTCCACTCCATGTACCACTGGTGTGTGCAGCAGAGCAAATGCAGTCGGCTCATGATCAGGGAATGAAAGACAGCAATGGGTGAGGTCCTGAACCCCACTTCAGCTCTGGCTTCCTAAAGACCTCCCACCAGTCTCCTGCCTTAAACTTTAACATGTAGGCTTTGGAAAGCCAGTCAAGACCTGGACTACTGAGGTATTGCTGTCAGAGGGGAACAGGCTTCTGTAAAAACCAAAGACATCAAGATTCACTGTCTTCTATGCTTTGTTTTGAGTTCTCTATCCCTTTAATCCATTTTCTCACTTACTTCCCCATTCCTCTTGTGTGAGTGTTTCTTACCATAGCGTTAGCATTCCAAAATGTTAGTCCTTCTTCCAGAACTTTCTTATGTGTCCTACAGTTCCTAATTAATATTGTCTCCCCCCTCATTCCTCCTTTAGCTCGTTCATGCTGTCTGTGACATGACAGCTTTGATTCTCTCTCTCTCTGTCCCCCCTCCACATATATGTTACATTCCTTGTGAGTTTCCTTCAGAGAACAGAGCCTTGCTTAAATTCTTCCAGCATTTATGCTATTCTTGAGCACTTGTGCAATTTCCACTTGCCCATTTACCCCTCCGAAGGAAAATTGTCAAGATCTATTACTTGGTTTTAAAATGCTCTAGAAAATTAGTTCTTTCTTCTACTTTTGAGTCAAGTGGTGCATGTTCTTCCCTTCATATATGGGACTGTATTCAATTACATCCCATGACCACATTGGATGGTGTGGAGTGGACTGAGTCTTGTAAGAATGTGTTCTTTTTTGTAGTTTGGGTCTAATTCAGTGGTCTTAACCTGTGGGTTGTGACACCTTTGGGGTCGAATGACCATAGGGGTTGCATATCAGATATACTGCATATCAGGTGTTTACATTATGGTTCATAAAAGTAGCAAAACTACAGTTAAGAAGGAGCAACAAAAATAATTTTATGTCTGGAGGTCACCACAAAACTAGGAATTGTATTAAAGGGTTGCAAGCATTAGGAAGACTGAGAACCACCCAAATGAACCTCCCAGGAGCCCTTCAGCTGAGGAGGTGGATTTAGTACCCTAGCGGTTTGTCATTTTGGCATGTGTCCTACCCTGCCTGGGGCCAGCCACTGAGAAGGCACAGCTTGTGCTTCTAGGGATGTGGCTATTTTTCATTTTTCCCACTCAGCTGTACCTGGTCCCCTATTCCCATCCTTCCTTCCAGGAAAAAAAAAAATGTGTGTGTGTGTGTGTGTGTGTGTGTGTGTGTGTATGCTTCAGAAAAAAGACAGCTAATGTATGGACCATGCTTGAAACTGAGTATGGTCCTGTCAATGCTTTCACATGCATTAATGTGCTTTGTGAGCACTGTGAGTATCTAGGCCTCCTTGTTGTCAGTCATGGCTGTACAGCTGTCACCTGAGGCTTTAAGCTCATCACAGGCACCAATTAACACTGCTGTAAAGGGCTTTCCTTTCCCTCCATTGGGAAACCACACTGAGCTTTGTTTTCTTGGCATTTATACCATTCTACCACATTTATGGAGTGCCAGCTCCATACCAGGCAGAGCTCTGAGAATAGCAAGTAATGCCTTCCCATCTTTCAACTCATTAAGACCTATTTGTGTTTTCACTGGGTTTTAATTGGCAAGTTTAATGATACACCTCTAATTCTATTACCCATTATATCAGCAAGTAATTAATGGGAAGGTTAAGTAGCATGGATAGGAACTGACCCAAGGGAACTACATTTATCATTTCATCCCAAGCTGACATTTTTTCTGACCTGCTAATCAATTCTATTCACCGGATACATAAATTACAGGTTCCCAGTTTCATGATGGGTTGGTCATGTAAGATAAATCCTAAAGTGTTATACAAACTTCTCTGCTTTGTGGCCAAGATTCACCAGACTTTCCTTGTTGACTTTACCCTTATAGCTGTCTATTAAAAAAGAGGAAAGACTGGCTTTCATGGTTTTCAGACATCAGGGGCTTCAAGTAAGAAGATGAGTGAAGGACTTTGGTCTATCAGTGTCCTGAAACTTCTTTTATTTAAGGAAAAAAAAAAAGCAGCAAGAAGGATGCTTTTACTTGTTTCCTTCGGCATTTTCATTCCCTAAATTTCCATGGCAGTTGTTTCGTAGGTTGACCTCTACCTCCTAGCCCCCTCACATGAATGACCAATAAGGCCTCACTCACAGAGTTGGGCATTGGCCATTAATTCAAACAAATGGGAAAGGAGATCTTACAATGCTGGGAGAGAGAAATTGATTTTGTAGGATAAACGTACTCCCAGGTATGCTTCTTCTAATCACCTACCACTTCCTCATCGCCAGAACAAAACATTTGTTACCTTCCAAGAAGCACCCACCTGTCCTCCTTTACAGTTTTAGGGGGCATGCATGTAGATGTCTGCAGAGGCTACAAGAGGACCTGGATTCCCTGCAGCTGCAGTTACAAGAGGTTGTGAGATGCTAGGAAGTGAACTTGGGTCCTCTGGAAGAGCAGCAAATGCTCTTAACCATTGAGACATGTCCCAGTTCCACCCCATGCCTTTAGAAGGTGTCACCTTTGCATACTTTCAGGGAGCTTGCCATGCAAATGTCCAATGGAAACAGAAAGACACTTTTCAGCTTAAGAAGCTCCCTGGGGGAGTTCAGGGCTCTGGAGGAGAAACACTTGACATGAGCCCTTGAGGCACTTCCAGGAGGGCTTGGACAGTGCTAAATCAAAGCCAGAGCTTACAAGAAGTACACATTTTGGGAATTTTCCGAGATGATGGTGATTAAGTTTTTAAAATATATTACAACAGGGGATAGGTTACACAGCTAGGGGCTGTGCAAGGGCGCGGAGCTTGTGATCTCTATGCTCCAAGTGGTTTCTGGTTGCATGTAATGGGCTTTCCTCTGATTTGAGTACTGGTGTGACCCTGAAACCCAGAAGCACAGTTCTTCTCTAAGTCATTGATAGACTGCTTTTCTCTTTTTGTTTGTTTTTTAGTGTGTGTGTGTGTGTGTGTGAGAGAGAGAGAGAGAGAATGTGTATTCTCAGGGATTTGGGTACAGCTGTGTGGGTGCGCATGAATGTGTGTGGAGGCCAGAAGTTGACAGTTGACATTGGGTGTCTTCCTCTATTGCTTTCTACTCCATTTTCTGAGGCAGGGTCTTCCTACATGCAATACTCACTGATTATGACTAGCCTAGGAGGCCATCTTGTTCAAGGGATCTATTATCTCTGCCTCATGAGTGTTGGGGTTTCAGTCAGTTGCCATGTCTGCCAGACTTTTACAAGGGTTCTGAGGATCCAGACTCTGGTCCTGACACCTGCACAGCAAGTGCTTTACCTGTTGAGTAGCTCACCAATCTAATATTTCTCCTTCCTTCCTTCCTTCCTCTCATTCTTCCTCCCTCCCTCCTTCCCTCTCTTCCTCCCTCCCTTTCTTCCTCTCTGTTCGTTCCCCTCTGTGCATGCGCGTGTCTGTTTCTTCTTTCTTCCCCCTCTGTCCCTCCCTCCCTCCCTTCCTTCCTTCCTTCCTTCCTTCTCTCTTTCATTCTTCAGGGACTCCTTGCTATGTAGCCCAGGCTGACCTTGAACTCATAATCCTGCTGCTTCAGCCTCCTGAGCACTGGAATGACAGGCTTGTGGCTCCAGGCTTGGTTCCTCACTGATAGGGCTGTGTTAGAAAATCATGATGGCTTATTGTTCCATGTGGCTCCTGCCTGACAGTTCTTGGAAATGAGGCTTCCTTGTATTATAGTTGGTTGATGGGAAATGTAATTCTGCCTTCTACATTTTCTCTTTTCTTTTTCTACCTTTGGCAGTGTATAGAATAGAGTTCCAGAAAGATGACCCAGTGAGAAGTGTGTATATGTATATGCATATGTATATTTATATACATACATACATATATACTTGAGGAAAAATATGAGAAAACATAGCTTCCTTTGTCTTTCATGCCTCAAGTTCTCTTATTGAGACACTAAGTCAGTGAGAGAACTCGAGTGTGTCAGAGTGGACTCCAGAATATAACAAGTGATTCTCAAACTCCTGTCTACCTGGGAGTCACCTGAACACTTTGGAAGCAGCCTCAGAGGACAGGGATGAGGAGCTAATAATTTTTAATCCTAACAAGCTTCCAGAAATAGCTGCTGCTAGCCCGGAGAGCCACAGTGTGAAAGTTGAAAAGGCTGTAGAGACAGGGGCATGACATGGGGCAGAGAGTATGCCTTCCTGACTTCTGCTTCTTTATAGAACATCTGCCTTCCACTGTGTCCTCAAGTGGTCTTTGCTCCATGCAAGAACATCCCTGGGCCCTTCATCCTTATAAGGCTGTAGATTTTTAGAGCCTTGTTTAGCATTAATTGCATCTTTAAAGTACATGAAGACAGTCAAATGTTAGGGCTTCAGCACAGAAGTAGTGCCTTCAGTCCACAGTGCCACTGTGGTGAGCCCCTCCTGGTAGGATGGGTCATAGTTCACAACATGACATCTATAAGGGTTGGGAACCACAATCTTCTCAGTAAGGGAAGTGCTAACTTGGTTGTAAACCTGTAATCTTTTTTTTTTTTTTTTGGTAACAGGAATAGGACTATTTATTTATTTATTGATACTTTATTTACATTTTGTTTTCTCCTTTCTAGGTCTCCCCTTTGGAAACCCCCTAACCCATCCCCCCTCCCCTGCCTCTATGAGGGTGCTCCCCCACCCACTCACCCACTCCCATCTTCCCTCCCTGGCATTCCCCTATACTGGTGCATCTAACACCCCCTCCCACTGATGTCCAACAAGGCCCTCCTCTGCCACATATGTGGCCAGCACCATGGGTCTCTCCATGTGTATTCTTTGGTTGGTGGTCCAGTCTCTGGGAGCGGGGGTGGGAGGGTTGTCTGGCCCATTGACTCTGTTGCTTTCTCCATGGGGCTGCAAACTCCCTCAGCTCCTTTAGTCCCTTCTCCAACTCCTCCATCTGGGACCCCACGCTCAGTCCAAAGGTTGCTGTGAACTTAATCTTGGGTATTCCGAACTTTTGGGCTAATATCCACATATTAGTGAGTACATACCATGTTCGTTCTTTTGTGACTGAGTTACCTTATTCAGGATGATATTTTCAAGTTCCATCCATTTGCCTGTGAATTTCATGAAGTCATTGTTTTTAATAGCTGAGTAGTATTCCATTGTGTAAATGTACCACATTTTCTGTATCCATTCCTCTGTTGAGGGACATCTGGGTTGTTTCCAGCTTCTGGCTATTATAAATATGGCTGCTATGAACATAGTGGAGCATGTGTCTTTATTACATGTTGGAGCATCTTCTGGGTATATGCCCAGGAGTGGTATAGCTGGGTCCTCCAGTAGTATTATGTGTAAACCTGTAATCTTATAATTCAGACACAGACTGGAGATTAAACATGCAGGCTTGGGTCTCATAGGGGAGGTCCAGGAATAATGAGTGCTAAAAGATTGGATTCTAAGAGGTATGTTTCATTTTTTGATCTGGTAGCTGTTGTCTGTTGGTGGTATGGTGTGAAGTCACCTCTGCTCTGTGTTTCTAGTGACCCTAAAGCCCTCCTAAACTGTTAGAGTCTGGCTCTAAGCTAGAAGTGTCCACTGAGGCAGGCTGGGGAAGTGGAACAGAGAGAGGAATGAGACAGGACCTGCACAGCCAGAATCTTTTGCCTTTGGGTGGGTAGTGGCAGGGAATGTGGAACGTGACACTTGTGCTTTGAGATAACAAAGCATCCAGTCCTTTCACCAGAGTCCCACTCTTAGCAGGTTCTCAATGACTGCCATACACCAGAGACCTCCATTTTATTTACAGATGTTCAGATGGATGAGTTTGTGATCTCCAGTGGGATGCAGCTATCATTTCCTGAATGCCTCACTCCTACCCCTGTGTCACTAAAGCTCTGCAGGAGATGCCACTGAGGCTGGATGCTTCCCTCCCAGCCTACATCTGCTTCTTCATTTGTCCCCAGGGAGGCAGGAAGACTGGGAGGTAGAGCCTTGGGAGCCACATCCCTCTCCTGCGTGGCTGAGTTCTTCATTTGGAGGTGGCAGCAACCCAGGGTCTCACACAGACAGACAAGTGAGGGCCTCTGCATCAAGGAGCTGGAGGGACTACAGAAGGCTGTGAGTCTCATCCTGTCCCTTCCTATATTGTCCTGCCAAGGCCTGACCTGAGCTTCCTGCCAAAGTATCTATCCCTCCCCTTCTCCCCTCCCTCCCCTCCCCCTCCACTCTAGAACAATATACCAGATGCCCAACTTCTCCTTATTCAGCTTATTTTCTGCTTTCTTAGGTTCTAAGAAGGTGGGCTAGGGGAATGGTAAAGGTTTGGAAGTTGGGAGCCTTGCAGACAGGCTGACTTTTGGTTTCCCAGGGCTTCCAAAGTACCACAAACTAGGTGGTTTAGGATGACAGAACCGAATTGTTTTACAGTTGTAATGGCCAGAAGCCCAAAATCAAGGTCTCAGCAGAGCCTTGTTTTCTTGGCAGGCACTAACTCTCCTGGCTTCTGGTAACTTCTTGGCTTGCAGCAGCCTGATTCCTCTCTTCCTTTGGTAGGTTCACTATGTTCATGTCTGCAATCCAGTTTCCAGTTTGTAAAGGCACCAGCCATATTGGATGAGCATCCCGTACAACCATAAACTCCTTTAGATAATCACATCTGCAATGATTCTAGCTCTATAATAGTAGTTTCGAGTTACCATGAGAAAATGCTTTAGTTATGATCTGACTTGCCATTTCAAAGGATACACTTGCCAATAAATACTGTACCATACTTTTAAAAAATAACTTTATAAACAGGGAAGGATAAAAAATGACATAATAACTTAACCAAAAAAAAAAAAAAAAGGAAGAAAGGAGTGTGAGGTAGTAATACATCAGGTGTGGTTAGTTTGAGGCAAACTCAGAAAGGGTTGGAATTGGTTGAGCTGGGCATGGCTCCTGGGAAACAGTCTGGAGTAAGCTAGCCCAGTCCCTTAGACCTCATCTCAGGGGCTCCAAGTTGGGCTCTTTCTCTTGCTTATCCTTTCTAAGCCTTAGTTGATTTTGTCTAGGGAGGAGAGTCATGTGCCTTGAGGAGGAGGCAGTTAATGAACTGCAGTCAGTGAGGAAAGGCCAACTCACAATTACACTTTGCTCCTATCCATCTGCCTCAGTGGGTCCTAGCTGTAATCACAGATGTGAAGTGAGCACGGCTGATCTAGAAGCAGATCAAAGGGGAAATCAATCAGGTGGCTGAACTCACTGGCCTTGAAATAACTTTCTGAGTTTGGTACGAGTTGTTCCCTCTCTGGCCTAAGAATGGCCTGCCCTTGGATGAGTTCTGACAGGGTGTGCTTCCACACGAAGCCCACAACAGGGTCCTTGATCTCCAAGTATGGCCTTGCTGGTTCATCAGCTTGCAGATTGATCTGATTTCATTCAGCAGCATATCTCTCCATGGCCATTGACCATCACAGATCTTACATGTGCCCTCACAAGTACTGCGGTGATTTGGATGAAAATGTCCCCTATAGGCTCATGTGTTTGAAGATTTGGTGCTCAGTTGGGGGCACTGTTTTGGGGAGGTAGCACAGCCTTGCTGGAAGAAGCATGTAACCGGGGGGGTGGGGTGGGGGGTGGGGTGGGGGGGATTTGAGATCCCACAGCCTTGCCCATGTCTAATTCACTCTCTGCCTTGTGTTTATGGGGAAAGATGACTTCTCATGTTCCTGCTTCCATGCTCTGCTGGTTGCTGCCATCCCTCTCTACCATGATCAACTGTTATCTCTCTGGAAACATGAGCCCCAAATAAACTCTTTCTTCCATACACTGTTTTGGTCATGGTGTTTTACTGTAGCAATTGAAAAGAAACTAGCCAATAGACCCAGGATGAAGGTTTGCAGGCAGGAGGGGCACTGAGGAGTGGTTCCTGCTCGGTGTCTATAAGGAATAAGGGAATTAGCATAGGAATAGAGGAATGGCAAACTGGGATGTGGTCATAATGAAGGCCTCAGAGGACCCCACAGGGGGCCCACGATCTGGGAAGGTGTCTCAGAATTGTCTCAAATGGAGGCAAACAGACTAGGCCTTTACAGTCAAGATCCCTGCACCAAAAGGCATCAGCCATGCGGACTGTTCTCAGGAGGTAGGTATGGCCCCATAGGAACCAACTCTTTTTGGTTCCTAGCTAGAAGGATATGTCCTCAGTGCTGAAGGTGGCTTTGTGGAGATGGGGCAAGATTTTAGAGCATTCCTACATCTCTCCATGATTCTGCTCAGCAGTAGGAGGGTATTGGCCACACACAGAGGCCTGGCCTCCACTCATGCTTAGTTGAGCCTTAGTTGGCTCTGTCTAAGGAGGAGAATAACGGTGCATTGCATAGAAGTGATGGGAGATAATGAATTATAGTAAGTGTGTCCAGGACACCCTTAGATGAAAGGGCTGCAGGAGGAGAGCCAACTCTAAACTGTCTCTGCTTTCGACTGCTATCTCAGTATGTTCCAGCTGGCCTTGCTGCCCAGGTAGAGGCCAGAAAGAAAAGAGACTACAGAGTGAGATCTGGGGAGGGGAGTCAGGATGTGGTGTGCAAGAAGTTCCATCTATGCTGAGAGCTGGTGAGTTAGGAGTGGGTCATTTAAAGGGTGTGTGTGTGTGTGTGTGTGTGTGTGTTCCTAAGAGGCTCTAATGTTCTTCTCCTTTGCTGCTCTGGTTAGTGTGGTGAGTTGAGTTTGAATATAAAAATAAAGTCAGTCAAGTCAGTATTCACACAGGGAAGAATAAGAGTTCCTATATCCCAGCTGTCTGTCTGTCTGTCTCTCTCTCTCTCTCTGTCTGTCTCTGTCTGTCTGTCTCTCTCTCTCCTTCCCTCCCCCCTTTCTTCCCTCCCTTTCTTTCACCATCAAAAGTTGCAAAATAAGGTTCTCAGAGTCCAGTGGAGCCCAGGGGTGACTGAGGTCATAAATGAGTGTGTCAGGAGGCAATGTCAAAAATAAATATAAGAATTGTGGAATAGCTGCCATGGCATTTCCCCTTTCCCCTTTCTTTGTGTGTGTGTGTGTGTGTGTGTGTGTGTGT
>JADRCH010000362.1:0-32900 GCA_019843965.1 Rhynchomys soricoides
GAGAGAGAGAGAGAGAGAGAGAGAGAGAGAGAGAGAGAGAATGTTTAAATGTGCAAGTCCTTCTCCTGTGTGTCTGCCTGTTGTATTGGGGCAGTGAGGCTGTTTTCCCTGCAGCTCCTTGGTATGTTTGCATAAGGAGGAAAGCAATAGACTCCCTGAGGTGTGGAGAAGAGATCGCCCAAAGAAGGAGATGGCAACCTTCAAAGGTAGACTCTCTTCTTTCTGCCTAGAAGGCTCATGTTTGGCTGCTGGACTGACAGCAGCTCTACTGGAGACAAACTTAAGGAAGCAGGACCTCTCTGTTGGTTTTTGCCCAGATCAGGCTTGTGAATATTCCCACTACACTCCCACCCAGTAACACCATAGCCTGAAATCCATGTTGTAACATGAGACATTTGCTCTTCTATGAAGAATGGGGATGGGTAAGTGCCCTCAGATGTTGCCTTTTGGGATTGTGAGTCAAGAGAGGGGAGGAAGAGACAAGGCCTCCACGTCACATATTCTGGGAGGAGGCTTCTGTCTATTGAGGAGCAGTGGGAACTTACTGCAATTTAGATGACACCAGAGCTACACTTGGACAAATTCCCAGGACTCAAGCTGGCTACATGTGTTTCAGGCTGGTGTCACAGTTCTGCACAGACGTCATCATCCTACCTTAGACCATCCCGGGAGCAGGAGAATGTGTGTGTTCTTGCTCAGGGCAAGTCTGCATTCACACCCCAAGCTCTCCCCTATGGGACTTTCTGCTTTGTCCATCTAGAGTGCTTTTTTGCAGCAATCCCTTTTGCCCAGCTGTGTAAATCTGCACATCCTGAGTAGCAGCAGTATGAGTCTGTGCCAATGTGTTTGTGTTTGTGTGTGTGTTTGCCTGTGTGTGCCTGTAAATGTGTGTGTGCCTCTATGTTTGTGTGACTGTTTGTTTTCCTGGCAGTCTCCAGTGTCTTTTTGTCAGGAAATAGTAAAAAGATCCCCAAGAAAGTAGATCATTTATAATACAAAAATGAAAGTTGGCGGGTTCAAAAACTAGACTCTTTTCTTCTCTTTCATCATGATTTATGTAGGGATTTTGTTCTGAACTCAGGTGTATTGGTGACAGATATAGAGATTCAGGGACAGTCCGCTAGGTTGGGTCGTGGTCAGATGTGTGAACATTTTCTCACCCCTGCAACCCCTGATGTACATGCAGAATCTTGGGACATTTTCCCTTCTATGAATAGGCAGTATTGTTAACGGGTGTCTGCTCCTGCCTTTTGGGCTTGTGAAGCCAGAGTGTCTGGGGAAGACCTCCAGGCTGCAGTCTTATTTAAGACGCTGCCTGATTGCAAGACCTGCTTCTCCCAGATATAGGGAGGAGGCTTGTGTCTAGACTGGAGCAGTGGGAACCGTTTTAGTGGAAAACACCAGAGCTGCACTCAGAGAAATGTCTCATGACACATAGTGACTCCCCCATCTTTGGGCTGGTGTGCCGTTTCATTCCTTTCCTGATGTCTTCATCCCACCTCAAAGAACTCAGAAGAACTGGAAGGTGTGTGTGTGTGTGCGTGTGTGTGTGTGTGTGTGCGCGTGTGTGTGTGTGTGTGTGCGTGTGTGTGTATTTATTCCCTACCATCTCATTTGGTGCTCCCGGGCTGACTGCAGCTGAAGTGGGAACCAATGAAAGGATGCTTGTTCCGTCCAGCAGGTAAGCAGAGTTTAGGTGGCTGACCTTTCCTCTGAAATATCATGCATACCTTTTGAATAAAAGAGCAGAATGTCAGAGAGGTGTCCACTGTTCCTTCCTTGGCCTGTGAGGCAGGGGAGGAGATAAGCAAGGCTTCCTGTTACCAGTCTTATTTCAGGCTTAGCCTGCAAGCAGCACCCACTGCTCCCTTGACCACTCTCTTGCTATAAAATTACAGAATAGAGTCATCTGATAACTTTTCTTGCCAGGGGCTGTGCTCAGGCAGGATCATCACTCCTGCTACTTCGAAGGCTCTTCACACACTAGTATCCTGACACTTCCTGCATTGGTCCATCTACACTACTTTTGCACCGTGCACTGTATTTTCCCAGTTTTAGAGCTCATCCACTGTGAAAGGCAAGGGCTCAGCCGTCATGAGGCTGAGAAAGGCAAGGGTCTGTGCCTCCACAGATATTTAGTTTGTTAGGACACAAGAGACCTCAACAGGTGTCCAAGGCACAAGGGGAGTCTGCATGCCCAGCAGAGTGGCATGGAGAGTTTTGTGTGGAAGCAAGTCCTGTGCTATTCATTCACTGAGGAAGGGCTGCTGTGGGTACCAGGGTCAGGACGCTGGGCCCTACAGTGTGGTAGAAGGCAACCAGAATGTCAGTAAGTGACAAAGTAAAGCCTGGGATATTGGAGTTAACATTCATCATGATGGTCAGAGAGAACTTCAGACCAGCCTGTGCTACAAGAGGTACTGTCGATCATGCACAATTGTATACACACACACACACACACACACACACACACACGTGAGGGAAGGCAAGCAAGCAAACACAGAAAACAGCAAGATAGTTGATGATGAGAGGTACATGCATATTTCATTTGACCTTGGTCCCACAGAGGCAAGGGGATATCTGAGACCTTGGTTCCATTCATATATATAAAGAACCTCCCAGGAGATATGAAGTTGCATGGTAGTCCAAATCCACATGTGACACCAGAACCACCTCTACCCATTACTGCAGGATTTGAGTCTCATGAGCTTTATGCAGAAACATTGGAAGGAAGAAATGCAGTGTGGAAAGATGCAGAGACGACTCTGTCTGTGAGGGAGCTTTCCATGCAAGCATAAGGAGCTGAGATCAGACCTGAGCATCTGAGCTGAAGCCTGGGCATGCTTCCATGCTTGCTTGCAAGCCAGTACTGTGAGAGGGTGAGACTCAAAGACCAGAGGGGTTTGCTGCTACCCAGCACCCAAGGCTGGGGCTCAAAGTGACCACTTTGAGCAGGGAGTCATCAGCCACAGAGCAGCATACACCATGCTTCTGCCCCTTCCAGATCCAAGATTAGCAGCCACCCACACCTCATCCCACACCTCATTCACCTCAACACACACAAACTCACCTCTCCACCCAGTTTAGTCAGGTTCTCTGTGCAGTGTTTTTCACTCCTCATGATCTAACAGGGGCAGGATGTCTTTTTCTGTAATGCTACTCAAGGGCTTCATTTTGTTTCCCATCTACCTCCATCAAAATAAATCCACGACAATTCTAAGAGGACCCATTATGTCATATATTTCCAGAATTCAACATACACACACTGGCCTCAAATTCACTTTCTGTCTTCTGCTGTATTTCCACTACCCTGTCCTTTTATCTTTTGGTCTTGCTGCTGACACGGCAGGCAACTGATACCTGTCTGGTGGCAATTACCTCTTTTAAGATTGCCTCTTCTTCAAGGTAAAGTCACTCAGTTCTTCAGTAAGTAAGTGGTGTGGCTCAGGCTGTTGGTTTTCCATGGGTGTGTTTTATAGTCAGTCTGATCTCAAATTATGCTCTAATATAGAGAGCAAACCAATAGAGAGAGACCATTTGTATTAAAATTTTCATTGATGTTATTCTGTTTGGGTTTTTTTTTTTTTAAATTCTTCATGTGTGCATGTCTCCTTGGAAGTCACAAGATGTCAGTTACCATGAAAATGAATTACAAGTATTGTGGGCATCCACAAATATGGAAATATAGAAAAATCCTCTGCAGGAGCAGTAAAACTTTTTCACTACTGTGCCATCTTCTTTGCCCTGGAATTGGTGTTTTATGTTTATTTTATATATCTAGTGTGTGACTTTGTAACTGGTCACCCCTAATCACATGACTGCATCGTGTGATGTGTGATGTGTTGCGATAGGTGTCTTCTTCTGTAACCCCAGTTAGCATCTGTTCTGTGAGTTTAAACCAGGTCTTCTTGGCACACACACAAAAAATCCTAAGTGGAGTGGGTGGTTGTTGACATGGCAGACGATGCCTTACACTTAAGCCATGGTTCCCAAATACCCCTATGAGGGTTATGAGCCCAATGAGACACTTTGATGATGTGAGCCATGTGTTGCTAGAAGTAAATCTGCTCAAGGACACTTTGACACATGGAGTCTTTCCCCCACCTGCTCTATGATCTCCAAGATGCTGCTGAGTGAGGAGGACACTGGGATGTAACAGTTGTAGTCATCATTGTTGGGTTTTCTGGTTAGTGTGCCAGTCATTGGGCACTCTGCCAACTACTTTTACCATGTCTCACCCTGACCTTGACTCAACTTCACATTTAGCATGGTCTTCTTGAGTTTCAGTGTGTGTGTGTGTGTGTGTGTGTGTGTGTGTGTGTGCGTGTTACTATAGGCCCAGAGGATCTGTTACCATCTTTGGTCTCAACAGGCATTGTACACATGTAGGACACACACACACACACACACAAACATATACATGCATACATATACATTATGAAAACTAAATATGAATTTTTTATAAAGAGAATTTTGAAGGTCCAAAAACAATTAACTAAATCAATCAATTAATTATTAAAGTGAAATATGTTTGTTTCCTTTCTGAGCTGTAAATCTGTTACAGCAAACACATTTTGGAGGTTGTAGTGGTTTTAGCTAGGAATTTTTAAAGTTGGTCCCCATTTGGTGCCACTGCTTGGGAGGTTTAGGAAGTGTGGCCTTGCTGGAGGAAGGATGTCACCGGGGTGGACTTTAGTAGTGCCCTGGTTGTGGTGGTTGTTTTGTCACAGGTAAGCAGTGTGAAGGTCAGCACTGGCCCCAGGGATTCCTGCTTCACTGGGATAGATTCCCTCTGCAGCCCCCCACCTCCCCTTTCTTAGTAGCTTTAGCCTTTACCCTCATGCAGTAAGCTGGCAGCAGTTGTTTTAAAGCAGTTATAGGTCTGGAGAGATGGCTTAGTAGATTAAGAACACCAGCTGTTCTTCCAGAGGGCTGTGTTCAGTTCCCAGCACCCACATTGGGCAGCTAACCACTTCCTAGAACTAGAGCTCTGTAAGATCCAATACCTTCTTCTGGCCTCCATAGCACTGTTCAAACGTAGTGCACAGAAAGACTTGCAGGCAAATACCCATCACATAAAATATCAGTTATGATAACATCAATTGCATTAAGCTATTAATAAGAAAACTGCAGCTGGACAGAGTGGTGCAGGCATTGAATTCCAGCATTGGAGAAGCAGATGCAGGTGCATCTCTGTATGTTTGAAGCTAACTTATTGTGTTTCAGGTCAGCCAGGTCTACATAAAATTTCATAAAAGGGAGTTTTACATTTATGAATTATTATAAATTACTAAGATTTAAATATGGTCTTTCTCTGAGACAATGCAGCTTAATCCCCAATGTTTTATGTTGAAGAAATTAAAATGGTGAAAATGAATACCACTGTGGTTGGAGGTAGGGCTTTTGGGACATGGTTAGGGTAGATAAGGTCATTGGTGGGGTTTAACAGACAAATCCTGAAGACTTGTATAAGATTAAGGGAAGAGAACAGACCAAACCAGACCAGACCAGACCAGACCTACATACATACAGACAGACATCATGATGTAATGCACCCTAGAAGAGTCCTCAACAGAGCCTGTACCATGCTGTTTTGATCCTGAACATCCAGGGCTATAAGCCAACATAAACCTTTGTTCCTTACAAAAGAGCCTGCCACATATATTTTGTTATAGTAGCAAAACCCAAACTAATTCATAATCTTTGCACATAGTTATGCAGAAGTGTAGCAATGAGTTAGTTGATCCACTTTGGCTCCCAGTGGGTCGAGCACACAATGCACCTGCCCAAGAGCTCTGGATTCACAAATGAAAGACACAAACAAGCCAGCTAATTTTGATATGCTTTGACTAGCTCAGTGGCTGGGCACTTCTAAACCACCCCGTGGCTAGCACTCCCCTTCAGTATTCCTGAGGTAACATCTTTTAAAATCTATATTTCATCTCTGCTACCTCAGACCCAACTGGGGGGCTGGCCCCTAGGTCCACTTTCCTGGAATCTTACCTGTTAGAGGCCCTTTAAGTCTGTTCTCCTTGCTCCCTAGTCATGGCCTTTCCTCTCTCTTTCTCCTTGTTCCCTTGCCCACACAATTTAAAAATCCTGCCTCCATGTCCCTGCCCAGTCATTGGCTGTACAGCAATTCTTTATTACCAATCAAAGCCAGCTTGGGGCAGGAACCTTCAGCATCTGGAAGTGCAGCTTTTGGGAGCTGAATAAGACAAAGCATTAGAACTAATCCCTAACTCAGAATTCAATGTTGGGTAAATTGGTAAGTTTAGCAAGTTGGTCATCCAGAGAACTTGCCTGAAGTTAATCAGCCCATGGAGATAATCCTGAAGGAATTGGAGAGTCTGGAGGCTCTTATCCATAACCGACTCCTCTAAATGGAGGATTTTTTTTAATTTTTGTATCTTTTTAAGTTTAAGGCAAAAGCTTTGCTTCTATTGGATTTTGTGCAAGCCACTCACCACTGATTCTTCCCGAATGGTCGGAGTCCAAATCTACCTCTGCACTGAAGTCCAGGACTTTTCATAATTCCAAGATGGATTCAACCATGTAGATACAAGCAGCTACAGCTGACAGAGCAGAGTAAGTGCATCCCAGCACTGCACAGTGGACTCCATGCTTCTCAATCTCTCCATATGTCTGTCTGTCTGGTTATGAAAGCAAGGTGAGCCTAGTACAGTGTTAGACAGTGGTGGTATGGCACAAAGCCTGGCTGTTGGCATACGTTCATGGTGGCAGCAGCAGCCACAATGCTGGTGTGTGTCACCTAGAAGTCAGTTGGGTGTCTTCCTTTATCCATCTCTAGCTTAGTTTTTGAGACAGGGCCACTTGCTGAACCTTGTCTTTGCTGACCTAGCTAAATAAGCTGGGTACTGGATGCTAAGGACCCCCAGTCTCTGTCTCTCCCACACTGGGATTACAGTTGCATGCTGCCACACCTGTTTTAAATTTTATTATGTATATGAGTGTTTTCCTTGTATGTATGTGCAATGTGTGTGTGTGTGTGTGTGTGTGTGTGTGTGTTGCCCACAGATACCAGAAGAGGACTCCTGATCCCCAGGAACTGGTGTGAACTGTCATGTGTGTGCTAAAGCCATACCTGGATCTTCTGCAAGAGCAGCCAGGGTTCTTAACTACTGGGCCATCTCTCCAGCCCAACTTCTTTACCTTTTAGATTTATTTCCTTTCTCTCTGTCTCTGTCTCTGTCTCTCTCTCTCTCTCCCTCTCTCGTTACCTTTATGTATGCATGTACACCAAGTGTGTGCCTTATGCCTGAGGAGACTAGAAGGGGTTGGATCCCCTGAAACTAGAGTTATAGGTGCTTTCGAGTTGCCATGTAGGAGGTGGGAACTGAACCCGGGTCTGCTATATGGTTAGGCAGTGCTCTTAACCACCAAGCCATCACTCCAGTCCCAATGTTTTGTTTTTAGGTTCATGTGAAAGCCTCCTGTGTAAGTGTTGGAAACTCTGAGCACCATCACAGGGCATCGTATGTTCCTTAGCTGACAACTTGTATTCACTGATCTCTTTTTGTCCTTGTCAGACCCAAATCAAAGCTCCTTTCTCAGCATAGCCCCAACCCCCCAACCCCAGGCTTGAGCATGAAGAGTGACCCAGGATGCAAGGAGTAAGACACTACTTAGAACCACCACCAGGGGCAGCAGCTGAGGGCTGGTCATGGCTGTCCTGCTTCCCCCATGTTCTAGAAAACAGAAGTCTTTTAAAGGACATTTATAAATTTGAGGAGAGAGCAGACAGAAATCCTTGTCAGGTTTTTGTTTCCATTTGTTCTCCCAGTGAGACTCAGAAAAGTAGACACAAAGAGGCCATGTAACAGTATCCTCCCAAATGTCATGTTTTAGGTAAGCAAAAATACCTCATTTGGACAGATCATGCAAACAGGAACACAGACACAAAAGACCAGCTTTTACTAGGGTACCTACTTGCAACACACACTGATGTTTAACATTACATTTTAAAATATAAATCACAACCCGACTGTGGCATAAATAAAACTGGACACTCCCATGTCTTCAACAGGATTCACTTAGCATGTGTGACTAGAAACCACACAGTCTCACAGAGAAAAACACATCTGTCTCTTCCGAGGGTCACCCTCTGTGGACAGATGTGCTCCATGCCAGCTACTAGGGACATTGTCACTTCTCCTGGGGAATGTTATGAGTACATGACAGGGGCGTGCTTCCTTTTTGGAGAAGACAAGTGACGAGAGGCTGGGGTCATACAAAGTTCTCATCCCAAGTTTCTGACGTGAGTGTCAAATGATCCCAGGAACCTCTTTTCCCTTGGCTATTGCCCAGCATGTTGTGTCAGGGGCCTGGAGTGAGAGCCCCCTGGTGGAGTTTTCAAGAAACAAGGCTCTCTTCCCTTTCCTTTGCTTAAAATACAACCATTCAGAAATCACTTCCTCCTCCTCTTGACACTTGAGGACAGTTTTTGTTGCTGTGTGGTTATTGTTGCTGCTGCCATTTTAAGAGCCAAAAAGAACTAAGGGTTGAAAATGATGGGCTCACAAGCTGCCTAACTTCCTAGCAACTCTGAAACACGAGTAAGGCAGGTTCCACAGTGGGGCAGACAGCTCTGGACAAAGCTCTAAGAGAGGGGAGGCTCAGAAGGATTGTGTTTTGATACGTGTGGCTACAATGGAATAGCTGCCATGCCTCTCCAGGTGTCCCCTGGAAGGGGACAGCATCTGTTTGCATGTCTCTGCAGTCACATAGCTTTTATTCAGGAAGTCTGAGTCCAGGCTAACCCTCCAGAAGAACTGTAGCCACACATTTCCACTTCTGTTACTAAGGAACTTAAGTCAGAGTTTGACTTTCAAGGAGTATCTGAGACTCCCACAGTCCCTGAGGGCCAGGAGTGCTATGCCTGTGTCTCTTTCAGATGCTCTGCATTCTACCCAGGGAACAACCGCTCTGCTGCCTGCTTTCTTTCTGACAGTCCCTGGGAATGCCTTCACACTGCTCAGCCCAGGACCTTAGATTCCACTTCCTAATGCTCAGGGGTCTAGTGACACCCATGCTTCTTCCTCTGGTTCCCTCTCGGACATCAAACGTTGTCTATCCACTATGTGGCATCCTTTTGGTATGCCCTTAGGAACGAATGTGCAGAATTTTCTTGAATGTCTTCTTGAAGTTCTCATTGCACAGGGGGTAGATGAGGGGGTTCAGTGTAGAGTTGATGTAGCCCAGCCAAATGGTAAACATGTGCACAGGTTCACTGCAGCAGCTGTTGCAGAAGGCAATGACCATGAAGAAGATGAAATAGGGAATCCAGCAAAGGATGAAGGCCGCCATGATAAAACCCAACTGCTTGGCGGCCTTTCGTTCTCGGTTCAAGTGCAGCCCGGACATGTACTGTCTGGAATGTGAACGGAGCCTCTTCCAGGTGATTTTAATGTAATCCAGGCCACTGTTAGACCTGCTTCTCGGTTTGACTCTGCCTAGCCCTGGCTCTATGCTGGTGTCTGAGTCTGTGGTCCGGGAGAAGGACTGTCGATCCACCAAGGTCTGGTCCTCTGATGTCTCACTGATCCGCCGACAAGTATTCAGGCTCTGCTCATCCATTTTGGGCTGTCTCAAGGCCTGATCATTGGCCTTTGAGTCTCTGACATCTCCCTCAGCCACAGACTGTGTCTGCATGATGTCGAGACAGAAACAGGGACATGTGACTGTTTCCCTTTCCCCCTCTTGGCTGAAGACAGTTGGAGGGGTCAACTTGGGGTCTTCAGATTTTGCCTTCTGATCTAGTCCCCCACTAGGGTCTCTTGATGGTCTTTTCAGAGCCCCCCAGGGAGACTCTTTCCCAGGTTTTTTGGCACCCTCCTTGGTATCCTCTGACCTCAACTTGATTTCTAAAAAGGAAGGGAGGGACCCGTTGGTGAGCTGGCGGTGCTGACAGTGTTGCCGTACAGCCTTGTAGATCTTCACATAGAACCACAGCATGAGCAAAGTGGGGAGGTAGAAGTTAATGATGGCAGTCATGACCTTGAACCAAGTGACATTGTAGAAGTCTGTCTCACACTTGTCTTCCCGAAGCTCTGGGGCTGAGGACATGAAGTGATGCCAGCCAAGTATGGGTATAACCCACAGGGAGGAGAGAAACCAGGCCCCCAGGATGGTAACTGAAGCACGGGTCTTGGTTCGATACCTCAGGTACCGGAGGGGTTGCTGGACGGAGCGGTAGCGATCAATACACAGGACGAAGACACTAAAGATGGATGCCGTGCTGGCTACATAATCCATAGAGAGCCAAAAGAGGCAGAGGGGGCGGCCCAGGGACCACTTGGTCATGATGAGATAGAGGATGTTCATGGGCATGACGACTGCCCCTACAATCAGGTCTGCTACTGACAGGCTGACAATGTACAGGTTGCCCACGGTGTGTAGCTTGCGCTCACTGTGTACAGCATACAGCACCAGCAGGTTGAGGCCCACTGTGACCAGGGAGATACTACTCAGAACCACCACCAGGGGCATCAGCTGAGGGCTGGCCATGGCAGTTCTGTTCCCCTCACACATCTTGTCTTCGAAGGCAGAGGAGGTATTGGGATGGCTCATTGGCATAAGGGCAGCCTTCAGTAATGGCTCCCTCCCTGGGAAAAGATACAAGATCAGAGTCAGAGGTCAAGATGATCAGAGGTCACCTATGAGCACCATGCTGGTCATGCAGTGGAAGCTGCAGGGGGCAGTGGACGCCCATCCCACCATCAGGACCATGTACTCATTCATGTGTTCCTGCAGCCCTCACATTCCACCAGGGACTAGTTGCTGGATTCCTAGCATTTTTCTGGATATCAGAGGACATCGTGGACAAACCAGAGAAAAAACTCTATCTTGTGGGGTTTAGATACCAGAGTTTAACCAAAACAGGGTGATCAGTACCTTGTACAAGTCTTATTTTGAACAGGTCCTGAACACCCTGAGCAGTCTCATCATTTGGGTCCATTTTGATGGTCCTGAGACAAAACTGTGGCCAGAAAGAGGCTGTGGGGCTCAAAAGCATTCTTCCTCTGTGACAAAGATACCAAGCTATGAAAATCACCCTTTTCCCTTTACCCTACTCCTGAAAGGAAGTGAGGAAGGGGTGTTTAGGGGTATGACAGTAGTTTGGAGGTAGTTAGGAATGTCAAGAAAGCCTCAGAGGCTGCAGTTTAGGATTCTGTTGTCACGCAGCTACGGAAGTAACTCCGCAGTCTTGTTCATATAGTAGCTAAATATGTTCTTTGCTTAAGCCATTGCCCAAGGATTGTTGTTGGAGGAGGGCAGCTGTGGAGGGAAGCAGTTGGGAGGGGCCTGATGGGGTGGAGCTGTTGGGAAGCACTTGGAGAGAAAGCCCTGTGACCAGCTCGCAGGGAGGCCAGAGGAAGGCCTGCAGTTTCATAGAAGTGGAAAAGCCTTGGGGAACTCTGTGAGCTGGCTGTGAGCCCAGAAATGACCATACAGGGAGCTCAGCAAAGAGCACTGGCCTGAGAAAGGTTGCTGCAATTCCAGGAAAGGAGGGGGAACCTTAGGGACAGGCTCAAGGGAATGCTGGGGACTTCCCAAGAAAAAAAGATGCCTCAGGGACCCGTGGCTTTTAGGCCTAGACTGTATGGTCACACACAGAGAACTGCAGAGGGCCCAGTGAGAGAGATTTCCTCCACTCCATGCCCCACTCAGGGCCAGACTTTAAAATAAAAGAAAACAAAATACCAAAGTACTGATAATTTTTTTTAAAAAAAGGAAAAATGTTTTTCAATACTGGAAATCAAACCTAGAGCATTACCTTCCCCAGACAAGAGCTCTGCCACCAAGCTTCACAGCCTTAAATAAAAAAAAAAATATCAATCAGGAATTTGGTTTCAGGAGATGCAGAGCATCCCAGCATCTGGGGACCCTTCTGGACAGCTACAGGGTTACAGGGTCAGTGGCTGGGAAGTACCTATGCTGTATCCAACTCTTAGACAGGACCTAGCCAGGAAATAACAAGCCAGTGTGCTCCTCCCTTCTTTTGGGTCAGCAGTTTGAAGAGCAAACCCACAACAGTTTCTAAAAGAGGGCCAGGAACTTGTATCGAGAGGGAGAGACATGCCAACACAGACCCCGTCTAGCCTCACAACCCACAGAGACTACAGAAAAGGAAGGAGACAAGACCCCATCCAGTCTTATTTCTCACAAGAAACTGTGAAGAGGGTGGGGACACACAGAGACAGGGACCCCCACCTGGTCTCATATCCCAGTGGGGACTGAAGAGAACATGAGGGACACAGGCTCCCATCTGACCTCATATAACACAGGGGACTGAAGAGAAAGGGAGGCATGCATAGGTGCCTGCAGAGAGGATGAGGTGGGGACATGGATCCTTGCAGCCTCATACACTCCCCTAGTCCCCAGGAGATGGAGCAGCCTAGATTCTGGCAAGGTGTCCTTATATCAAAAGCAGAAAAAAATTGCCCCCTCCTTCCCTCCTCCCTTCCTCCATGCTAGGAGGCCAACATCCTTCTGAATTACAGTGGTGGATACAGACCAAAGCCACTGGAAGGAGCAGGCTCTTTAGTGCTTACAAATAGTAAAATCCAATCAAGTTCAAGCACCGTGAAAGAAACCCAAGGTCAATGTTCCTTCCACATTCTGGACCACAGACAGTAAGAAGCCAAGCCCTGGGCATCTCTCACACATCTGCTACATTGATCTGAGTAGCCCACACTCAGAGAGGCCAAGGAATTTACTCAAAGCCACATAGCTCTAGGGTGTTTGCCAAGACTGTGGTCTACATGTACTCCCTTTGGGTCTCTCACCTGAGTACCACTGGCATTTGGGAGATACCTTACTCTGTGATGGGGTCTTCCCCGTGCCTGCTCTGAGCAAACATCCCCAGCTTCTGTGCATGGGACACCAGTAGAAGAAACCTCCCAGGGTGACAACCATATATCAGATATTCCGGGTACAGAAGAAAATGTGCCCGGAGCAATGGCACATTTGTCTAGCCTAGGGCACAACATGCATCTCACAGTAAAGGGGACTTGCTTGTGTTGTGGGTTTAAAAGGGGTGTGTGTGTGTGTCCATGCGTCCATATGTCCGTGCATCTGTGTGTATGTGCAGGTACTCTCAGAAGTTCAGAGAGTCTGTTGGATGCCATGGAGCTGGCAGTACAAGTAGCTGAGGACTGTTGGACTTGGGTGCTGGGATCCCAGCAAGAACAGTTCATACTCTCTGAGACAGGGGCTCATGTAACCCAGGCTAGGCTCCAACTCAAACTCCCTATATAGCTAAAGATGACCCTGAACTTCTGATCCTCTTGTCTTCATCTCCTGAGTTCAGGGATGAGGAGCATGTGCCACCGAGCCCAGTTTCATGCAGTCCTGGGGACAGAACCCATGACCAGGATCCTGAATGTTAGGTGACTTCCCTAATGCTGCCAACTGAGCCACATCCCCAAGCCCAATATGGATTCTTTACATGACAAGAAGTAGTTTCCATATGACCTAAACTAAATGCCACCCATCTTTCGCAAAGATAATGATCTGACAAAACCTACAATGGTAGCTTCAGATGTAGCATTCAAGGCACTTAGCATATAGCAGGTGCTCAATTGTTGCAGCCACCATATTATCCAACAGCCATAGCTGCCCCAGTCTAGCTAAAGAGACTACCTTCTCTTCTTGTTATTGCTTTGGCTTGCTTTCATTTATTTATTTGCTTGCTCGCTTATTTATTTATTTATTTATTTATTTATTTATTTATATAGGGTCTTAATATGTAGACCAGGCTGGCCTCAAACTCACAGAGATCTGCCTGCCTCTTTCTCCCAAATGCTGGGATTAAAGGCACATGCCAGCACTAACTTGTACTTCAGAAATTATTTCTCTTACTGATGATTATTGTTCCATGCCATTTAGACAACTTGCCTCACCTTCCTTGGAAGCTTCAGAGTTAGAAAAATCTTTCATAGTAATCTAAAACATGAACAAAGATGTAGACCCAAGGTGGGTAATCTCAACACCTGCAAGGTAGAGGCAGGACAGGAGTTAAAGGTCATCTCTGGCTATTAATGACCTCAAAAAAAAAAAAAATCCAGTACAAAACAAATAAACAGATCTCCACTGTTAGTCCCCAAAAGGACTGACCTGCAGGAGTGAGGTTTGTATATAGATGCAGACCATCCTATAGAGGCTTCTAGTCACCAACATGGGTGGGGCCTAATGGGGCCTTCAGCCCCCTGGGGGAACTGCTCATCTTGGGATCAAGGTAGACCTTCAAATCTTGGAAGAACCGTTGGCACTGAAACCTGATCCTGACCCTGGGCTCTCTCTGGCTTCCTGTTTCACATGCTATGGCCTTTGTTTTCCACACATGCTCCAAAGCTGCAACCACCAGAGAGGTTACTGCACTGGGTGCGCCCAATCCTGGGTTTTTGATCACTTGAATTCTGAGCTGCATCAATCTTTTTTCTTTACACTCAGCCTGCCTCAGGTATTTTGTTACAGTAACAGAGAGTGAGGGTCACTAAAACAGAGACTGTCATGTAGTCACTAATACCCAGTCTTACACCACTCCCAACAATATAGGAAAATCTGAGGACAAAATTAAATCTTCAAGGTGTGCTTTGCACAGGCTGGTGCCAATTTTACTGACCTAAAGGCTCCGAGAGAGGGCAGACCTCTGCTGCACTCACAGCTCTCTCTGGGCTGTGAAAAACATTATCTTTAATATTTCCCAAGGTGTCATGAAATGAGATTTGACTTAATTTAATGTCAGGAAAAACAAAAGCACCTCAACCACATTTTTTAAAAAAAAAAACACAATAAAAATAAATTTCATTTAAAAATATTAAAACAATGTGTGTGGGTTTTGAAACAGGCTCATTCTCTCTACAAGGAAGGAGAATTCAGGATTCCATTTGGGCACATTCTGAACTGATCTCCATTCCAGCCTTCTCTCTGCATTTGCATAGATGACACTTCTAGTTGAGTAAGTAAAAACATTAATTTCTTGGCTCCCATTCCTAGTAAAAAACACCACGGGCAAGGCTGTGCCAAGGATGGCACAGCTTCCTCGTTCTGGGAAGGCTTAATTTCCACAATTTCCACTGCCTTAAGCTTGGCAGTGCCACCTTCTGTGTGCACAGAGCAGATGCTGGTGGCGGGAGACCAACTGAGTTCTGCTGCAGAGGTCAGCCTCAGTGAAAGAAGCAGTTAGCAGATGACCTTGAGCTTGACAGAGGCCCTGAGGGTTCTTGTGGGGGTGCCGGTCTACATCTTGGTGTCTGGGAGCTGAGAAATAGCTCAGTAGTTAAGAGTGTTCACTGCTTTCGAAGAGGACCTTGGTTCAGTTCCCAGCACTCACATGGCAGCTCAAAACCATCTGTAACTCCAGTTCCAGGGGATCCAACACCCCCTTCTGAGTCTGACAGCTCCAGGTTTATACATGGCACAAGCCATACATGAAGGCAAAATAGGCATACACATAAAATTAAAACAAATATATTTTAAAACAAAATAGAACATTTCTTAGATATGATACTAAAGGTTCAAGCCTGAAAGGAGAAATTGGTAAACCAGACTTAGAGCCCAACATAAAGTCCAGCATGGTAGGGTGTAATCTGGCACTCACGAGGCTAAGGCAGGAGTATCAAGATGAGTTCAAGGTCAGCCTGAGCTACACAGTGTGTGCCAGGGCATTCTTAGAAACATAAGGAACTCTTGTCTCAAACAAACACCATGGTAAACTTGTGTTTCAAACTGAAGCATAGGGCTGTGGAGGCAGAGGATCCTTTAGTCTATATTTTATCTGTATATGATATATCCAGGATATGCCCACAATGCACTGCAGCTATGACTGTGGTCATGTAGGAGTGTGTGGACAAGCAGTGGCGCTGACCACATTGGATAAACATACCATGCTCACATGAAACAGTCTGATAAAGCCTTTCTAGGGCATAGCATCATCAGGAAGGGGATGTGACTACAGAAAGAACTCCTTTCACACAGCCAGGAGAAGATGAGAAGTGGATACCCTTTAACAACCAGGAAAGGATCTGATCAGACATTTTACTGAAAAGATAGGAAATACCTTCCAACCCCAGGAAAATATTTGCAATAGTGTGAGTCTCTAGGGAAATGCAAATCACTACCACAGTGACACACCACTTCGTGTCTACTGGTCTGATTAATAATTAAGAAAGAACAATAGTTAGTGTTGGATGTAAGTACGTTAGCCTCAAGGGCTGCTGGGAAAATATGAAGTGGCACAGGTGCTGTGGGAGGAAGCGCAGGTTCCTCAGATGTCTAAATACAGATAGTCTCCTTTGGATCTGAAACCCCACACCTAGATGCTATCCACAGGCCAGAGCACCAAGAATGTGTGTCCACAGGAAACAGGCATGCAAACAGCATTGTTCACAATGGCCTAGAGAATCCCAAGACAGCTGCTGGTGACTGTATTCTAACTACACAGTTTATTACTAAAAGGTCACTGGATGCCAATCAATGAGAAGGAACAAAGTACTGACAGGCTGAGTCATGCTTGGGGGTGCATGCCTTTAATTCCACCACTTGTGTGGCAGAAGCAGGCAGATCTGTTTGCGAGCTTGAAGGCAGCCTGATCTACTCAGTGAGCCCCCAGAGACCTTGTCTAAAAACAAAACAACACAACAACACCACACACACAACTCCACACAGTGAAACACAAAGGCAGCGATCACCCAGATAACTCAGAACCAGCAAATCAGAGAGACAGGCAGGCAGGCAGGCAGACAGACAGACAGAGACAGAAAGTTTGTAACAACTCAGAGTGGTTCAAGAACACGTGTCTTTGGGTAATGACAGAATGTGCTGCAGCATGTGTGTGTGTGTGTGTGTGTGTGTGTGTGTGTGTGTGTGTGTGTGTATGCTACCTGCATGTATAGATGTGCAGCATATATGAGCCTGGGGCCTGGGAAGGTCAGAAGAGCTTACCAGATCTACTCCATGTAGATTTAAGGATAGTTGTGAGCTGTCATGTACGTGCTGGGAACTAAACCTGGGTCCTCTACAAGGCAGTCAACACGCTCAACCACTGAGTCATAGCTCCAGCCCTTAGTATTTGAATCGTATGACTCATGGCATATGAACTGTATGATTCACAGTATTAAATGAATGAACTTTGTAGTATATAAAATATGCCTCAATAAAGTTGTTGAATATTTTTTTAATTCCTCCAAAGTAGAGAGATTGTAAGTTCAAGGCCAGCTTGGGCTGTGAGGTAAGACCCTACCTCAAAAATCACAACCAAACCAGAATACTATATTAAAATTTCAGTGCATTAAGAAAGAGGCTGCAGGGCCATGCACCTGTAGCCCCAGCCTTCAGGAGGCAGAGGTTGACCAGGGCTCTGGATCGCTGCATCTGTTAAAATCATCTTCTCTACTAGTGTGGGAAACAGGATGGAGTACAAGATTCTTAAGACAATTTATTTATTTCTCGTCTTAAAAAGTTTAAATTTACATTTTTATGTGTGTGGGTGCCTAAGACTGTTTTGTACTATGTGTGTGCTGGATCTGGGAAGGCCAGAAGAGGGTGTTGGGGGAGAATAGAGTTATAGATGACTGTGAACATCATGTGAGTGTCTGAGAACCAGACCTGGATCCTCAGCAAGAGCAGACAGTGCTCTTAACTGCTGAGCCATCTCTCCAGCCTCTCAGTGCCATTTAAATGACAGCAAGCCAGTTGACTTACAGGGCAATAGCTCTGGCCAGTACCAAGACATAATTGTTGCATGGGTGATGATCAGAGCACAAGCCAGGCATGTGCAAGGCTCTAAATTCAATCAACAAATAAAGTAACTGTATACACACAGAGAGAAACACACACGCACACACACATGCACACATGTACACACACACACACACCTCATTAATCTCATAGCTTCTTGGTAATGTAAAAGATATGGGCTGGAGAGATGGCTCAAACAGCTAATAGTACTTGGTGCTCTTGCCAAGGACCCAAGTTTGGTTTCCAGCACCTACACTGGACATATTACAAATGGCTGTAATTCCAGTTCCATGGGATATGACGCCTTCTATTGGCTTCTGTGGGAACCAGGCATGCACATAATGGTGGTAGGCATATAGGCAAAATTCATATACAAAAATTTAAAACAATCAGATCTGTCTGACTTCTTATTTTTAAGGACAAAAACCAAATAGATCTTTCTTTCTATTGTTTTAAGGGCATGGGCTGAGAACACAGCTTAGTTGTTAGAATGCTTTCCTAGCATTCAAGATCTGGGTTTGATCTTAGTACTATATAAACCTGTCATGGTGGTGCAGGCCTGTAATCCCAGCATTCCAGAGGTAGAGGCAGGATAAAAAGTTTTAATTTCAGGTCATCCTTGGCCTATCCAAGGCCAACCTGGAATACAAGAGACTCTATCTCAAAAACAAACAAAAATGGGGGCTAGAAGGACGGCTCACTGTCAAGATGCTTGCTATATTTTCAGAGAACCTGAGTTCCCTTCTAGTACACATGTGGGGCAGCTCAAAATAACCTGTAACTCAAGTTCCAGAGGATCTGACACCCTCTTCCAACTCCAAGTCCCCTCCAGGAACCTGCAAACATGTACACACACACACACACACACACACACACACACACACTTCAAAAACAAAGAATTTAAAAAGTTAAAGAGACAATAAACAAACAACAACAACAAAAACCAGTGGTAAGATACAATGGTCTCCCAATAGTCTAAACAATTTTTTGAAGAATTGTCATAAAGTGTTTCAGTGTTCAAATGTTAATGTGCTTGAGATAAGTGAAAACAGTCAAAAGTCTCAGGAAAACCACAGGATGTAAAGGAAGAGCTGAATGGGAATTTTAGGATAAAAATAATAATCGTCTAAATGAAAACTCAATAGATGGGGTCAAGAGCAGAGTGAAGGCTGGGTAGCCAAGTCGATAAACTCAACACGTAAGAAACAAAGGCAGGAGGATTGCCACAAGTCCAGGACCAGTCTAATCTACCACAGTGAACAAAAAACCAAACCAAAACAAATAGAGCGACTGAACTGTAAAATTAATCAAAAGAAATTACTCAATTCCAACACCAGAGGGAAACAGTCTAAATTTAAAATAATTAAGCAAACACCAAGAAGCTTTGGGACTAATAAAATGGATTTAATATTCATGTAATAATACCAGAAGGATACAAGATAGCAAGGATAAAATATAGTGTGTGTGTGTGTGTGTGTGTGTGCGCGCTAGATTTTCCTAAAGTTGGCAGAAGATGCAGAGCTCGTTCCTTTTATCATTGCTGTGACCCAATGTCTGACAGAAACAACTAATACAACAAAGGCTGATTCTGGCTCATGGTTTCAGAGGGATTTCAGTACCTCAGAGCAGGGCAAATGAGCATGGTGGGACAGCTTCCCGGATGGGGATCACCCAGGCTCATTCATGTGATGATGGAGCAGTGGTCTCTTTCTCCCAGGCAGGCTCCATCTCCTAAGGGTTTCAGTGCTGCACCTGGGGGACAAGCACTGGCTGTCTGAGCTTATGGAGGACATTTTTACTTATGAGTCAGTGAGGGACACTTCAAACCATCACACTGTAGACCCAGCGAATTTAGAACCAAACGAATTGTAAATAAGATACAGCTCTGATTACTCCTCACCAAGGCACATGATAATTAAATCACTAACAACTAAGGACAAAGGAAAGGTGTGGGAAGCAGCTCAGAGAAACAACATCTTACTATAACGAGGACATCTCTTCTCGTGAGAAAACACGGGCAGAGAAAGGAGTGGGTAGGGACACTCAGAGGCTCACAGAAGGCAACAAGTCCTCAGGTAAAGAACTTAAACAAGACTTTTGTGCTGAAACTAATCACTCAGGGATGAAAAAATAAAAGGTGAAAGTATCTGGAGACACCCAGAGCTCACACCACAGACCATGAGGCTCAGCACAGTAAATCGTTCCTCAGTGAGATATAGATTCAATGTAGTTACTCTCAGTTCACAGCAAGAAGCCTTACACATATGGATAAACTGTTGTAGGGCTGGAGAGATGGCTCTTTGGTTAACATTGCACTGTGCTCTTCCAGATATTTGATTCCCAGCACTGGGTCAGGCTGCTCACAACTGCCTGTAACTCCGCTCTCTTCTGGTCTCAGGAGGCATTGCAGTCACGTGCGCGCGCGCGCACACACACACACACACACACACACACTTAAAGATTAAAATTCAATAAGATTATTCTAATATATATGTAGAAATGCAAAAGAACTAAAATAATAAAAACACCCAAATTTTAATTATGCTGTTTATTTTTTGCAGATGTGGGGGCCTAGGTGTGCCAGAGCATGTGTGTGGGAGCTCAGTTAGATAGTCTTGGCATCAGTTGTCTTTACTCACTGAGCCATCTCACTAGCCTGGTTTGATTTTGAAGCAGGGTTTCATGTAGCCCAAGATGCCCTTGAACTCACTATGCAGCCTAGGCTGACCTTGATTTCCTCACCAGCCACCTGCCACATGCTGGTATTACAGGAGTATTTGCTGCCACACCTAGAGTGAATGAGACATTCTGAAAATAATACAGAATCCTGCTCACCATGTTTTGAGATGTCCCACGATCAGAACACTTACAGCTCTGGGGGTTTGGGGCTGGGCATGAACAACCAAGTAGAATGGTAACCGGTAAGCAGTGCCTGACATAGAGGTGTCTGGGCACTTTAAGGAAGAGCAGAAAAGCTTTAGTTAATGGCACCAAAGCATCCCTGAGCCCTTAGGCAAAAAAAAAAAAAAAAAAAAAAAAAAAAAAAAGGCAGCACAACCCAAGTCTCATGCTGGTTTACATACTAAACTGTAAAATGTAACACTATAAAACGTTACAAACCTCCAAGCTCCAGGGCTAGGCTGGGACATCTCAGACTCGAGGCCAAAAGTAAGGCACAAAAGGAGAAAGAAAATGTCCAAGAGGATTTCATCAAAATGCTAAAGTTTGCAATAGAGCTTGCAAAGAAGATAAAAAGCCAAGAAGAGCCTATGTGTGAGTCACCCGGCCACCAAGGACTCATATCTAGTGCACATAAAGAACTCTTGCAGGGCATGGCGGTTCATGCTTATTAGCCAAGCACAGGGGAAGTGGAGGCAGGAGGATTGGAAGTTCAAGGTCACTGTGAGCTTGAGGTCAGTCTAGGTTACAGGATATTCTGCTTCACAAACCAAACCAAATCAAAAACAAAACAAAACAAAACAAAACAAAAACCCTAAACTCTCAAAACTCAAAAGTAAAGACCAAACAATCCAATCGGGAGACAGGGGAATGTCATGGAGACACACCTCACTAGGCGATAGAGGACACACACACACACACACACACACACACACCACAATCAATACCACTGGCCACAAGGGAAATGCAAATGGAAAGCATAGCAGACACTTCTGCACACATATTGAATGGTTGAAATAAAGAACAATGGCAGGAACACGGAGGAGCATGCAGAGACTGTACCATGCTCTTCCCATTCTCCCAATGGGAACCAGAAACCTCGCAGACACACAGAAGAGAGCACAGCTGTGACCCAGAGCCCTAAACATGTGGCTCCCTACAATTCAGCAGTGTACCCCTGATCGTCTGTCCCAGAGAAAAGAAAGTGGTGTTCACACAAGAACTCACTCATGGATCACCCAGTTGCTGTATGCTGATAGCCCCCAAACGTAGCACAGCACAGTACAGAATACAACTCAGCAATAAAACAGGAGAGGGCTGAGGCGCTGGTGTAGCTCAGTGGTGGGTTGTGTGTTTACCCTCTGAGAAGTCCTGGCTTCCATTCTCCAGCACAAGAGGACAGGCTGCCAATAGTACAGTACAATGTGAATGATGCCCTAGAGCACCCTGACGAGAGAAGCCCAACTCAGAAGGCTGCTTACTACATGATTCTGTTTATACAGCACCCTTGAAAGTATCAAATTAAAGATATAAACAATAGATGAGTGGTCACCAGAGGCAGGGAATGCTGGCACGCTGCACCCTGGAAGCAGTGATGTCAGCAAGCTGGCTGTGGTGCTGGGCAGGAGCGTTGCAGGCTGCTCCCATGGAAGGAAACTGAGGAAAGAGACATGGGATCATTCTGCATGCTTTCTTGGCCCTGTATTAATTAACTAATTGGATACTGGGCCTCATGCAGCCCAGGCTGGCCTTAAATTCTTTGAACTTCTGATCCTCCTGTCTCCTCATCCCAAGTGCTGGAATGACAAGTGTGCACTAGCAGTCTGGCTTAAGCTAGTTCTTTGAGCATCTTACTACACATATATTTTGGGGGGCTCAACTTAAAATGTATGAGGCACCACCTGGGGTACTGCCTTTGTAGCAGGCTCCCCATGCTGCTGGATCATCTTACAGCCAGAGCATTCTGCACAATGCTTGTATTCAGACTGAGATCATAAGAATGGCCAGGGAATCATCAATGGATGGAGAGCTGAAAGAAGTTGTGTGCACACATAGTGAAATAGTGTTCAGTCATAAAAAGGAACAAAGTCCTACGGCTTGTTGTAACAGAGGGGGTGGGGACTGGAGGATAGCATGTGGAGTAAATAACCCAGACATAAGAAAGACCAACACTGCATGTTATCGAGCATGTGCTAAAAACAACAATCTGAATGCCAGGCAGGGATCACTCTGGGAGGGGTGAGAGAGGGGGACAGAGAGGTTGCACACTGGGTATGAGGCACAGTTCTTCCAGGGCAGCTTAGGGGGTAGACTGGCTTATAAAGATCGGTGCTTTCCACTTTAAGAGTCAGTACAGAGAGGATCCTGAAGGTCCTAACACAGAAAGAAGGAAGCAGGAGTGATATGATGTACATATGGTGAAAACGTCACACTGCGCATGTGAGTGTGAGTCTACTAACTGGAAAGGCTTAGAACTCATTTATGGAGCTGGGCCTCCTCACTGCCCTGACTGAATGGAGACGCGAAATATATGTGGGTCCCTTTGTTATTCTCGGGCCCAACAATATGCCCAAGTAAGCTGATAATAAAAATAAATAAATCTTCATTTTAAAAGATGACAATCAATTGAGAGAAAAGAATTACCAGGGCAACTATAAAAAGATACACCAGGCCAAATTCTGGGGAAGAGTCCAGAAGATCTGGCCTGGGGGTTAGGAATCTAGTCTTTAATCCCTTGCCCCTCAGCCAGGTTTGGGGCCAAGCAGTCAGGTGTGCACCTCAATCCCCAGTTTCTCTGGCAACAAGCTCCCTGTGGCCCTAAATATACACAATTGTTAGATGCCAATTAGGAAAAACTCATGCAAAGCCCAGGCATGGTTTTTGTGTTCTGTGGAAGCTTTCCATAGCTGTGAACCTGTTGACAACAGTTGAATGTAACTGAGTTCTAGAGGATTCTAGCTAGCAACTGTGAAGAAGGCTCAGCCCCGAGGAAGGGAAGCTAAGGCTGTGTAGGAAGAGCATTAGAGCCACCGCCTCCCACCTCAGAAGTAAAGGGAGGGCCGAGACACAAGCACAAACATAAAGCAGAGACAATACGAATCACCACCACGTCTGTGTGCCTTGCTCATTCCAGACGCCCTCGACTGTGGGACCATTTGAAATCTCATCACAGCACCACTGTTCTCATTCCTGAAGGAAGCCCTCTAAGTCCGTCTGAGCAGTACAGGGCAGGCAAGGCAAGGCCCATTTGTAACTGCAGTGCTTGGGAGGTTGAGGCAGGAGGATCTCAAGTTCAGAGTGGACCTAGACAATGTGGTAAGGCACAGTCTCAATTATTTTTTTTAAAGATTCATTTATTTTATTTTATGTATATGAATGTTTTTGCCCACGTGAATGTTTGGGCACTGTGAGCATGCAGTACCCATAGAAGCCAGAAGAGGGCATCAGATCTCTTGAAATTAGATTTCCAGTTTGTTGTGAACAGCCATGTGGGTACCCGGAATTGAAACCAGGTTTTCTGCAAGAGCAACCAGTGCTCTTAACCAGAGTTGTCAGTATGTCAGAGCACTTTGTCAGTATGCATGAAACCCTAGGTTAAAGCCCCAGTACTGAAAGAAAGGGAAGGGAGGAACAGGGAGGGAAAAGGAGGGAAGGGGAGGGGAGGAGAGGGAAAGAGTGCTTGCTGCTGAGGTATAAGACACTGAGTTCAGACCCCCAAAACCCATGTTAAAAAGCCAGGGGAGATCATGCAACTCTAGTACAGAGAGTGAGGGCAAGCTGAGACAGAAGGATTCCTGTGGCTTACTGGCCAGCAAGGGTAGCGGAGGCTGGGGGATGTGAGTGAGCTCCAAGCTCAGTGAGAGACTATCTCAAAAGGGACAGCATGGAGAGCAAGACACCTGGATCCCTCCTTTGTCCTCAGCACAGGTGCACACAAGCGAGTACATTCACACACAGGTGCACGCACACTCATGTACCACTCACAGAACAATATAAAAATTATTATTAAAGGGTTCAGGAATAACTCAATAAGAGAATGCTTGCCAAGCATGTGCCGGCCCTGTTCTCCAATCAGATGGCAGGAAAAGAAGGAAGAGCGAGAAATACAGAAGACCTTAACGGGCTTCTACTTATCCTACGAAGCCCATCTTAAATGTTTTATCCATTCACTTATTTGGTGAATATGTATGGTGTGTGTGTGTGCGTGTGCATGTGTGTGTGTGCGTGTGTGTGTGTGTGTGTGTGTGTGTGTGTGTGTTATATAGAGCATGTACATCAGTTCTTTCTTTCTACTACAGGGTCTCATAGATTGAACCTAAGTTGTCAGGCCTGACAGCAAGTGTCTTTACTCACTGATCCATCTTGATGGCCACTCACAAAGCCCAGCTTCAATGTTCCTTTTTCTTCCAAGCTTTTCTGTGTCCTTCAGCCAGCTCTGAAGCAGGCTCAGACAGTGACAAAGTAAGGTATTCCTTTCTGGGGGTTCTCATGGTACAAGTCTCAAAACTCAAGTCAGAGTCCTAAGTGCTAACCACTCTGCGATGGAATTTCAATTCTCTATTCAGGCTTCTAACACTCTGCTTGAATGAATGAATGAATGAATGAATGAATGAATGAATGAAGTTACGTGTACTTCTGTCCTCACATGAGCAGGGGAAATGAGACATTTACCTCATCTCCAGCACCTGACCTAGTGGCTGTCAGCCTTGGCTGCTCTTGATGTCACTTGGGGAGCTTTAAGGACTGTAGCATGAGCCCCACCTAGGACACTATTCTGACTTAACTGGCCTAAGGTGTAGCCTTGAAAACCCTCCACATGGCCTCAATGTAGCCCAAGATTGTAATCTGCCACCCGACCCCAACACCCAGAAGGTGGAGAGGCCCGACACATTTCTGCTGTTGACTCATCCAGCTCAAACCCAATACCATCCATTGCTGGGCTTCATGTTATGCTAATTCATTAATATATTCAGGAACTATTAATTAAGCAGTAACATGGTAGCAGGTGCTATGCTTGGCTGAGCTGCTGGAGATGGGGCTGTAAACAAGACACCCACATCTCTCCCTGGTCCCTTGAGAATTGGGGAGCATGGGGGCCATGCGCCACCCAGCTCCTCCAAGAACTTTCTGTACTGCTCACCAGCCATCGTTGCGCTAGCTGCAGGCAGCTGACCTCACTTTGGGCTCTTTGTTGTAGCAAAGGTTATGTAAGGACAGATCATATTCACTTAAGGAGACAGGAAGTTCCTGGATGCTGGACCAAGTACAGAGTAGCTACACCGAGACAGCCCCACAAGCTGCAGTAAGACAGGCAGGCCAGAGGCCCCGTTGCAGCTCTGTGCAGCCAACGTACACTTCTCTCCTGGTATGGGTTTACACCAAGAGATGGAAAAGCCCCAGCAAAAGACCCGGCTCTTAATTTACCACCACCCCACCACCCCCACCCCCAGGTTGGAAGACATTCCTAGCAGCTACTGTCTGAGCACTCTTAGCCTTTCCTGGAAACTCTCTATGTAAGCTGGGGACAGCACACACCCATGAGCCCAGAATGTAGGGAAGGCAGGATCATGAGCATCTTAAGTTTCAAACCAGTTTCCATAGGGAGAAGACCTTGCCTCAAAAACAAACAAACAAATAAACAAAAACAAAACAAACAAATAAACAAAACCATACCCTGGAGGGCAGAGAGACTGATGCCTGGCCCTCACTGACAACTGAGAGCAACGCCTCCCCTCAAACCCTCAGCTGCTTCCTCACTGGACTGCCTATTCCATCCATCCTCCCTACAGAAGCCAGCCAAAGTCCTTACAGCCACGACTCCAGTCCTCTGTGCCCTGCTCCAAGCTCTTCCGGATTTTCACTGTCAGATTATAATGGGGAACCCAGCTATCTGTAAATGAAGGTGAGCACATGAGACATGGGGCTGCATCCACTTCCCACCCAGGGCGTTACAGCCGGCATCAAGTTATAAGTGTGCATACAGAGGGAGACCCATATTTGTACAATATAGGTATCCATGCATCTATCTGAAGTCACTAAAATCTCTACTGGAGAGCCGAAGAGATGCTTGATGAACCTGTAACTCCAGCTCCAGGGGATCCAATGCCATTTTTTGCCCTTGGCAAGCACCTGCACCCACACACATGCTCTCCACAGACTCACACATATACATATGATTTAAACAAAAACATAAATCTAAAACTTACTTAAAAAAACCCTACTGGGGTCTTAAAGAGGCAGGATCCTAATGTTACTATAAGGACTGTGCCATAGTGACACTGGCTCTGACATGTGCCTGCTCTCAAATCTCCCTCCCTTCTCTTAAAAACTGGGGGCCTGCCTCAGTGTGCCTTTGTTCTCTCTTTTCTCTTCCCTTCCCCACCACAGTCATTCATTCTGATCCTTGGAAGGATACCAAGTCATTTGTGTGACGAATCAACCTGGCTTTACCCAAGATTCTCTTTCCCGTTCCCTACTCCCATCAGAGATATCAAGACAAGCAGTCTGTGGAGGGGCCCAGGGCCCAGAGAGAGGCTGCTTCTACACAAATACCTTAGGACAGCTAAGCTTCCACACCCAGTCCCATCAAGTATACCTCGCCACCTACCTGTGTCTACGCTGTTCTCTCTGCCAGGAAACACCAAGGCCTTCCCTTGGCTCCTAACTCCCAGCTCTGACATCACTTCCTGTTGGGTATTCCTTGACCTCACGAGGCAAGTTCACCTGCTTCCTTCTCTGGGGTTTTCTCAGTTCTGTACACTTCAGTTCTAAGCCTTATCAAGCTGGGCTGTAATTACTTAATTGCCAAGCAGACTTGCTCAGACTGTGGGTGTTGACTGGAGAAGGCTGAGTCATGTCTGGGTCCTTGGTGCCAAGATCCCAGGAGGCTCTCCCTAGGTTATTCAGAGGCTTCAGAGGCTGCCTGTACCCTGCAAGACTGTCCCTGTCCTTTCTTCCCTGCTTGTCCTCTGGAGAGGCCAGGCCTGGCCCTAGGGCCCTGCAGGCCGGTTCTGAACAGTCTGCCACCCCAGGAAGAAAAGGCAGCTTCCTGACAGGGAAGGTGGAAATTGTACCATCCTCAGAATGCACCTGCTCCTGTCCAGGACTTCAAGGGACCTGTGGAACCCTGCTAGCCCTAACCAAGTGAATTCTGGGGTCCTGGATTTGGGACAGCCCCCAAAGGCCTTGGAGGCATAGATCTGATTCTGGTGTAGTTTGACAACATTTTCAAGCGCTGCATTCTTCATGTAGCTCCAAACACCAGCAGGCACGGGGCCCTTCCACACCATCCTCACCTCAGCTCAATGTCTAGAGTGAACAGTTACGTAGGAAGGCGGAGTCTGCCTCTAAGCCTCATCCCCAGCTCAGCCTTATCCTTAGCCTGGCACCATCTCTTAGCTAACCCTCAGCCACATTTTTAGAGAAGGTGCCACCCCTTGTCACTGCTCACAGTTACAATGTGGAGCCTCTGTGAACTGAAGCAGGGTCTGAAGACATCTCTATATCACTGCCTTGGACAGACACATCCTTAACCTAAAATCTAGACTGGAGAGGCACTGAGCCTGTTCTCCCACTTGGGTGAGATGCCGCCTCTCTCCATGACCTAAACTGCAGGATAGCAAGTGATCAAGTCCCCAACCACAGGTCTACTAGCTCAGGAACATTGGCCTTGGCCAGCTAAAAGAGCCCAGCCCTAACCAGCCTCACACTGCTGGGGCTCAGAAAACAGGAAAGCAGATGGCAGAGGGGCATGACTCCTTTTTTTTGCCTGCACAGGGGCATGACTCTTTTCTTTTGCCTGCACTTGTTTGGGACGGAGGATAAACAGAGGAGGGAGTGTCTCAGTCTTTACTCACAGAGCCTCATGTGTCCCCCACTGCCTCATCACTTTATCCCCTTCTTACAGCTTCATCAACGGAGGCTAGAGTTTCCACCCGCTCCCCTTTGTCTGAGTAGCGCTACTGCTGATTCATGTCGCTATTTCTCTAAAACAGATAAATGAGAACAGATGTGCTCAGAAGGCAGGGTTCAGAGCCCCATGTTCTGGCTCTTCTTCACCTTCTTTGCTCTGTGCTCCTCCAGAGAGCACTCAGAACAGCTTAGCAACACAAAGGGCTTCAACATTCCCCAGCACAGAGGGCGGCTCCCCAGGAAAATCTGCACTGCAGTGAACAAATATGTTCTTCCAGACATATTAGGACAACAGTGACCAAGGCTTGAAGTGCTTGAAGGGAGGCAGGAAAGGCAGCTTGCTGAGAAACAACAGGCTGGACAGGAATGGAGAAAGGATTTCCCCAGTGCCTTCGACCATACTGGGTAGGGGATGACTTCCTCTTTCTTCTCCTTGAATGGCATCTGGCTACAGAGCACGTTGCAGTCAGCAACTTGAGCCACTGCACCTTCCTGCCTGCAGCTTTTGAAGCAGGTTCTCCAACTTTTCTCCATGTTCCCCCTGCCTTCCGCTTTCCAGAACTCATGCAGACATTTGAATCACACCAGTGAACTCCTTGAGAGAAGTCAATAACTAGACAGATGAACAATAGGCCAGTGGTCCATATTTGGATGTTAAAACTCAACAGGACGATGTGCTGTCCAACCACACAGCAACTGTTCTCTTCTCTGGAAAGTGGCTGCAGATGCTGGGAAGTGGAAAGTAATCACAAATGGCTCCCAGGAGAGCCTCCCAGGGCAGGGAGGCTACCACTTCAAATATTCAGGATGTTATGACCCCTTGTCCCAGCCCAGCCCTGCTGCCCTCACATAGACCCTGACTCCAGCTATCTTGGAACTTTCTAGTCTCTGAGCCAGGGGCGGGACTCGGAGGAGCTGCCAGCTAACTAGAGCACCTCCTTGAGATGTTTCCCTGGAACATCAGGTTACATAAGGATAACAGGATGGTTTCCTGTGGTATGTATAGAACCTAGGGCTTTGCAGAAAGGGGAGGACTCTACCACAGAGCCACAGCTTTGGACCCCGTCAGAGGAAAACCATGTGTACGATAGCACCATTCACAGCAGCCAGATGGAAAAACGGCCCATGAGTCCACAACAGACAAGAGTGGTCACAGTGTGGTTCCAACATACAGGATGTGATGGTTCACATTGACTGCTGCTTCACAAGATGCAGAAACACTTTAGGAGGCAAACATCTGGACACATCTGTCAGGGAGTTTCTAGATTAGGTTATCAGATGTAGGAAGCCCATCCTACTGTGTGTGTCACCATCTTATGGGCCGGAGAAAGACCAGCATTCACCACCTCTCTACACTTCCCGACTGCAGGTGCAATGTGACCAGCTGTTCCATGCTCCTGTCACTGTGCCTGCTATAACTGCCACAACGCACTGTGTCCTCAAAGTGAGTAAAAAATAAAGCCTCCCTTCCTTGAGCTGGTTTTTTTGTCAGGTGGTGGGTCAGAGAAAAGTGCCTCCTCCACAGTGGAATGCTATTTGGTCTTACAAGAGCATTGCAAGCTATTCTGCCATATGCTACAACACAGAGGCCCTCAAGCATGCCATGCAGGGCCAGTTTCACAGATAACTCAGTGACAGAGTCCCTGCTTAGCACATGCCAAGTCCTGAGTTTTATCCCTTTCACTGACCAAAAGAAAAAAAAGGTCCACCTTAAAATTCTTTAATTTAAATTTTATGTGTGTGTGTGTGAACATATGGCACCTATGTGCAGGTACCTGAAGAAGCCAGAAGAGGGCACCAAATCAACTGAAACTGGAGTTACAGGTGGTTGTGAGCTATCATGTGGGAGCTAGGAACAGAACTCAGGTTCTCTGTAAGAGCAGCAAGCACTCTTGATCACTGAGCCATCTCCCCAGACCCAAGAGCCCACTCTTGTAGGCCAATGAATTCTCAGAGTGAAAGAAGGATGGATACAGAAAGCCTCAGGTTAGAAACGGGGCAGGGAGAATGGAGAGCTAGGGTTGAAGGGAACAGAGTCCAAGTGTGGGAAAACAAAGGCATTCTAGGGAGGGGAAAGGGAGGCAGCTGCACATGAATACAATTGGTGTCATTGAACCACGCTGCTGAAGTGCTCAGAACTGTAAGGCCTGTGTTATCCACATTGAACACAACTGCAGAGTCAGGAGAGGCCTGGCAGCACTGGAAAGGGGCCTTCCACCCATGAGCTTGTCAAGGTGAGAACATTTTCTAGAGTCTTGGGTAGCAGAGTGGCAGGAACTCAAGTGGATCCAGTATACCGCCAGGCACTCACTCTATATGACATTACCCTTCCTGTATGCCTCAGACACTGTGTCCACTCCAACCCTCCCACATAATCTCTCAGAGGATCTGCATCTAGGACCCAAGGACTGAACAACAGTCTCCAGAGAAGAAGCTTTCTGAATGAACCCCAATGTAAAATGTGAATGTATTTGTTACGTTTGTTTAATAACTGATGTGGAGCCATCTTGAAAAAAATATGGCACACAGGGCTGGGATATGGCTCCATGGCAAAGGACCTGCCTCACACATATAAGGTCCCAGGTTCCATGCCCAAGGAGGACAGACAACAAAATGAGGCATACAGACAGAAAACAGAAACGCAGGGGAAGATGGAATGTGATCAGCAGACAACCATTCCCAAGTTGCTATAGTAACCTTGAACTATCTGTTCTAAGCTTCCTATAGTGACCTTGAACTCATCTGTCAGTCTTTGGAGTTTGGCTCAGGCTGTAGGGGGTGGGCAGGGTTTGCAGTTTAAGATTAGGAGGGAGAAGCTAGCTTGACTTTGACACACAGGGTGACAGAAACCAATTTACTGTCTCAGCTTCGTGTTGGGCGCATATTTTCACCTACAGGTGCCCATGGGAGACTACACCATGCTGCACTTCTTGCTTGTCACAGCTTCCTAGGGGATCACAAGTCCAAGGCTTATTCCTATGTGCTCCTGTTGCAACGAACAGCTCACTCAAACTCAGTATCTCAGTTCATGATGGGAACTGGGGTCATCATACAGGGGCACAGGACTTCAGACAGGTCACTTTGCCAAGAGCTCACAGCATGTCACAGGTCAGGCTAGAGCTAAGGTGGTGTTGCTGACCTCATATTCAAGGCCTCGTTGTGCTACCTAATCAGCAGCACTTGCTTGAGGTCAGATGTGGAGCCTGAAGACTTCTCTGCATTGTCTTATTAAGTTCCCACCACAGTGCCGAGGTAATTGCTGTTACTCTTCCAGACAGGAAAGCAAAGCATGGAAAGGTTAAGCAGTTTGCAGGAGGTCACCGAGCTGACAAGAGGGCAAATTCAGATTTGGATCCAAGCCCTTGTGATGACTGTTTGTTTCCAACACTGCCTTCCATACTCCAAAGGTTTTGTTTTTAATAAAATATAAATATTGCACAAATGTAACATATGAATTCATAGATTATTATAAGATGAATACCAAGAAAAAAAAAGTTTGGCATCTACCACCTCCTCACCTATGGCTCCCACAAGAGACAGTTATTTTGACTTTAAAGTCTCTTAATGTCTATAAAAATGCACCCCAAAGGACTGGAGAGATGACTCAATAAGTAAAGACCTTGTCGTGCAGACACAGGAATCCCAGCATCCCATAAAGGCCAGCTGGGATTCCAGTGCTGGGAAGCCAGCTGTGGTGGAATGCACCTATGACCATAGTGCTGGGAAGGTGGAGGCAGGTGCGTGACTGAGGCTGTCTGGCTAGCCACTCTAGTCGATTAGTGACTTCCAGGCTTACTGAGAGATCCTGCCTCAAAACAAGGGCGATAACAATAGAGGAAGACATTCGCCCTCAACCTCTGGCCTGTGCACATACCTGGGCACATACGTGACCATGTACCCACACACACGAAGGCAGGAAGGAAAGGGAGGGGGAAGAGAGAGGCAGGTAGGTAGAGGGAGGGAGAAAGGGAAGGGACCCCAAGACTTTATATTCTTGCCCATTTAAAAAACTTTCTAATTTTTGAGGTGCCAAGATGGAACCTAGGACGGTGTCCATGCTAGGATAGCAAGTCCTCTCCTGCTGAACTACACCTCCGCCTCTGACCTTTAATCAGACTTAAAGAAAACCCAACAACTCTGTTTTGAATGTATGAGTGTTTCCCTGTATGTATGTATGTATGTATGTATGTATGTATGTATGTATGTACATGCACTACATGTGTATACTGCCCTTGGAGACTATTAGAGTCATCATAACCCTGGAATAGGAATTATAGATGATTCTGAGCTACCACGTGGGTGTTGGGAACTGACCTTGGGTTCTCTGGAAGAGGAGCAAGTGACCGCACCATAGAGCCTTCTCTCCAGCCCCCTTCAGCTTGTTTTACTGTGTGGCTTCCTCTCCCACCCATTTCACTTCCTTATTCCTTCTGGGTAGAAAAGACAGGGTTCAGCTGGATGGAAAGGGATGTGGTCTGAGGTGCAGGCTGCACGCCTGGGCTCACTGTCAGTCACACACTGTCCTGTCCCCCTCACTGTCAGTCACA
>JADRCH010000362.1:32910-51773 GCA_019843965.1 Rhynchomys soricoides
CCCTCACTGTCAGTCACACACTGTCCTGTCCCCCTCACTGTCAGTCACACACTGTCCTGCCACTACGCCCCTACCCCCTATGTGCTTTGCAGCTCAGACTCAGGTACATCCCTAGCTCTTGGAAGTGGTGGGCACCTCACACAGTTGTCATTTTCTTTGTCCCCTTAAAACCTTTCTTAAAAAAAAAAAAAAAAAAGTTGTAAAATTCTCGACAACAAATGTGCCTTCTTCACCCTGCAAACACTCAGCCAGTTTCCAGAACCCTCCACCCTGAATAACTGACATTCCACATTTAGTAAACACCTTCCCATCTCCCAGCTTCTGGCAACCCATTCTGCTTTCCATCTCTATGAACCTGACTCCCTCAAGTGTGTGGAGCCACACAGTCTTGTCTTCTTGTAACACACTGGTTTTATTGTTATTTTGTATCTGTCAATTTATCTATCATCTATATCTATCTACATATCTACCTACCTATCTATTGTGAGTTACATGTGTGTATTGTGTGTGTGTGTGTGTGTATGTAGTACACCATGCCATGGCATGTATGAGAAGTCACAGGATAACGTGCCACAGTCAATTTTGCCCTTCCACCGTGTGTCTCAGGAACTGAACTCAGGCTGTCCGGCTTGGCAGCCAGTGCTTTTCCCTGCTGATCCAGCTCTCTCTGGTTTGTAACAGACTGGTTTTATAGTCTACCCACTTTGCAGCATGTGGCAGGGTTTCCTTCCACTTACAGGCTGAGGAGTGACATTTTGCTGCATCCAATACAAGATACATGTAATCCTAACACTCAGGAGGCTGAGACAGGAGATTCTCTGGGTCAAGGCCAACCTGGGCTATGTAGCAGAGACCCTGGCTCAAAAGGCCCCAAAGAACAGCAAAATCAATAACTATAAATGAGAAGCTGAAATGTGGGCCTAGAGTGAGGCTGAATGCTGGTATAGGCAATAGACAAGGGGAGGGGGAGGGGGAGCCGCCAGTAAGAGCCTGGGGACAGCAGTTCTTTGAAGGGACCCTGCTCACTGAGTTCTCACTCGGAGGTGTCCATTCTTGTCACTATTATTGTTCTGAATTTTCGCTGTTCTCTACAGTGAGTTATTAACCTCCTTGCCCATGCCAGCTGTGCGGAGTTAGGAATTTCTGCTCTGCTATATTCCCCAGCAGGGGGTCAGCCTAGTGCAGCAGAGGCCAGCTCACTGCTGCAGGGGAGGGTGTAAGCAACACCTTCTCCCTGTCCTGCATCCTAATGACAAAGCAGCTATCTCTAACCCACAGCTGGATTCCTTCCTTCTTAATCTGCATTGTGGGCCTAGAAACCTACTGTGGGTGGCTTGGCAAACCAACCTGAGCTGACACACACTGGGAACCTACCAGGAATGGCCTCTTCCACAACTCTTTGGTTATAGAACTTTTCCCTCTGAGTAGAAAATGAGACAGAGACACTGAGGCAGAGCACCACTGAGCCGGGGCTGCCTACTGAACGCACTGATTTGGACATAGTAAGGCACTCTGTGTTGGTTGAGGGCATAGATGAGCAAAGGAGTTGATGGTAAACACGGAGAGAGCCTTCATTTTTCATTCCCTCATGTACTAGCCTCCGAGTCTATAAAACAGCACCATGTCTGGTGCCCAGAAATACCACCCCCGCCAATGACTGGTTTCTTCTGGATATGAGACTCCACTCAGGGCTATATTCAGGTGACTCTGGTATTGGAATAACAAGCTTGTAATCTTTTCTACCACCTCCAGAGGGGCTGTGACAGTGAACAGCACTATGCTCGGGTACCTGCCTTCTGGCTGCATAGCCCTCTCCTCTGAGCAGGCTCAGAATCACTCTGCCCCCTTTAAGTTCCATTGACCATGCTTCCCAGAAGGCACCAGGGGCATCTCTTCTCCCACCAAGGAAAAGCATGCCTCCCTTCATGTTTGTTCTGCTCTTCCTGCTCCTCACATTCTGGAAGTTTTTCTGCCCAGCCCCACAGCACTCTCCCCCTTTGAAGCCTCCTGGTTGACACAGTGCCACCCCCAAACCACCATCCCATGTGCCCAGATGCCCAGCTCACCCCACTTGTCCAGAGAAGGCTTTGAACCACAGGGCCAGACCTCTGCCGTCTCTGAACATGACAGTCCTTTGGGAGTTTTTCTTCAGTGTTCTCTATCTTACTTTGCTGGTCTTGGAACAGTCTAATGGCGTTTACTGGGACTGACCATACTGAGTGTCATGTAGATCAATCACTTGAATATGTGTGCAGCTATGGTTTGAATGTCTGTGGCATCTGAGGAAGGGGCCCTCGCCAGATAGGAACTTGCCAAAACCTTAATCCTGGGCTTACCAGCTCTATACTGTGAGAAGTAAATTTCTGTTCATTATAATTATCCAGTCTCAGGCAATTTGTGACAGCTATACAAAAAAGACTAGAGGTCGATAAACTATCTTGTCTAGCATGCAAAGCTAACCATGCAGACCTCTCTAACTGAGCAGACCTTTTTCACCATGCAAACCCATTTTATGAATGTACAGACTAAGGATCAGAGATGCTAATCACACAGAGCTAATCACACAGCTAGTAAAAAACAAAGCCAGACAGCCAGTCAGCCAATCAAGCAACCCTTATTATTGTCCTACAATACATTGGACATATGGGAACATAAGAGAAGCCCTACATATAAGTGCTATTATTCTAATGGAGAGACACGTGCCACAAAGAAAAACCCCAGTAAATAATTAATATGCCAGGTAGTGAAAATGCTATGGGGTATTATTGATGGATTAAAGTGGCTGAGGTGAAATGGTAGCATCCAAGCAGGGACCTAAAAAAGGAGCGAATCAATAAAACTGACACCTTTGGGAAAGAACATCCCAGAAAGAAGACACAGTCAGTGCAAAGGCCCTGGGGTGGACGCACCCTGGCATGTAAAATGAATGGCAAAGAATTAGGTGTGGCCAGAGCTGACAATAAGTGGAGTGGAGATATGGTAAGAACTTTGGCTTTGACCTGAGCGAGGAAAGGAGCCCTGGGGGTTGATTTCCAGTGCCCACACTCTTGGTGGCTATGTTATGTGACTGACTGAATGACTCACTGGCTGTACATATGAACATCACAAGGAAACTGGGGCCTATTCCCATCAAACCAGCAGGTTGTCATCCATCCAATCAGTCCGAAAACAACTCCACAGAAGCTGGATCTGAGCAAGCAAGGACAGCAAGTCACTACAATGAAAAGACCCTCCACTCAGCCACTGGACCATGGCCCTCCCCACAGGGCTAGGTGGAACTCTACAGTGGCCTTCAGAGAATCAGCTTCTCAGGACCGTCCTTGGGATGCATTCTGTGAAATCTGCTCTAGGCTAACCAGAGGCAGCAAGCAAGAAAAGGCAACACCTGCTGTGACTCACCAGAGAGGGATGAGAACTGCATCCAAGCTGGGAAAGAATCCATTTGAAGTGAGACATTTGCCTCAGAACAGATAGAAAGGCTTTTCTTTTTCTTCCCCATTTGAAGGAAGGCAGAGCCTTGCACACAACTGCCTCACAGTGGGAGGAAACTGGCATCTGAGATTCCTGTTGCAAATCTCTCTGAGGCAAAAAATATAACTGGGTCTGTGGCTGGCACCAGGCTCACAATGGAGTGCCATTTGATGGCCGGATGCAAGCATGCCATACCATTCCTCCCCAGGATGAATTCCACAGCATGTGTTCTGTTTGGTTGTCCACTTGACCCAGCCCTCTCAAAACCTGTAGTGTGAGAGAAACCACTTGTGTGGACATCAGAGCCAGGAGGCCACTGCAAGCTCAGAGTAAGGGTGGGCACCAGTGCTAACCACAGGGTCTTCTTCAGTCTCTCTCCACCTCAGTTTCTGAGAGAGGGTCTCTTGAAGAACCTGGAGGCTAGACTGGCTGGCCAGCAAGCATGACAGCCCGTCTTCCCCTTTCCTCCCCAATGCTGGGTTTACACTCAATTTTTATGTAGGTGCTGGGGATTGAACTCAGGTCCTCATGCTTGTTCAGCAAACACTATGATCAGGCTGTCCCCACATCCCGCTACATTTTACATTCTTTCCAGGGTTGAGGATGAAACCCCAGAGTCACACACTTTAGGCAAGTGCTTACCATTGAGCTAACTCAGCTTAGCGGTGCTTGTTACAGAAGTGCTCCCCAGGTTGTCTGAGCTTCAGGAGTATCCAGTATTCCACATGGTTCTGGTTTACGTCTTAGCTTCCACTGGTCAGACATGTCCCACTGAACAGGCACTCAGCTAATACGTGCTGACTGAGAGGGTAAGTTGTGGGCTTTGAGAGTGCAGAGCCACATCTGTCTCCATGGGACCCCACTCATTGGATCCAGGGTTTCACTCTCTAAATGATTGGGCAGAGAATAATGGCAGGTATTTTCATTTATTGCTTAATGTGGACAAGCAACATTATCTTATTTCATCCTGAAGGCAGCCTGACAAGGTAGAGATTAGCACCATTTAAGAGACAAGGAGAAGGGGGGGATGGAGAAATAGCTCAGCTGCTGAGAACACCGGCTGGTTTTGCAGAGGACCTGGGTTCGGTTCCCAGCACCCACATGGCAGCTCACAACTATCTATAATTCTAATATCAGAGGATTCACTACTCTCCTCTGGCCTCTGTGGGCACCAGGCACACATGAAGTATACAAACACACATGCGGGTAAAACACGTGCACTTAAATCTTTAAGAAGAAGGCAGGGATGTTAGAGATGGCTCAGTAGTTAAGAGCACTTGCTGTTCTTACACAGGACCTGAGTTTGGTCCCCACAGCCCATGTCAGGAGGCTCACAACTATCTGCAGCTCCAGCTCTAGGAGATCCAGAGTCTCCGGCCTCCATCGGCATCCACATTTACATGCATATGTCTTCATGCCGACATACACCTACACCTTCACAGAACTAAAAGTAATAAAAATAAATCTGAAAAGGAGAGAATGAAAGTCAGAGACAGAGGGGAAAAAGCAAAGATAAAGACACCCAGAAAGAGGCAGAGCTAAGCTGCTTCCTACTAAGGTTTGGTGTGACTATCTTGTATCGACACTGGAGTGGGATTTAGGGGATCGAGCCAAGGTCCCAGCTCCCAGAAATCCAAGTCTTCCTGGGCAGTAGAATTGAACAAGGAGCAAGAGTGTGTCCCTAAGGCTCCTTCCCCTTCAGCTGAGCCCATGGTGTCTCCTGTAAAATGGAGCTAATGAGACTTGCATATGGTAAGAAGGGGGTTTGCAAGGCTGGGTGGGCCCACACCGAAGAGTGTTTCCTTACCACAGAACCTGACACACTAAGTGTTCAATAAATAACAGGACTCACTGGCTACCACTAGAGAGCCAAGAGACTCCTCCCTCAAAACGGTGATCCATCCCACCAGCTCCCAGACCTGTCCTGTGGACTGGGTGCTATGACTCCTCCTTAACAAACACACATGTTGTAGCCTGACCCTCCGTGGGACAGCATTAGGTCAAATCTTTAGGGAGTCACCAGGCTGTGAGAAGGTCATTAGGTGGTCCCATCCCAAGAGTAGGACCCTTGTAAGAAGAGGATGAACCACTAGTTTCCCCCTAGCCGTGTGAGAACACAGCAGGAAGGAGGCCATTGAGAGGCCTCCACGCTGGCATCTGAGCATGAACCTCCGTCCTCCAGGAGGGAGACAAGTGTCTGTTAAGGCACTTTGTCAGCGGCCTGACAGACCACGGTGGTCTGAGGCAGTGGCCAGATGCTAGGGAATGCAGACACACTCAGTTCTAACCTACAGTTTCATTGTCAAGCACACAAACAAAGGAGTAAAACTCCCCAGGCAAACCAATTACTCCCAAGTCCCTCTGTTAATAAATATTTCTGAATTGGGTGTTTTTCATTTTAGCCTTTGGGTGAGCAGCACAAGGCAGGGAGCACTGAGGGGGACAAGGCAGGGAGGACTGGTGGTGCAGGAGACAAGGCTTCCACTACTTCCTGCAGAGCAGCAGTCAGTGACTTTTAGTACAAAATGTAAAACATGTGAGCCCTTTGGCCCAGCAAGTCATCTCTGAGAACACCTCATGCCACATGGCACCAAAAGATATTCAGCAGAGTATCAGGTTGAGAATCTAACCTGAAGTTCTAGGGCGAGGAAGACTCAGGTCTAAATCTGAGATTAATATGACCTTTGCCCTCAGGCAGAGACTGACATATGTGTCCCATGCACTATGCCTGTAGGCAGAAGATGGTTGTGTATAGGGTCCTAGCCTTTCAGAGAAGCTTTGTATTCTAGAGTGCTTCATACTTATAGCTATTAGACACAATACAGAGAATGGCCATCACGGGGCTGGAGGAACAGCAGGATGGGGACAGTAGGCTTCTGTAGTGCCATGGGGAGGTGTGACTGTCAACCTGATAGGAACCACTGAGGAGACAAGCTTGTGAGAGTTATGTAGATTAGGTTGTGGTGGACCCTGAATGGGGGTAGCACCATAGTAAGGACCAGGTCCCAGTGTGAATAAAATAGAGAGAGAGAGCTGAGCACCGGTGTCTATCTCCTTCTGCCTCTTGGCCATGAATATAATGTGACTAAGCAGGCTGCTGCTGCCACAGCGTGCTCTCTCGATGAACGGTGGAAACTGTAAGCCAGATAAACCTTCCTGCTCTTGTCAGGCATTCCATCTCAGCAAAATGACACTGACACACACTTGCATGAGTGCACCTGCTTGCAGAAAGCCTACAAAATGTTCCCTAAAATATACATGGTGGCTTTGCTTTGGAGGAAGTGTTTCAAGTGCTTTTCCCCAACACTTTCCATAACTATAGTGTGTGTGGGGGAGCTAAGCAAGAAAATGAAGCAAGTCAGCTCAAAGTTGATTTAAAGGAAAAGATCAAGGAAGTAGTAGAACAGACAGGAAAAGGTGTGCTAAAACCAGGGCAAGTTTGCCGGACACAGCTTTCAACTCTTCATCCGGCTCTTGCAAATAGTCCACAAAGTGGAAACACACCTCAGTGAGAAAACTTCTCCTTTACCAGGACACAGCTCTGGCTGAGCCATGACATCCACCCTTCCTGACAGCTACCGGGACCTAAGCCAGATGGGCCATAGGGGGTAACCATGCTTCTCTCTTTGTAGATTGTGTGTGTGTGTGTGTGTGTGTGTGTGTGTGTGTGTGTGTACAGCCATGTACAGAAGTACAGTATCTGCAGAAGCCAGAAGAAGGCAATAGATGTACTAGAGCTGGAATTACAGGTGGTTGTAAGCTACTTGACATGGGTTCTGGGAACCAAACTCATATCTTCTGCAAGAGCAGGTCACACCTTCCTTGCTGAGCAGACACACTGACTCCTCTTTTTATTTCTGAGATAAGCTTAGGCGGCCTCAAACTCACTATGTAGTACAGGATGGCCTCAAACCCTTGATCCACCTGCCTTGGGTCCCTTTAACATTTAAATAAAATTTCTTGTGTACATTTGGATTTACAACATAACCTCACTGGATGTGTATAGATAGTAAAGTAGTTACTATGGTGACAGAGATTAATATATTCATCATTTCATAGTTACATATTTTTCTGACAAGAGCAGCTAAAATCTACTCACAGAACAAATATCCTTAGTCCAGTGCACCTTTATGCCATGCTACAGAGAAGGAGTCTGGCCCCACCAGCTCAACTGTGTGTGCCTGCCATTCACGATCTCTGTGCTCCCCATCCACCACCTGTGGTAACTAAAGTATCTTCCATTACCTCTCTCTCTCTGATGCAGTTCTTTACTTCATGTACAAGTGAGATCATACAGTATCTGTCTGTGCCTGGTTATTTTACTTAGCATAATGATGTATACCCTCCAGTTGGGAGGGTGAGAGAGTCATGAATGGCTGCCAATGGGGAATTCTCATGTCATCTGTTCATTCACTCATTCATTCACTCATTCACTCATTCTTTCATTCATCTGTCCTTAGGCTGTTCTCGTGGCTTGGCTGCCATGACAGTGAAGTAGTACAACATACAGGCATCTTTCTAAGGTGGCTATCTCTCCCCTCCTCTTTGGTTCTCAGTCTTTAAGGAGAATCACATAAGCCAGTGTAACTCTAATGTATGTTTTGCTTTGTTGTGACAATATCTCTCTATGTCCTGTGTCTTGGAGCACACTTGTGTAGACCAGGCTGGCTTTGAACTCACAGAAATTCACCTGCCTCTGCCCCCCTCAGTGCTGGGACTAAATCTGTACACCATCATGCCTGACCTTATTATATTGTTTATGAGAGGTAGGGCACTCCTCTGTTGTTCAGGATGACCTTGACTCGTGGGCTCAAGTGAGCCCCCTGCCTGGCTGCAGAAGCTGGGACTACAGGTGAGCGCCATCGTGCCTGGCTTTATTTTAAAGTGCATGTGTTTTTCCATAATGGCTGTTCCCATTTACTTCTCGAACCTTCTTCCACATTGTTTCCAACATTTGTGGAACTGCTGTCTCTTGACTTTTGGGTAACAGCTGTGTTCACTGATAGAAGCCAACATCTTGTCATGCATGGCTTTAATTTGTGTTCTCCATTGGTGAGTGGCATCTCACAAACCTTTCAGCTGTGACACATCTCTTTTGAAGAAGTTTATGCCAAGGACCTTTGTCCATTTTTGTTTTCCTTTTGTGAACCAGCTCTCTATGTAACCTGGCTAACCTGGACCTTGCTATATAGAATAGGCTGGCCTCCAACTCGGAGGTCTGCCTGCTCTGTCTTATGAGTTCTGGAATTAAGGATGTGTACCACCATGCCTGGCTCTACATTGTACTGTAAGCTTCTTTGTGCATTTCTGGCATTACCCCTCACCAAGTGTGTGACTTGCTGTTACTTTTCTCCCATGCTACCTTTCACCTTGCTCACTGGTTCCCATGCTACATGCAGCTTTGGTTGGATGCAATTTTGGGAAGAAATTGATTGACTTACTGTAGCCTAAACCATGGTCCACAGTAAGGGACTTCCCTTACTTTCTCTTTGAGGAAGTTGAGGTGGTTTCCCTGTATGGGTAAGCTGAGGGTCAATTCCATTCTCTTACATGTGGACACCAAGTCTCTCAGAGCCCATTATGGAGAAGACTACCCACTCTTCATAATGACATAGTCAAAAATTAGTTAGTCACACGTATGTGTGAGTAGACTTCTGCTCTCTAGTGCATTCCGTTGACGTACATTTCTGTTCTTACCTACATGCCATACCGTTTCTACTACTATAGCTTTGTAATATCATTTAAGTTAGAGAGCCAGTTATTCAGCCTGTTCTGAGTGTTGCTCCTTTACTAGAGTGTTTTGTTTGTTTCATTTTGCTTGTTTTGGTGGCTCTCAGCTGTTTTTCTATTTTAGGGCAGAATGCATCTCTTATTGATCTTGCAGCTACTTAGTATGTCTTCGAAATGGGTGGGGGGAGGGGTCATGCAGAGATTGACTGGCGTTTCCTCACACATCTTCCCAACTACCCCCCCCCCCAATAGTTTACTGTTGAAGAAACAAGGCCCAGAGAAGTAAAGGGTTTTGTCCATTGTCACATAGCAAGAAGGTGGAGGAGCACAGAGTTGGATCCAGGCCTAAGTGATTCTAGAGCCCACCAACCTAACCCTCCAACATGTCCTCCCTGAGGCTGCCTTGCAGGCCAGCCCAGTCTGGCCCCTGGCCCCTGTCCACTTTTACTGTCTTCCTGCCACTGACATCCCCACCCACCCTGAGGTCCCATCACTAAACCGACACAAAACTGCCACACCTCACCTCTGACTGCCCTGGGGACACTTTTCCCAGCAAACCTTCTACATTCCCATCCTTCCCTCAACACCGAGACCAAGACATAGATCATTCAGCACTCCCACAGACCCTCTGCCTCAGGCTCCCATCTGTTGCATTTCCCCAGACCCCTCTGCCCCTCCTGCATGTCTGCATGCTTCTCCTTTGCTATGCTCCTGGATAAAGGGTCTGGGAAGCTGCTGTTGAGCAATTGGTTCCCGGAACCAGAAAGCATGCTGACCAGGCTTGAGGAATCAAACAAGCATGGTGTAAGTTTCAACTTGGCATCTTCCCAGCTGTGTGACCCTGGACTTAGTCACTCTACCTCTCTGAGCCTTAGTGTCTACAAACCATGAGTATGAAAGCACCAGCTATGATAACAGCAGTGACAGTTACAGAATTTTACTTGGGAACAAAAATTGCCATGGAGGCAGTGGAAACGAGAGTTGCTGGACACAAGCTGGTGCTAGGAGTGGTTCTGGCTGAAGGGCCATGGCTTTGGTACTCAACAATCAGAGACAGCTATCCAAAAGCAGCAATACAGACTTCAGCTCCTGGACCTTCCCAGGCTCTGGTCGAAATGGGAGACCTGCGAGTGTGGAGCTGGAAGACACTACCAGTCTCAGGGAACACGGGGGCCTGGCAAAGCTAATGACAACGACCCCTGCACACACAGCAGATCACTGCTGAGTGTTTTACACGCATCATCGCATTTCATCTCCACGGCCGTCTTCTAGGGATACGCTACTATTACCCCACATTGGGATAACTCAGGCCCTGAGAGGTTCATAAACTTGCCTGAGGAAGCGCAGCTAGAATGTTGTGAGAATGGAGTTTGGGTCCAGGACGTCTGAGTCCAGAGCTGCAGACTGTTTTAATCCTGCACTGGGGTCTGAAGCAGGCAGGCCCTGCAGGTGGGTCCGGTGAAGTCCGGTGAGCCTCGCCCAGGGGATGCTGTGAACGGGCTGTTTCTGCACGCTGTGTCCTCCTCCAGTGTGAAGAGTCCCTCCCTAGAGGCAGGCCAGATGTGGCCAGATGTGGCCACATGTGGCTGTGCACTCATCTCCCAACCCCCCACGGAGAGGAGAAGCCGACAAGAGGCCTGGCTCCAAATTGCTTCCTTCATTCACTGTACAAATCTGCATCTTGATTAGGCTTAATGGGATCCAATTACCAGACCCCACATTCCCTCTGGGATCCTAAGTAAAGATGCCACAGAGACAGGCCAGAGGCCAGGAGAATGGGCTGGAGGGAGCTGGGCTGGGCTGGCCCTATAGACCACCTCACACCTGGGAAGGGAGGGGTGGTAGGCAGCATCAGGGACTACAGCTGGTTCTGTGGGGTTAGGGGCTGGGGCTTTGACCAGCTGCAGGCAGGAAGCCTGGTTCTGCAGTGGACCAGCACCTCGGAGCCTCTGTTTTCTTGTGTTAGATGGTGACTATGGTGTAGTGGTCATCACTGGGGACTGCTGAAAATCATGTGTACCAGCATCCCATGAAGCATTTGTCCTCTTTCTCCACACCCTTTCTCTATCCCACAAGGCCATGCAGAGCCAAGCCCTCCCTCAGAGATGCAATGACCTCATCCTGTCCATCCTTTCTTCCCATGCTCTGGCCACATACACTCCTGAGTCCTTGGAAAGCTCTGAGCTCCAACCAGCCCCAAGGGTTCTCCCTGGAGCCCCTGGCCCATCTCAACCTGGTCCATATCAACAGTGGACCTACATCTCAGCTTAACAGTGCCACCTACAGGCAGACTCCCAGTCCCCAGCCCAAACAACCCCTATATCCTCCACCTGTGGGCAATGTGGCTCTCTGCCTCCTACCTAGTAAGACCTTCAAGCATGTGGGACAGCACTGCTGTGGCACCAGTGAAACTCCTGGGTTGGGGCTTAGCAGAGGAAGAAATTCACCTCAGGACCCTGCAAATACCTGACAGGAATTATTACTCTGCCCTCAGGTACTACATACAGAAGGATTACACAATCTGGGGCACACAGCTGACTCTTCATAGACAACCTCCCCAACTCCCTTTCCTTTTGCATAAGTAGGAAATGGGAGTTTAGCCAGTTTGAAAGGCAGCTCTGATCTTACCCAATGCAGCTCCATGTGCACAGAGAGAAGCCACTGTTGTCTTAGAATACCAGTTGTTCCCAACACTATCTATAAATGTAACAAAACTCCAGTCAAAACTATAATAAGCTGCTGTGTGAATTTATACAGATGGACCCTAAGGTTTCTGAGGAGAGAGATTCTCAGAAGAGTCAACACGGCACTGAAGAAGAGCAGAGCTCCAGTCTATAGAATTGCTCTTCCAGGGATTTCCACCTATCATAGGCTGAAACTGTGAGCCAAAGCAAACCCTGCCTCCCTTAAGTGGTTTCTATGGGATGTTTTTAGTAGAGCAATGCAAACTATAGGAAATTGCTACCAGGAATGGGGTTGTTACTACAACTTAACTTCATTATGTCATTCTTAGGGCTCTGGAATTTAACTGGTTTGCAAGAGAAATGTGGAAGAGTTTGTTTTGGTGTGGGCCAGAGAAGCCCCAGAATGATGTCAGCTCTTGGGTTATATCTGTGAGATTTCAAAATGCAAACAGAAAAGCTGGGTGTTAGCAGCATGCACAGAAGGTTCCAGATGTGAACAAGGACTCCAGAGCTGGCCTTAAGTCTCTGAATAGATTTTCAATTTTGGATTTTTTAAAAAAGATTTATTTATTTTTACTTTATGTAGGAAGGTGTTTTGCCAACTGGTATGTATGTGAATCATGTGTATTCACACCCATAAAGGCCAAAAGAAGTCACTGGATCCCCTGGAACTGAAATTACAGACAGCTGTGAGCAGCAATGAGGTGCTGGGAATCAAACCCGGTCCTCTAGAAGAGCATCAAGGGCACCATTGGGCAACCTCTCCAGGTTCCTGAATTTTCAAATGCTAAACAGTGTTGAGATTTGGGGTACTCAAAATTGAACTGAATCCATTCTACGTGATTATGGTAGCCATGAGTCTCTAGGTAGCCAGAGTGGAATGTGATAGTTTGAATCTGAAATGCCACACAAGCCCAGGTCTGGAATGTTTTCTTCCCATTATTTTGGGAGTACCACTACTTGGGGAGGCTGTGGACCCCAAGGGGGAAGGGTCTAGATGGAAGAAATAGGTCAGTGGATCTTTGAAGATTACCACTGAGCTCCTGGTTCCTCAGACCCTTATGCTTCCTGGACTACCATGATGTAAGGAAACTCTTGCCATGGATTCTGCCATGGCCTTCTGCCCCCTCAGAGGGAGCCATTTTGCCATGCTTTCTAACTATGATAAACCAAAATGTCCTCAGACTGTGGGACAAAAGAAAAAATATCTACCCTGTCTTCAGGTTGTTTCCTTGAATATTTTGGTCACAGTAACATAAAACAGCACGGGGGATAACTGAGGTACCAGGGCTGACTCCCTGCCATGCTTTTCTCTCTCCCCCTCCCTGTTCAGGCCTGGAGCTGCCTGAACCTTGACGGCCTTGCTTTCAATCTGCATTGTGTCCCTGGATGGACCCTCTTGCTCATAGCCCCAGCCTCCTCTCTGCTCTGAGTCCCACTCCACAGTACTCATGTCAAGTAGCACTGTTCACAGAAGAGGAGAAAGAGAGTGCGGACATGCTTGGTGATGGGCCTGTGGCTGCTGGGTCCTCAAGAAATGGCTCAGCAGAAGAACATAGAGACCAGGTGAAAAAAAAAAGTGAACATAAAGACAGGCCCCCTACCAGGAGCCCAGAGCCAAGGACTCTTTCACAGAGAGGCGGCCATCATTCATCTGACTCAGGACATCTGAGATGAAAGTCTTGGTGCCTAGATCTCCACCAATTCAAATTATCTCTATCCCTGTAGTGAAGGCTTCTGGCATGCAGCCAGCTGCCCTGGCCTGTAGGGATATGGGAGTGCATTGCAGGGCCTCTTCTATCCTGAGCCCCAGGCTGTGTTGTAGGAGCTCAGGGGAGTTAATGCCTAAGGACACTCACCCAGCTTTGATGTGTCACTTCTTAGGCACAGCCCATGCTTCCCTCAATGATCAGCATCATACTTAGTCAATGGTATCAGCCCCCTGGATACCCAGTGACTTCTCGAGTACCTAATTCCCTCTCTGCTCTCAGACCATATGCTTCAGTTTCTAGTAACCTTATGTCACAAAATGGTTAATGGTTTTGAAGTCTTCTGCCCTAAAGAGACTAAAATGCTTTCTAGCAAGCCACATTCACAAGCCCAGGGAAGAGACTGTACCCCTAACCTCCCACTGTTCTTTGTCCTGCAGCCTGGCCAACTCTGCACAGTGCAAAGATGCAGGATCCCTCTTCCCAAGAGCTCTGTGGTATCACATCTTTGGGGTTTGCTATTCACTCCCTCCAGAAACCCCATCTATGGGGACAGGGTTGTTTTCACATCTGATGCAAAGTAGGTGCTCTCAATGGCAACGGAGTCAATGATGGAGCCTTTTGGTAGAGTTGCTTCTCAGGGTTTTATAAATCCATATAGAGATACCAGGACTGCTACCCTTGTGGTAATGTATTTGGCATTCAGCTTCCTGTGAACAATGGCTACCACACACATTTGCACGCTCTGAGCGTGATCTGCAGGCCAGCGTCACTTTAGCTACCACACACATTTGCACGCTCTGAGCATGATCTGCAGGCCAGCATCACTTTGGCTACCACACACATTCGCACGCTCTGAGCATGATCTGCAGGCCAGCGTCACTTTGGCTCAATAGAAATTGTACCCAGGTCCTACCACAACTCACCTCTCCCAGACTCTGAGACCTTAGTCAAGCTGCAGACCACTTCCGGAATCTCCTATACCATCTGTGATCTGGTGCTTCTTCACTTTTGTGCCTGCCTCTTTAGTGTGGGGTGCTTCTCCTTTCTTCTAGGCTGCAAGTGTCCTGAAATCTGGGGAACTCCAACTGCAACTGCAACGCCAACACCTGTCCTATATAGGCAAAGATTTATTTTTCTCTAAAATTATCCCCCAGGAGAGGGTCAACCTTGACTTTCATAACACATCAAGCATGCAGAACAGGAAGCTATGCTACTGAAAGCAGCATCAGCTATACACAAGGGGACACTGTGAAAAGCATTACCAGAAGCTTGCTGCAAGATGGAAGCAGGATCAAGACGTGGCTCAGAGGGTAAACCCCACATGGCTCTCTTCTGATAATCAAGACACAACAAATGTGGGAGGGTGACACATGTATGCTTATATCACACGTGCATCTTTACCTTGACGGCTTTGGTGGCCATATCTATGACAGAGAGTTCCATAAGAGCAGGAGGACCTCAGGGCTATCCCTGCTAATCTCCACAGAAGAACTGAAGCTCTCATTTAATAGTCCACCAGGAACAATGTCCTGCTGACAACCTAACCACCCCTGCCCTTAGAAGCAAGCCCTTCCTTGCTCAGTGGAGCTAGGTCACCACAGCTCTTGGCCGGAGGTCACTATAAACATGGCCTGGAGAGCATTCATAAGAGCATTTCAGTAGAGCATTTCAGTACATGCCTGTACTGGGAGTTATGGAACACATCACAGAATCAGCTTATAAGGAAGGGTGACAGTTCACCACAGGCTGCCCTGCCTGTGTGCCTTCCTGATATCACAGCAGTAACCAGGAAGCATTCGGAGAAGCCCACAGGCAGTAGCTTTGGGGCTGGAAAGTCCCTACTTTGGTCATACTATTAGGGAAACATTTGGGGAGACACAGGTAAGGTTGGGGCAGACTCCCACAGTGGGGGCTGTGGGGCATCCTGAGCCTTACCATCTGGTAACTGCTCTCTGCCTCTCAGCTCTGCTCTCTCCTCACTTGGAAATGAGGACTCAGCCCTCTCACCACAGTGGTCACTTATTCACCCCCTAGTTGAGGTGTCCAATGACTTGCCCCCCCCAACCCCTGTATCCTCAGCCTTTCTCACCTTTTTTGTGGTATAAAGACCAAGAGGCCTTGAGTCAGGCTTCAGCAGAGCCCCACAACAGTGACGATAGCCACTGATAGGTCACCCTCAGCCTTCACACTGCCTGTGCTTACCCACCTTCCACTCAGGCCCACAGGCTTGCCCACAGCTCATGTGCATTCCCTTCCCCCACCTACAGCCCAGCCAGCTGCCAGTCCTAGCACATTTGCCCAGGTTCCACACACTTTTTTCTCTTCATTCTCCAGTTGCTGTCTCCCCAAGGCCCCACTGCCAGGTTTTTTGTTTTTTTACTGGCAGAATAAAAGGCAAAGGACCATGGGAATGGCCAAGAGAGCCATCTCTCATTGTTCGAATAATTACTGCTATTTTTGAGCAACTGTTTTGGGCTTAGATTGGACTTGCGTGTGGGTGGCGGGGCTGTTCTCTGAGGCAGAATAGGACATCGAGATCTTTGAGGCTCGCTGGCTGACCTAGGGACAGGAGCTGTGGTCCAGGGGATCAGCACCTGCCTAGCACACATGAGGCTCTGGGGTCCATCCCTAGAACTATATAAAAGTGGAGAGTGAGCACATTTATGCAGGAGATGCCCCAGCCCTGAGCCACTCTAACATCTGAGGACCAAGGCAAGATGAAGCATGGATGGTTTGTAGTTTGATTGTGGGTCTGGGGGAGCCTGGAATTGAGGCTGTGGGATGCAGCAGCCAGGGAAGGGTTCAGTGAGAGAATGGGATGATAGGACTGGCATCCTGAGCAAATCCCTTCAACAAATCACAAAGCATCACTGAGAGCAGAGGCAGGAGAGGCAGATGAGTTAGAAAAGAAGCCCAATGTTCCCATGGGAACACTAAAGACACAACTAAAGCAGAGAAATGAGAACAGAAGGTCGGGATGGATGTGGGAGATGCTCCCAAGACAAAGACGGGATAAATGGCTACCCCAGTGTTACAGGTGTGTGGCTAAGGTGGGGGACACATTGCCAGCACAGGTGGCCAGGAAGAGGCCAAGTTAAACCCATCCCCTCCAGGGAGAGCTGTCAGGAGGTGTGGATACTGGCCTGGACTGGCAGACATAGGCTGAGGAGAAAGTCACTGGATTCACCAAAAGAGGGACATAGAGCCTGGGCTCACTGCCCAGCTAAGAGGTGACAGCAACTTGAACTAGAAAAGGTGGCAGAAGAATCTAGAAACACAGGTGAGATGGAGAAGTCAGCTCTTGGTTCCTGGGAGAAGGCAAAGAGATTAGGGACATGGTCTGGCCTCTACCCAGAGTCAATCTTGAGCAAAGATGTAAATGTGAGCCATTAGCCGGGAGGCAGCCATAGTGGGCAGCGGGCAGTGAGCCAGAATCTGGGCAGAAGAGCAGGTCAGGGAGTGAACCACAGAACTCTCTTTGTAGACCAGGCTGGCCTTAGAGTCACAAATATCAACTGTTCCTGCCTCCTGAGTGCTGGGATTAAGGGCAAGTGCCACCATACTTGGCTAAACAATATCTTATTGTTTAAGGTCCAGTTTACTGGGGGAATCGTGTGGTTTTCACAAGGGCAGTGGCCTAATATTTCATATTTGAGATGGCCTAGGAGGTCTCAGAGGGCACCAGCATTAGCTCTGCCACCAAGTGAAGAGCACCTACTATGTGTCAGGTGACTAAACAGACATCCCACAGTCACTGTGGAGGAAACAGCTGACAGGAGTAAACAGTAAGATCCAAAGACTCCGAGGGACACTGGCAAAGTGCATCTGTGACAAGTGCCATGTGTGAGTGGCAGGCAGGGAGGAGGGAGAGAAGAACCAGGCACAGCGAGGGAGGAGGCCACAGTGGTCCTAGACAGGGCCAGTGGCAGCCAAGACTGTAAAACAAGGCAGCAGACCTGTGTTCATACAGAGAGAGCCTACACATTACAGAGTGCTGGGAAAGGAGGCCCCACACCTTTGCCCTGTGCAGAAATGGCCAAGCTATAAGGCAAAAGGGGGCCAGGAAGGACTAGGGTGTACAGACATTTCCCTGGGCTCGTGGGTGTAGGCTTGCTAGAGAGCATTTCAGTCTCCTGGGGACCGAAGACTTGAAAGGCCTTAACCACTTTGTGACATGAGGTCACTGGAAACTGGAACATGTGGTTTCAGAGCTGAGATAGAATTAGACACTCAAGAAGTCATTGGAGCTGGGAGTGCAGCCAGTAACAGCCCAGAGGGCTTGCCTTACATGCAAGAGATCCTAGGTTGATCTGCATCCAAAAGCTGCTTCTGGTTCCAGCCCTGCCTGACACTGTTCTCTGTTGCCTTGATTTCCTTGTGATGCCTCTCCATCTACGGGGAGTGCTTCAGATGAAGTGGCTTCTTACAGCTCAGAGAGCCCTGGGGAACACTTCAGTACCCTGAACTGTGGCTGACAATAGTACAACATACCTAGAAAGGCAGCCTGCAGGCACAAGGTCAGAACCCCTAGACCCCAGCGACGTGGTCTGTCACCACAGCGGTCACTTGGTTCTGATAAGCCAGGGCAGGAGGATGCTAGGTTGCTGTCTTTGCCGTGGGTGGGCTGGGGTAGAATTTCTAGCCTGAACAGGGTGGGAGAGCAGGCAAAGGTGGCTGGGAGGACATGTGATAGGCAGGCCTATCTGTGGCCTGCTTTGGTTGTCCAACTTTCTACACAGGGCTCTTGATGCTCAAGTCATATGGAAGGGTGGGTCTTGGATTTGATCTATGAGCAGCTCAGGCAAATGTGACTCTCTCCAGAAAGAAAACCCATTCCGGAGAGATGGCTAAGGGGTGAAGTCACTTGCCCTCAAACCCAATCTGCACAGTGGAAGGAGAGAACTGACTCCCAAAAGTTGTCCTTTGAACTCCCCCCCCCACACCCATGGAGTGGCACACATTCGAACACACACTAAACATATAAAAACATAACTTCAAAAAGAAAAAGAGAACACCCCCTCCCGCCCACCCTAGAAGCTGCTCATTCCTGAGAAGCACTTGGAATTCTGTTTTCCTCCTTTTGGCTACAGGCATCATGGGAATTCCGAAACTGCAAAGCTTTTCTTCAAAGAAAATTGTCTCAGAGAATGTCAAAGTGACCTCACAGAGGTTCCAGCTGCATATGCTCTAGGGGGGCAGGGCACCCCTGCACAGGGCCGCCCATCCACACCCCTGCACAGGGCTGCCCATCCTCATTCCTGCACAG
>JADRCH010000362.1:57015-78609 GCA_019843965.1 Rhynchomys soricoides
AATTTTGTATATGCAGAAGCATCCTTAGGAATGGAACCCAAGTCTAAACACAAAACTCAGTTATGATTCCTATGCAGTGTTTGCACACAGCCCAAAGGTAACTAGTTTTGTACCTTGTTCTTGGTGCATCCATAATGGGGCCAGGACCTGTGACACAAGGCCAGGCATGGAGCTTTACACCGGTAGCATCATGAGAATCATGATGTTCTGGATTTGGAGGCCTGGCATCTTCGGATGCCCACTTATGCCAGCCGGCTGCATGCAGACAATGGGACAGTGAGAACAGTCAACTTCGGGACCATGGCAACCAGCGGGACAGCTGCCTTCCAGCACTGCCAAGTGTGCCAAAGGGATGTGTACCCACTGTTAGAAATCGCTGTCCTGTGTGTGCATTTTCAAGAGTATTAGAAACAAAATCTCCTGTGAAATTTGAGCAGCCAAGCCAAGTTCATCTCTCCGATTCCTTTAGGTCATAGGGTGCCCATTTGCAGCTCCTGGTGAAAGGCCACAATAAGGCGTCACCAGATGATTTTTAAAATCCACAGTAGTATTTGGTCTGGCAATCTGGTTATTTGAAAACTATGGCCAGGCTTTCAAAAACACATATTGTTTTACTCTAAGTATTCTTACGGGAAAGAGGAAAAGGGGCATAAATAACGAAATTAAAATAGCCTTGAATTATTGATACCCTATTTTCTGAAGCAAACATTTGAATGCACTTTGGTGTTTCCTTCTGGTTTTCCCCTCTACGTTCACTATAGAAATGACAGCATTTGTGTGTGTAGCTATCTAAACAGCACCTGCCAGCATGGCTTTGACAGTCTCAATTTTATAACTTCTGCTTTCCATCCAAAGGCACTGTGAGCTTTTCCCCATCTCAAAATTCTGCAAAATCCCATTATTTTCATGGTTATATCAAAATGCCATCATGTAGCATTACCATAATTTACAAAAACATTACCTCACTATTGAACATTAAAAGATATTGTTTGTTGTTGTCACTGAAACATTTTCTATGTAGCCATCATCATTAACATCATCACCATCATCATCATCATCATCATCATCATCCTCTAAACAGTCTATGTAGCCCACACTGGCCTAGAACTCATGGTCTTCTCAACTCAGCTTCGCAAGTGCAGGAAGCACACACAGGAGAGATGCTCAGGGAGACAGTAGCAGGAGACTAAATGTTTCCCAGGTTTCTGTGTTTGCTGGAAATGTGGGAAATGTTTTTCCTACTTCCGTTCTTTCCCCTAGAATGTTTTTCAATTCTATTCTACAGCCTTTGTCAAAGGATACTCAGAGGCATATTTTTCAGTTGACTTTCCAAGTGAGCATCCCAGTGTCTCAGGAGCCCCCTCATCCTTTATAAAAGTGTCCAAGACAACAAAAGACTTCATTTTCTCAAACAATTCTGCAGAGGAAAGAATGTGTAGGTCACCAATGGTCAGTGGAAAGCCAAGAGTGGATTATGTCAGGCCTTGCGGTGTTCTCCACCCAGCCACAAAGTTTGGGAAGAAAACAAACCTGGAGTTGGATAAACGTCAGAAAACTGTAGTCTTGGGGGGCTCCCAGGAGACTGGGGAGGGTTGGGGTGCTCCCTCTGCACAGACAGAGGGAAATTTTGTCATTAAGACAAGAGGCTGAGTCTGTAGAATGTCTCCTGGCATTATGGAGATCTCATACTGGATAAGCAAATATTCCCAAAGCCAGGAAAACCTGAAATTTGAAATACCTCTCTCAATATTTGGGAGAGGAATCCTTACCACCAGGAGACATCAGACCCTGTCAGCCTGTGTTCTCCTCTGACAATTGTCCTTGATCCTCACCTGGAAAGGAGGATAGGCTCAAGAATCAGCATGCAAAAGGAGAAACTGAGGCTAGCAAAGGAAGGAGGGAACTGGTACAGTAAGTATATCCCATGTGTCTGCTTTGTTTATCCATTCAATCAAGGCACAGAGTTAGAGAGAAAGATTCTGCAGCTAAGGAGAGGGTCTGACTCCTGCATGGTGTGACTACAGCCCAGTGTGTTCTTCCAGAGCCATGGCTACCCACTCCCAAGTACGTGGACACCAATAAACTCTTGTTTCTAACCCCTCCCCTCTATCCTGTTCCCTCTTTCTTTACTGTTTCTCCCCCCTTCCTTCTCCTTCCCTTCCTAGGAAGGCATTTCCCTCATGCATCTGCTCATATTCGCTGGCCTCCTCCCCTTCCACTGCTGCACAGTGAAGCTCACAAGGATAAATGAACGTTTGTTTAAGAACCTGGAGTGCACACCTATGGTGTTTCCCGCACACCATCGACACTTCACACACTCACAGGGTTAGAAGTCGGACAGACCTACAGGAGTAGGGAACATTTAGGTCAAAGGACCTGTAGTTTTAAGGCTGCCTGAGTTCAGTGCCCTCTGTGAACAAGAAAACACTGGTGTTTACGACAGTGCTTACCGTTACACAACCTCAAAGTCTGATTTTTCCATCTTTCTCAATCCCTAGAGGTTGGAAGCCTGTCTCACTTTCCTCTAGCTTCTGCTCTTTATGACAAGAGCGAAGGACATCTTTTCATGTGAGACATACTTCACGGCCTTCTCTATCCCAGTTCTTTAACAATCTCGAAGATCATGGGGATGTCTTTTTCTTTATTGGGTGACAGAGACTCTTTACATATCAAGAAATTTAGCTCAAGGCGGTGTGATCTGTGGCCATGATTATTTTCTCCAAGTGACTCATCTGTCTTCGGGCTCTGCTGATAGTTTGTTAAGTTTTAGAGTTTATTAAAAAAAAAATGCTGTCTTCTGGATTGTTATACCTTAGGGAGGGCAAGCCTGGGACTGTATTTGGCTCTGGGCTTTGCAACTGCTCTTCCCTTGCAATGGTGCATTTAGCAGCTTGGTTCCTTCACCTGCAGGTACCAGCCCCCACGCTCTTCTCCGAGCAATGCACCTAACATCAGAAACCTTGAGCCTCCCCCCAGACTCCAGCAGGCTACACAGACTTCAGCCTCTGAACGATAATACAAACATTCTCATTTTTAGTAGCAACTGGATTTAGACAGTTTCTTTTCAAGTATATTCCCAGTATACCTGGGTATAAATAATCGAAGTGCCAATCCAACCTGAACTGGTTTTAGGTAAATTTAGATTTACAATAAAGTAAAACCCTGTCCTCAGGTGAACTTTCAGGGAGACTCTCCTACTTACCATCTGATGTCCATGCATGCATATGATTAAAATCAGATGCATCAGAGAGGAGATATGCACAATAGAGAAATAGGTACATAGCCCCATCTCTCATCAAAAGAGAGACCAACCCTCATTACGGCTCTTAGGAACCAAACACCTCCTCTTACATGCAGTCAAAGGAAGCCCTAAGCAATATGCAGGGTTCTGGAGTCCCCTCACTCATAGTCCCCCCAATTATGACAGTGTATCTCTAATCTGTACCACTACTTGACTCTGACAATGTATCTTGCTTTTTTTTCAACACTGAGTAAGTCCTGGCTAAGAACCTGGAAACAGCCTGTCCAGATGTGACCATGGTAACATCTATACACAGACTTCCTCCTTTCAGGTTCCTGTGGGAATCCACACCCTACCAGACCTATGGTTCTACCATCCTGTTTAACCTCTGTAGTTTTACTTGTCAGGAGACCCTGAAGTTGCTACCGTCCCTTTACTGAGCACCTCACCTACATGTTTATCTGTTTCTGCCTGTCTGTCTGCCTTTCTAGCTCAGAGCAGGCACCTTCAAATGACCATATTAACCTGCAACAAGCCTGTGACTCTGGAGAGACCAGAACACTCTCCTTGGATATGTGGCCATGGGTGCCTAGTTCTGGGCCAGAAATGGAGAGATGTCTTCCTGTCCCCCCAGGCCAAGGAGACCCACCACTTGCAAGCAGTAAACCCAGGTCCTCCCACTGTCCCTCAGAGTCAGGGAGCCTTCTCTAGACTCAACTCGCCTTTCAGTGCCTCAGTTTCTCCCATTATGAAATGATAATGGTAGAGATACTGCCATGTGCCACACGTTTAGTCACTAGCTGCTGGGCAAGGGTGATGCTAAGTCACAGTTACAATGTCTGAGAGTGTTGGCATGGTGACCCTGCCACCCTCCCTCATGCTGAGGCAAATAATGTCTATTCCATCAACTACACTTGGCAGGAAATAAGCAATCCATCTCCTTGACAGCCCCAATAAATCTAAAGCTCTAGCTGCCATGCCCCAAGTGTCCATATCTCCAGTGGCAGAAGAAGGAAAGGGTGGAACTCTCCCAAGCCCGTCTAGACCTCAGGGCCCTGGAGCAGAAAAAGCCTTAAAATAGGGCGAGGTCTTGTTTGGAGGAGGAGGTCCCAGGCTATGCAGCCCTGAAAGCCGTGGTGACACTGGGTGGAGAAGGAAATGCCAGAAGTCCCAGCTTGCTACACAGCACTGAACAGATCGGAGCCCAGAAGAAGCAGGGACACTGGGTGTGGGCCAGAGCTACATGTCTGGTCTGTGAGTCTTGGTATTCAGCGAACAACTCTTGGGGTACCAGTTTCACCCCCAACAGTTGATGCGCAGCAGGTGCTAGGGACAGAGAAGCAGATGAGACAGTGTTTGCTCCAAAGGCCCTAATACACACATTGTCTGTAGTGCCCAGTCTGGTGAGGGTTGGATGAGAAGCCACTAACTCCTTTGAAGAACCAGGGAAAGCTTCCTGGAGGAGGTGTCTAGCAAGGCGGAACCTGATTGATACTGCCTGGGCTGGTGATGCATAGAGACTCCCCAGTGCACATGCTATCACTGTATCCTATCCTCTTGCTCTCTCTATTGAGACTCTGGGATGCTCAGGACAGCTGTGGGCCCAGGCACTAGACTGTTCTCATGACCCTCAGGATAGCTATCTGAGGTGGGTATTCAGGGAGTACCGACCAGTGGCTAGCTGTTGCAAGCGTTGTCTCATTTGATTCTTTAGTGAGCGTTGTTTCCTTGAGTAAAAACTCAGTGCAACAGAAAAGCAATGTCAGAAGTCCCAGGGAGAAGTCCCCTGCCGGTTGGTCTGTCCCAGTAAGTCCAATTGGAGACTGTGACCTGGGCTCACTGGGAAATGTTCCCCCTCTTACTGCTCATGCCTGACTCCACCTCCACGGAGGAGGGTTATTGTTCTGGGAACAACGTGTGATCATCTGGAGAAAGCTGGCCTCAGGCATGGACAGGGCAGGAAGAACTTCCTCTGCCTGATTAGGAAAAGGGGGTGACACTCAGCAGAGTGAACTGGTGCTGCCTCTAAGCTGTGTGACTTGGAAAAAGTTATTCAATCTCTCTGTGCCTCAATTTCTTCATCTGTACAATGGGGACAATAACAGTACCTGACGTATAGGTTGTGTGGGGATTGTGGAACTTGTGCATGTGATACAGCATGTGTCGCAGGGCTGGTCAGAAAGCATGCTTTGTGGGACTGCTCCCATGCTATTAGTCCAAGTTATAGTGACACCTGGTAGAAGGCTGGCTATGGCCAGAACTCCTGGGTTTTATATTAACTGATTATTTACCACACTAGGCAATTGCTCTGCCACTGAGCTGCACCCCAGTTCTTCGTGTTCTAATCTCTGCATCCCAGTCTGTACTCTAGGTTCTAATCTAGTGGGAGTCAAGTATCTGCTCACTCAGCATCCAGGCAGGAGCCTGGCTGCACACTCACTGTGAGGCCCTGCAGACCAGGCAGCATGTATGACCTAGGACCTATCCAAGACTGTCCAGAGATGCCCTAGCTCTGAGAAACACAAGAGCCACTGACACCTCTCAGGCTCTATGGGCTTCAGGGTGGGTGTGTCCCCTTGGTTTCATCAGAAGATCTTTGAAGTCTCTAGCCCTTGACACAGGAAGGGGAGCAGAGTACCTAGGAAACCCTGTGAGTCAGGTAAGGGAGGATCATGCATGCACATATGCACCCACACACACACACACATATACACACGCACACACATACACACATGTGTCTCTGGGTTGGTCCAACCTAAGTTTCTCTCCATGTGTGTCTGGAACTCTGGGTACAGGTAAGTCTAGACCCAAGGCAGAGCAGAAAGCTCAAAAGCCCTCAGCCTGAGGGCTCACTAGAGATCAAGAGCACCCTTCCCTGCAACCTGGGGCAACCCCACCCTTCCCTGCCACCTGGGGCAACTCCCACTTCAGACATTACCCAGTATCCTACTTCTGCCTGAAGGTCACTTTGGAATCAGGCCAGCCCTCCCCAGTCCCATTATGAGAGTGCAGCCATGCCGGTCTCCATAGCTTCTGCTACAGACCCAACAGACCCTCAGACCCAGGGCTCTGCTCACTCAGCCTCCCTGCTCCATTACTTTGCAAAGGTGGGCTGGGCTGGGTGTGATGATACCAGAGCTTTCTGATGGATGGAGACAGTGTCTCGGGATGGGAACATCAGTGATGCAGGGTTGGGGTGGGCCTCCCATCTTCCTCAGGTCTCCTCCACAGTTGCCATAATTTCTAATCAAAGAGAAGTGATTGGCACTGGAAGGAAGAGAAAAGGAAAGGATCCTCGCTGGGATGTCCCAAGTCTGGGTGTGTCCTGGGATGCAGGGAATGGCAGCAGAGAAGACAGATGCCAGACACTGTCATAAATTCTAACACAACTATCTGATATGTGACTCCAAAGGGGTCGTGACCCACAGGTTAATAAACACTGCTATAATGGCTGAGTCTCAAGAACATGGTGCTAAGACATGCACAAAACTGGATTACATCATGCACAAACATGGATTACATCAACATTCAGTTATGAGCAGGGATGAGTTCATAAGGCCACGCCGTCCCTGCGAACTGACTGGCAGCTAATGGTTGCTTGAGGTGGAGTATCATATTCCTGGTGGTGTAGCCATAGCTGGCTTGTCCTTCCTTGGGTAAATGACCCTCCCCCCACCCATGCAGATGCATGCAGGCAACTCTAGCTAAATGCTTCAGAAACGAAATAGACACAGAGTGAGAGGGGGCTCAGGAGGAAGAAGAGGTTCAGCAGAGGGGAGATAATGGGGAAAAGTACGTTGCATATTATGCATGGAACTGAGAGAGAATAAAATAAATGGAAACAAGTTAAAACAGAACGCTGGGCCAAGTGGCTGAAGGCACAGGTCACGAAGCACCTAATGCCACGTGACTCTGCCCATGTGAAGTGTTCAGAACAGGCAGATCTGTCTGGATGACTGGCACTGGTCGGCAGCTGCCACAGGCAGGGTGGAGTGGTGCAGGGGTTGGGGGTGGCTGGAGTAGCTGGGAGCTTTCTTTGGGGGGTGATGAAAATGTTCTAAATTAGACTGCTTAAAGTCACATATCACTATGAACAACTGAAAACCACAACATCACACACTTCAAATGGATGTGTAGATGTGTGAACTACACCATCAAACAGAGGCTGAGTAGAGAGAGTTCTACAGACTTTACATAAGGAGGGTGAGTGCATCCATAATGAAGTTGGGGCTTACACTTCTCCAGGTTGATGCCTGGTCAAGTGATCCTACGAGAGAGGACTCTCTGAAGGAGCTTAAAGAAGCTGGGGACCATTCACAAGTGGCAAGACATTTAAGTTGGGTATTGAGGGAGGCATGGAAGCTTGCCAGCAGAAGAACGAGAAACTTGCCGTTCCAAAGTTGCTTAGCATTGTGCGCAGTAGGACTAGGATTATGATCCCTAATTATGCTCAGGATAATGGGTGACTATCTTATTGGCGCCAGTCTCATTGTCTGACCTCGAACTCAAAGTGATCCTCCTCCTTCAGTCTCTTGTAGCGTTAGGATCTTGGGCATGAGCCACCATATCCAGCTACATCCCTTTCAAGCTAGCTGACCCTGTAAGAATAAAGGCAGTATTGCTACATGACCTTGGGCCCAGGAGCAGAGAGACACTCAGGCCTCTCTCCTTTCCCAGTCCAAAGAGGACCTGAGCTCAGGGAAGTGAGCATAACCACAGGCTGACCATCACTGCTTGCTTGTCCCTCTGTCAGCCTCACAGAATGGGTTTCAAGGGTGTGGGGCTCCACGCCTTCTCTGGGGGTCTGTAAATGGTCAGAGGAGCTATTCTGAATTGCCATAATGATTAGGGGGTTACATATGAACCCCCCCCCAGTGAATTTCCACATAACAACGAACTGTGTGTTCCCCAGTGTTCCCTGGTCATAATGTAGGTAGAACTATCAGCCTGTAGTTTCCGAGTCCAAAACCCCAATTCTATTTACATGAACCCACAAACCTGTTGCATACTTTAACCTGCTCAGAACATCTGAGCTAGCTCTTGTGTGATTGGCAGGAAGCCTGTGTGTGGGTTGGGTTATTACTGGATCCCATGCCATATTGGTAAGTAGGGAATTCCTGACTCTGTGAGGCTATAGATCTCAAATGGCTACAAAGTGTGAGGTGTAGACATGCCACCATTCATATGGTGAAACACAGTCATTTTGTGATGGGTGGTTTCCTCCTGCCATCCTTCACTGGTGGGGACCACATCATTGCCACTCCTGCAGGGTGCAGTCTGCAGGTATCTGGGAGAGACACTGACTGCATTTTGGGAGGATGGCACAAATCACATCATGAAAAGTGGTGTGGTCTGAAACAGAAGAGCTGGCTCTGTCTGTCAGGAGTCCCACTTTCTGTGCTGACAAACATCTAGCCTAGAGGTCAGGAGACATGACCTCAAGCCAGAAATATACAGTCTGGGGCTTACTAGCTAAACACTCTGGGGACATTAGGTGATTTTGATAATCCTGAACTGTTTGCAACATGGCCTGCCATGGGTCCTTGAAGGCTTGTAAATGGGCACAGGAGTTGACTCCATGTCAGACTGTGCCAGAGGCCTTGAGCCTCCTTGGGTGAGGAAGGCCAAGTGATTCTGCTTAGGTAGGATGTGAAACTGGAAGTAAGAGTTAAAACTGGAGTCGGGCATTGAAGGATGAACAGGTGTTTCCCCAGGACTGGGCTAGAACCCAGACTCTCCCCTTCAACCTCTAGGCTAAAAATTCTGGCCACTCTTACCCCATACTTTTCTTCCTGAATGACAGAGGATAAAGGAGGGATCAAGGATGAAAGACAACTCCTGTTTGGACTGAATTCGGACTCACAGTCAATGGTTTCCTCAGACTGTTTCCAAAGCTTGAGCGTCTCCCCAGATAAGTATCATAGGATATGAATTCCCTGGGACCCTCCCCCCAGACATTGTACAACAGAAAACAATCCAAAATCAAAATAGATTTCAGAAATACTGGGTCAAATAAAGCTAAGTAACTTTATGACAAGACTTTTCAGAGTCTTTAGAGGTAAAAATAAAACATAATTGGTGTACTTTAAATGAATTTTTCAAATACAAATATCATGGCAAGTATTTAACATACAGTGAGCCGACATCTGTCCCAGAGTCTTTCTAGCTGTGTACGGGTCCATAAGGTCTCATAAGTTCATGTCAATAGTATTGCCATCGTTTGAATTTGACAGACAAGAAGAATGAGGCGTCTCAAGAAAGGTTTCATTTCCCACAATCCAATGACACATAGTAGAGTTAAGACTCAAAGCCAAACTCTGTCCAATCAAGCCCTGCCCCTTAATGGGGAGGTTGGGAGACCCTAAGAGAAGTATTTCCAGGCTACCCAACAGAGAACCCCTTTCCACTCATGCTCCCCAGAGCAGCCATGAGAAGCACTGATCCAGGTCACTTCTAGAAGATTCTGAAAGCCACAAAAGGCCTCTGAGGACCCTGCTTCTCTTTCCTTTGCCCACTTGTGCCTGTAACCAATCACCCACCAACACAGAGGATGGTGGATTTGGGCTCATGGCTTTGAAACCCAGTAAGAGCCAGCTGGTGCTGTTGTTTAGGGCTTCAGGTGGTGCTAAAGGCTGAAGCAAATGGCAGCATTAAGACAGTCGCCCTTGCCCAGGAAGCAAAACAGAAAGAATAGGAAGTTGCCAAGGTTTCTCAATCCTCTTCCAGGGATAGCTTCCAAATGGCCTACAGATCTCCCACTAGACCCCACCTGTTAATGTTCCTGCCACTTCTCAGGGACAGAATAGTTTGCAGCCAAGCCTTCAAGACATAGGCCTTAAGGTGGGGACCTAGCCTGCAATGGTGCCAGTCACATCTCAGGTGAATCTTTGCCCGGCAATTGATGCAATTAAGAACATTTCTCAGGGCTAGTGAGATGATTCAACCAGAAAATGTGCTTCCTGTCAAGACCTCAGTTTAAATCCTGGGACCCAGCTCATAGAAGAAGAGAACTAACTCCCACAACTTGTCCTAAACTTCCACACGTGCATCATGCACACAGGGGGTAGGATTGGGGGTTAGTTTCCTTTCTGTTGATGTGATAGAACTCTAACCAAAAACAAGTTAGGGGAGGAAAGGGTTTATTCTGCTTCTGCTTCCAGGTCACAGTCCACCAATGAGGGAAGTCAGGGCAGAAACCATGGAGGAGGATGTTTGCTGGCTCATTCCGACTCAGGCTCAGCTGCTTTTTGTGCACAGCCCAGGGCTATCTGCCTAGGGCTGTTTCTACCCATAGTGGCCTGGGTCTCCTGCATCATTTAATAATCAAGATACTCACTCACAGGCCCATCTGTTCTAGATAAGTCTTTGACTGAGGCTTTCCTCTCAAATGACTCTAGGATATGTAAAGTTGAAAATTAAAGCTGAGACAGACACACAATTACACATGTTAACACACACACACACTAAATTAACAAATAAGTATTTTTTATCTTACAAAAAGAAAATCCCTCACAGATATACCCATAGCCAACTTAATCTAGACAACCCCCTCCTGAGACTTCCTCCCAGATATTTTAGATCCTGCAAAGAAGGCAACGGAAATTAGCATCACATTGGCTGAGGACAAGATATGGCCACATTCCTCCTGCCATGTCTATCCACCTCAGTGGACTGTATCTCTCTGAACTATGAGCCAAAATAAAACCAACTTTCCTTCCTTCCTCCCTCCCTCCCTTCCTTCCTTCCTGCCTTCCTTCTTTCCTTCCTTCTTTCCTTCCTTCCTGCATACCTGCCTTCCTTCCTTCCTTCATTCCTTCCTGCATACCTGCCTTCCTTCCTTCCTTCCTGCATTCCTTCCTTAAAGAGCATCTGTCAGGAATTTTCAGCTCAATAATGAGGAAAATAATAACACACAGCACAGATAACAATGTCACAGAGCTGCACCTGAAAAAAGAAACCCGCTAAATCCAACCAGGCTGGTCCAAGAACCAACCCATTAAACAGATTAGGAAACTGAGGCTCAGGGAGGACATTCCTCTGTCCCATAGCTCAAGGTTCCAACAAGGTCTTTGGAGTCCAGGTGTCCTGCTGAGCTCTGGAGGCTACAAAACTTGAAGCTGACTTCTTAAATGGAGCAGAGGAGGCTAAACAATGGACACACAGGAAGGATTCATCAAAATCTGTGTGATGGGTTAGTACAGAGAAACACTTCTTGCTAGAATGAGGTGCCAAAATAGGACGAGGCACAGAAGGACGCTTGGCTGAGGAGACCAGGCAACAGCACAGAATAGCTCCTGTCTGCACACAGTGACAAGGGCACTGGAGGATCAGAAGCTTTGACTTGATGACATGTTGAAGGTGTCCAAGGAAGTGATTGTTCAAGGGGCAATGGCAGGTGGGCAGCAGTCACCAGGTGAGTCACACCCTGGTGCCTATGACAAAGATTTGCCTGCCCTCATGGGTGGCTGCCCTGGCACCTATACCCCCCAGCTCATGCAGCTGCCTTTGTCTTTTCCATCCCTCCATCTGTCTGCCCCAACTTGGTTCCTCAGAGTCATCACTTGGCATAATGAGCTGGTGAGAGTGGGCCATAGGGTGAGCAAGGGAATGACGTCCTTCCTGCCCCCATCCCTCCTCTGGGCCTCTCCTGTTTCTCCATCTCTTCGTTTCCATGACAGCATCTGGCAACGAGATGTCTACTTCAGAATGCTGGCAGGGATGGTCCACAGGAGTAGAGGCAAAGGCTGCAGAAGGGAGGGTGGTCTGCCTGCCAGACTCACTATGTGGGTACTACCTGAGACTTTACAGCCACCATTCCCACTCCTTACTCCAGCCAGGAGAGGACAGGTGGCTCAGAGAGGCATCCATGCTACCCAGTTCTGGTTACAGAATATGTCAGAGCCCACCTCATCTCACTCCTCTGGTCACAGCCTGTTCTTTGTCCAGTCTGTCTGGCTCTTTGGAACGGCACTAATGCCCCAGTCTCTCTGATACTCCTTGCTTTCTTTCTTTATTGTCCCAGGTGAATAGAGCTAGAGTGACACACCACCCTTGGTCCTGTTGCTGGTGGCCTAGAATCCCCCTGTGGCTCTCAGGGTCATCTGAACAAAGTCAAGACATCACAATGGCCAGGGATGTCCTCCGTTGCATGCCTGATCTCTCCCCCAGTCACCCCTACTCACTATGCTTATTCACTCAGATCTTCTCTCTAGAACATTCCAAACTATTTCCACCCCAGGGCCTTTCTAATACCTCTTCCCAGAATGTTCTTCTTCAGGTTTCACTCAATCCAAATGCCAACCTCTCACTCTCTGGGTAAAGAGACTTTCAGGTCCTCACATCCCAGGGTCCTTGGTAGTATCTGTTCACCTACCTCTTGCAAGATTAAGTGGGACATAAGAACTTGTCTTCCTTTCTTTCTTTCTATCTTTCTTTCTTTCTTTTTTTTTTTATGTTTTTTTGAGACAGGGTTTCTCTGTGTAGCTGTGGCTGTCCTGGAACTCACTCTGTAGACCAGGCTGGCCTCGAACTCAGAAATCCACCTGCCTCTGCCTCCCAAGTGCTGGGATTAAAGGCGTGCACCACCACTGCCCTGCGAACTTGTCTTTCTTAATGTCTCACTAGAAGAAATTAATGTTCCTTATTGAACAGTCTCTAGAGAAAGGCTACTGGGGCAGGAGCTGGGGGAGTCTCTTTGATACTCTCTGTGTAATGGTCATTTCTGAAGACAGGGACCCAAGACCTTGGTGTCATGTACCTCACAGCCCCAGGCCATTCATCTATTCCTGTGCAGGGACCCTCCTGTCTTCATGCCTACTGCTCAATCCCCTGAGTACCATACTGTACAGTAATTGAGGACCTCCTTCTCACCACTCCTGCCCCCACACATGTGTGTGCGAGCTCACACACACACACACAAGAACAAAGTTCTAGGCAGGCAGGACCTCTTGCCTAGTCCATTCTTGTACCTTATCAATGAGAACTTTGGTCCCCAACACTGATGCCGTGAAATAGTCCTTACTGCTGAAATCTGTTGAATGAATAAACAAGTTCCAGTCAGGCACTAGTGGCGCACACCTTTAATCCCAGCACTCGGGAGGCAGAGGCAGGTGGATTTCTGATTTCGAGGCCAGCCTGGTCTACAGAGTGAGTTCCAGGACAGCCAGGGCTACACAGAGAAATCCTGTCTCGAAAAACCAAGAGAGAGAGAGAGAGAGAGAGAGAGAGAGAGAGAGAATAAACGAGTTTCATGAGTCACAAGGCTCCTCTGGAGGGCAGCTGAGCATGTGGCTCTGTCATCCTAGTCACTGGGAACAGGATCAGTCACAGTCAATCACCTATTGGCTCTATATGGTGTGGTTGGGTAAACTGTGTCCAAGTGGTCCCTGGTTAACAAAACTAAGCAGGTAAAAAAAAAAAAAAAACACAAACCAACAACAGAGCAAAGATACAAAGGCATGGGGCTGAAGAACCGCAGGGCCACAGACCATGAACAAGAGACATCACAGCCAGCAGTTGTCCAAGATGAAAAGGGCCATGGCCAGCAGAAGAGAAGACATAGGACATCAAGGACTCACAAGAGAAAGGAAAAGATGTGGCAGGCCTATAGAGTGGAGGGGACAACAGGAACTATGTATGGTACAAGAGATGTCCCAGGGTGGCAATGACAGCAGGTGAGAATCTGGACTGGGTAGAGCAGGGAATCCAGGAGCCAGCACAGGAGTAGACAGACAGAACAGACACTCAGCAAACAGGTAGAGAGTGATGGAAAGACATGACAGGAGCAGAGGCCTGGGGAGCCAATGGTCATCTTACTGTCCCTACCCTGGCACTAGAGAACAATACCTGCTGCAGAGGGACATCAGGACAATGGGTGTTGGGGAGCTACCTGGCTGTAAATGGACCCTTAGCTCCCCACAGTGTCTGCCATGTGTAAGAACACTGTTTGGTCTTGCTCTTGACCCCATATCTGGGCAACTAACCCTTACCCAAGCCGAATGCATAATTGTGGCTATTCGTAACCCCAGCAAGGAGAATCAAACCCCCAGGCAATACCATGGCAAGGGACACCAGACAGGAGATTTTCGTATGCTTTTCATTGGTTTTTAAGCAGCTTTGGTGAGATAGAAATCATTCCCCATAACATTTACCACTCTATTATCAGGGGAGGGGCATCTTGTTACTCTACCATAGGCTGGCCTCAAACTCAGGATCTTCTGCTTCAGCTTCCTGACCTCTGAAGTGCAGGCATGGACCATTTAACCACATTCACCTAGTTTATATAAATTTTATCACAATAAAATATTTGTAAATTCTTACTCATGCGGGAACATGGGATGAGTGGGTAGAGAAGGTGGGAAGCCATGTAGGCAACAGAGCCACAGAGCTAAGGGTGGAGTCCAGCCATATGCAGGGGAGATCTGGCTGTCCAGTGTAGACCGAGCAAGCAAGTGAATGGTTCCAGGCCTGCCTCTACAGATCCTGTGTTTTGAATTCCAAATTTTACTTAGCACACCTGGGAAAGATAGTACAAGAGAAGCCTTAAAGGTCAGAAGACCTGGGCTCCAGAGTTAGTGCTGCCACCAACAGGTGATGTGCCCTGGAGAAGTTCCTGTCTGTGTTAGTCAGCTTCCCATTGCTGTGACAAAACAGCAGAGACAATCAACTTAAAGGGAACAAGAGATATTTTGGCTCACAGAGGTTTTAGTCCATGGTCACTTGGCATTGCTGCTTTGGGCCTGTGTTAACACTGTATGCCATGACAGCAACACATACTGTCACTTCAGGGTCACTGTTCACAGATCACTGCAAGGAAGCAGGGGATGGGGTAAAAGGGGAGGAAGGGGCTTCAGATCCCACTATCTCTTCAAGGACAGGTCCCCTGATGGCCTAACTTCCTCTTCTCAGGCTTCAACTCCCAAAGGTTCTATAGCTCCCAACAGTAGCCCTGGCAGGGGCCCTGAGGTGACACAGACTGATGATGTAACTCTTTCAGCTCCCAGCTCATCGCAAAGATGCAGATAACAGCAATCCCAACCTCACAGGGTTCCTCAGAGGGTGGATGAGGCGACACTTAAATGTGCAGCATCCTGCCCATCTCCCAGCAGATGCTCAGCACACACCATTATCACCCCGCCTTGGGTCAGGTGATGCTGGCGAGACTGATGAGGGCAATTTCCCCAGGAAGCACAGATGTGGAGATGCTCAACTTGAAAACAAGTGTTCTCAGAGTGGCATTCAGAGTCCGACACGAACACCTCTGCATCTGAGATAAAAGGGGCAGGGCACATTCAGGAAAAAAAAAAAAAGCTCACTTCTGCAGGGATTTCTCCAGTCAATCAGGGAAAAGCATGGGAGCAGCCACCGAGGTCATCCTTAGCTCTTGATACCAACGGAGCACGTCAGTCCAGTGTCAGTCCTGAAGCTGTTGTCTGTGCCTGTGACTCACCCCAAAGCTGCACTTCCATCCAGAGCTAAGTATTTGGCCTTCTTGTCTGTGCAGGCTTTTCCCCTACTGCCTCTAACAGAGGTATCAGGGAACAACCAACATCAGTTTCCCCAGAACCATGTGCCCAGCCTGGAGCTCAGGGCATGGGGGACACACACAGCTCCTGCAAACACCCACAATTCATGGTTAGGATTAAATGGATGAAAGCAGCCTGACTTTTCACATGAAGACCAGTAAGAACTGGTTAAATGTGGCCATTCCTAAGCCTGTACCAGGCATGTGGCATCACACTCCAGGTAGCTCTGTGACACAGTAGAAGGGAGCCAGAAGATCCCAGTTCAAGCTCTGGCTTGGCTACACAGTAGCTGTGTGCTGCTGAGTGACTCACTCACTCTCTCTGAGTCTCCCTTTGCACTGTCCCCTCCCTGTGTCTCTCTTAGTTGTCCACCTTGTCTCCCATCAGGATAGCAGGCCACAGCTGTATAGTGTCCTCGGGGCACAGAATTTCCTAATACCCACAAACAGCCTCCAACTTTTATTCAACCGTTGTGAGCCTCAGCTGCTGGCCCAGGCCCTGTTGTCCCTGCTGCTTTTAGATAAGCAGGATTCTGTTTGGTCCCAACAACTTCAGAGGGAAGTCTCCTGTTCGGGTGCCCATCACAAGGTCTATGTTGGCATCCAAGGTCTCCATAGGGGAGGCAGGTAGGGGGAGCGGGTCCACCTGAGTGAGAAGCTATACACTCTTCACTCCTTCAGGAACTGAGACACAGCTTCTGGGACTCCACACCAGCATGCCTTGTACACCCTATGCCTGCAGTCCTCTGTGGAGAGGAAAGGTGTGAGGGGGAGGAGCAAGCAGCGTGTCTGTGCATTAAAAGGGTTTTAGGAGAAAACCAACCATACGAGAGTTCCGCCAGTTTCCACCCCTGAAACACTAGAGTCTGGCTGTGGAAAGAGCCAAGCCAGTTGCTGCCATTATAAAGAATCCACGGTGCGATGAGGCATCCAGCAAGGTCCATGGCATCAGGCAGAAGTGAAGGCCCCTCTCTCAGCCCCTCCCACTCTCCATCACACCTACCCTAGCACAGCCACACCCCTCTCTCCACACAGAGCATCCCAGACTGTCCGACCATGCTCCCTTTCATTACTTTCTGCCAAGTTCCCAGGACACCACCCTTTGAGGGACACCTGGTCATACACCTCCAATCTCTCAACTTTAGCTAGTGCGGCTTACCTCACTCCTTCAGTCATTCACTCGCTCATCCATTCATTCAACAATCTCCTGAGTATCTCTGGATTTCCTGTACTGTGATGAAAGTAAGAGTATAACAAGGGGTCAGTCACCCTGCATCCTCAGACAGCTTATACCCAAGGAAGACTGACAGTGACAGCAAGGAATAGTGTATGGTAGACATAGGTCCAGGGGGGACGGAGGCCAGGGAAGATCCTACCCTAGGCTGTGGGTAATCCAGGTGAGCTTCCTAGAGGAAGACACACTTAGCCTGAGTCCTAGAGCTGGAAGGTGGGAGAGGCATGTCTGTGTCTATGTGCGCACATATAATCATGTGGCCAGATAAGACTGCGACCTGTCCCCAGCCCAGGCTGGCAGTGTAGATGGCAGAGCACATGCCACACATCCAGCTCCCTGGGGTGCAGACTTTCTGGTTCCACAGGTGAGGAGGCCGAGCAGAGCCAGGTCGCTTACTTTCTTCTGTGCACAGTTACCAAGCGGCCTGGTCAGAGTGGGCCTGGAAGCCACACTGTGGCCAGGGCACTCTGCTGTCAGTGATTTTTGTCCTAGTTAGGTTTCTATTGATGTGATAAAACACTACCACCATAAGGTACTTGGTGAGGAGAAAAGAGTTTATTTCAGCTTGTAGTCCGGCACTGAGGGAAACTGGGGCAAGAACCCAAGGTGAGAACCTAGAGTTAAGAACTGAAGCAGAAGCCATAAAGAAACGTTTGATTACTGCCTCGATCCCCATAGCATTCCGCTTGCCTTAACACCCAGGACCATCTGGCCAGGGCCTCCCATATCAATCAGCAATTAAGAAAATGCCCTACAGACTTGCTTACAGACAAGCTGATGGAGGCATTTTCTGAATTGGCATTCCCTCTTCCTGGGTGACCCTGGCTTGTGTCAAGCTGACAAAAAAGTAACCGGAACATTGTGCATGCTGTTCGTGTGATTCTGCCACTTTCTCTCATCACCTGCCAGTGCATTCATCAGAGTCATCTTTCTTGGTTAAGCCTAGGGCTCATTCCTTGTAAGGGCACTAGAGGTCATCACTGGGTTTGGAACAGGAGGTGACATGGTCAGACTCTACCCTGGAACGATCTCAGGTGGTAACGATGGGCTTTAGGGGGCACTGGGGAAGGCGTCAGGGTCCAGTGAAGGGAAGTGGAGGTCTTTGCTGAAGCTGGGGCAGGGAATGGGCCTGGCAATCAGTGGGAGGCAGCCACCCGTCACCTATGGTAATTGAAGTGCAGGAAGGATATGTCAGGATGTCTACCATATCTCTTAAGGGCCCCAACCCCTGTCTGTCCAGACTCACTGCAACCCTGCAGACTCTACTTACTAAGCATGTTCCAGCATATGCTCCAGCAGAGAGATCACCATTCGCAGCTCCCCTAAGTGGGCAAGTGGCACCATGCCTGCAGAATTCTGAATCCCCTGCAGAAGCTCTGCCTATGAGGTCATGTCTAGTCTACTCTAAGTGCAAAACCAACCCCCTGAACTGAATCCCCTCCAATAAAGAAAAAGACAAATGCAGTGAGCTTAGCCAAGAACACAGCTTCAGCCCACCCCCAACAATGGCCACTTGCCCTTGCCCCAGCATGCCACCTGCCCAGTGTTCATTCACTGACTCCTAACAGCTGCCCTGCCTCCTTCTCTCCATGGCTGTCTCCCCTTGCCTGGATCTCCATGGCAGTTTTCCCATGTCTACCTGTACCTCTGGTGTGTCAGCCACCACCTCCAACCTAGGTGGGTGCACAAATGATCACCTCCCCAAGTGGCTGAGCAAACAGGACGACCTAAGCAAGAGAAGTGCCCAGAGCTCAGCTCCTTGCCTATAGGAGGCATGGGAACCCCCAAAGGCCTCCATGACCCCGCTTCTTCAATCTTCTGCTTACACAGGTAATTAACCAGCACCCAACACCTTGGACTGGCATGCCTCCCTACTCTAGCTGAGCTGAGTTTCTACCACTTACTTTCTAAACAACTGGATACACAGGCACATGCACACACTCACATGAATCTAGAAGGAAATATGCTTACAGACTCAGTCAGAGCTAGCCCGGTGGGTAGTGCATAGATTGCCAGGCTCTTCCCCAGGACGGAGGGGCTGCCTGGCCAGCGCCCAGCACTGCTGCACCTGGGCAGGAACCCGGCCAGCTCTGCCTTCTATCCACTCTCACTCTCGGCTGTGCTGATTGGCAATCACACTGACATTTTGTTCTCCAGCTGCCTTGCCTTTTATCTTCCTCCAGTTGGACAGAGCTGAAGTTGGGCAAAACCTCCTACTCACCCAGCCCCCTACAGGAGAGGCGAAGGAGGAAACACCGTCTATCTCGTGTTCCTGACTTACTAATGGAAGGCCTCAGTCAAGCCCAGTGCCAGGTGCTGTGAGAATCAATTGATAAATTACTGACAAATATTTATTGAGCTCCTGAAGCAATAGTGAAGAGAGCTTGTCTCTGTCCAGGGTTTCCTAGGCCATTCAGCTTCACAGTCTGAGTGGCCCTGCGCCCGCCGTGCATTAAGCAGAGACACTGTGGAAGGCTGCATGGCTATCTGTTACCTTTTAGCTTGCATTCAGTAGGTTTTTATTGTGTACCTACTAGGCGCCAGCTGCTAACAAAGTCACTGCTGATGAAGGGATGCCAGCAAATACTGTTCCTATCCTATAGGTTGCTGGGGGCTATGCAGACAACCAAAGAGAGACTGATCAGATCATGGGATGGAGCAAGGTTTCCCTCCCTGAGGAGGAGACAACTGGGAACCCGGAGATGGGAAGGTGCAGGTCTTTATAGTGTCTGGGATACTCGGATCTCAATAATGCTATGAGTATCACTATTTTGTCCCTTTTCCAGATGAGGAAACTAAGGCCAGGGAGATTAAAATGCATCCTTGGAAGCTAAAGATTGGAGCCCAGGAGCCTGAAGAGACAGCCTCAGTGGTTAAGTGCACTTGCTGCTTTTCCAGAGGATTTCCAGCACCCATATATATGTAAGTTCACAGTCATTCAATTCTAGGGGATTTGATACTCTCTGTCTGGTCTCTTTGCACACCAGTGCATACAGACATATATGCAGCCAAACAGGTCCAGGATAAGACACAGGAGTCCCAGTGATGACCACCAAACCAGGCTGCCCCTAGGTTCCTAGAACCTTCTCTAGAAAGCCTTGGCAAAGCAGCCAGTAGTGCTCCCCCAGCTGCTTATGGTCTATGAGCTGCTTCTCCACAGAAAACACTAATGCCATTCAGAAAGGGCTACACAGGCCCTGACATTCAGGGACAGGGCTACCCCCCTGCAAATTGACAACCCACCACAACGATGGCTGACTTCCTGGGGGGAAGGAATATTCCAGGCAGCTGTTTATTAATCAGCTTATTTAATATACTTATGCCCCTGCTATAGATGCTTTTCAAATAATAATTCTCTCAAGCTTCATGACTCATTTAATACTCATAAACAATGCTGGCAGTAAATTGTCGGGCATCACCGAGGGACAGGGATGTGACATGATTCATTATGAGACACATGCTATTCCACTGCCGCACAAACACACCAGACTGTCAGAGGCTGCCGTACACCTAGCCTGTATCGCATGAACCGTTGCTCCCATTTGCAAGTCAGCACAGCCCGTGAGTGCTCCAAATACCACAGGTGGCAGTGACACACACTAAGTATTCAGACATCTGGACATGTCTAAGCTAACACAGTTGCACACCTGAAATCCCTAGCACCTGGGAAGCTGAGGCAGGTGGCCATCCTAAGCTACGCAGAAAGACCATCCTGAGCTACAGAGTGAGACTCTTGTCTTAATAAATAAATAAATAAATAAATAAATAAATAAATAAATAAATACCATAAATAGGAACTGGAGGGATGGCTCAGCAGTTAAGAGCACTGGCTGCTCTTGCAGGGCCCCTGGGTTCCATTCCCATGGCTCACATGGCAGCTTTGAACCATCAGCAACTCCAGTCCCAGGGGATCTGATGACCTCTTCTGGTCTCCTCTAGTACTGCATGCGTGGGGAACATGGACATTCAGGTAAATTTTCAAAACACATAAAAACTTTATGGGAAAAAAATAACCATAAGTAAATAAATAAATAAATGAAAAATCCAGATATAGAAAAGATGCAGTTAAAACATATGAAACAAGATGGAAGCTGGGCCACTTGTTGCTGCTCTTATGGTGGGTAGATGATACAGGGAAGAGACTACTCTGTGATTTATCAGCTGTAAAACCTAGGGAAAATTCTATTCACTGCCAGAGACTTCGGGAACATAGTACATGCAGCCTCTGTAAAAATGGTTATAATACTTTAAAAGTATTTATTTGATGTGTATGGGTGTACATTCATGTAGTCTGTGCACCATGTTCTTACCCAGTGACCATAGGTACCAGAGAGCATCAGATCCCATTAAACTGGAGTTACAGGTGATGGTGAGCCACCACGTGTCTGCTGGGGATTGAACACAGGTTTTCTGCAAGAAGAACTAACACTCTTACCCACTGAGCCATCTTGCTAGCTGTGTGGGTGTGTGCTTTTGTGAAGGTTGTTGGCTGTTTTGTGTGTGTGTGTGTGTGTGTGTGTGTGTGTGTGTAGGCTGCTGTGTGTGTATGTTAGTGAAGGCTGTTGGTTTCTGTGTGTGTGTTAGTGGAGGTTGTTG
>JADRCH010000362.1:78619-216119 GCA_019843965.1 Rhynchomys soricoides
TTAGTGAAGGCTGTTGGTTTCTGTGTGTGTGTTAGTGGAGGTTGTTGTATGTGTGTGTGTGTGTGTGTGTGTGTGTGTGTGTGCGCTTGTTTTGAGGCAGAGCCTCATGTCTCCCAGGCTAGCCTCAGACTCCCTCACTATGTTGCCAGCAGTGAGCATGAACTCATGATTCTCCCCTCTCCCAGTGCTGCTCTCACAGGTGTGTGCTGTCATTATACCTGGGCTTTATTGTCATCATTATTATTTTACCTTTTAAACATTTTTGCTAAAACATAAGGCATAAGCACGTATGTTAACTGAGGCCTTGCATTCTACCATCACATGTCCACTGAAAGGTCTTATAACACACATATGATTGTCACCTCCTGTGGTAACGATGTCCGTTCTGTCTCACGGTAATCTTAGGAGACACTGACCTACTTTCAATCCATCTTTGCCCAAAATATCATTATATGGCACGAGACTGTACTGTCACACAGCTAACTATATAGGGAGGGCATCAAGTTATAGATAAGCCAGGGCATTTGACCAGGACACAGTCTGGAAGGGAGTGGGCCCAACACAGAGCCCTGTGTCCCCAGCCCTGACCCCTGGCTGGATTGGCAAGTGGCACTGTACAGCTGAATCTGTGTATTCAACAGTCTCTCTGGTCCTTTCTGCTTCAAATATGCCTGTTCTCAGGGAGAAACAGGAATGGCCTGATTTAAATGCAAGATCATCCTTCCCCTAGATTCATACAGGGAGCCTTGGGAAACACTGGAAAGAGCCAGGCGCCTGTAGCCCTCCAGGAAGGTTGAAGCCAAGTTACCCAAAGAACCCAGAGAGAGGTCCCTGGGACTGCAAAAAACACAGTAAGCAAGACCCCTAGGAAAAGTCTCATTCAAAGCCTTGAGGTCATATGTGTGGCCCGGCCATAACTCTGTGCAAGGGAAAACAGTGTGCATTTCCTTAATGAGAGTCAGTGAGCCTCTTCAAGAACAGAGAAAAGCCAGTGAGCAAATGAAAGAAGCCCAGCTAAACCAAGAACCTACATGGAAATTGCCTAGAAAGGCAGACATCTGGTAGCTTAAAATACATTTGGTAGCTATAAAATGCACCCTGGTAGGCTTTGGTAGCTATAAAATACATTTGGTAGCTATAAAATACACACTATACAAATAGCCCTCAAATCTGCAGCTCAGTCCCCACTCCTCTGTATCTCCTTGGTACCTACATAGACCTCAGAAGGTCTCTTGCTGTCTGCTAGTCCATCTGTCTGCCTGTTTCCAGCCAGCAATGGCCACCAGGCTCGCTGGAAAGAGTATGAGTGTTTCTGCCTGACTCCTTCACTACCTTGCCCCTAAGGGTCACTGAGGATGGCTGCAAGTACAGGTTCTGTGCTGGGCTCTCTCCTTGAAAAACCACACCCTTCTCTCACCCACCAGGCTTACAGGTAAAACTACACACACACACACACACACACACACACACACACACACACACACCTCCTCTCCTGGATCCCCAAGGAGGCAACAGCTCCTTGATCAAGCTCTTTGACACCTCGCTTCCTGCCTCTGCTGACTACTCAAGCCAGTAGGACAAAGCAGAACACCACAGGCCAGAACAGAAGCCTGCAGCCAGTGTCAGTTGTGACTCATGCTGGTGGTGTTCCTATAGTTGGGTGGCATTCCACTTGTTCTGATACAGGAAGCAAGAAAGGGAAGAGACAAGGGAGGAAGGAAGATTCTGGAGACAGAATGGGGAACCCTAAGGAAACTGTTAGCTGAAAAGGCAAGAAGCAAATCGTTTAACTGTGAAACACAAAACCAATGAAGACAATCAACTAGCATCCTTGCTTTTCCTCATCTGGAAGAGGTAGATGACCACCCATAGTGTCATTATAGTGACTAAGAAAGCCGATCTAGGGCTGGAGAGATGGCTCAGTGGTTAAGAGTGCTGACTGCTCTTCCAGAGGTCCTGAGTTCAATTCCCAGCAACCACATGGTGGCTCACAACCATCTGTAATGGAATCCAATGCCCTCTTCTGGTGTGTCTGAAGACAGCTACAGTGTACTCGTATATATAAAATAAGTAAATAAATCTGAGAGAGAGAGAGAGAGCGAGAGAGAGAGAGAGAGAATTCAAATCAGTACAGAGCCTGGCATATATAGATAGCAAAGAGGACCAAGGGAAGATGCTAGTGGAGAAACTCAGCCAAATCTACCCAGAACAGTGGGAGAGGAGGTGGGAATGACATCAGGAGGAGACACAGTATTAGGGCAAAGGTGGGAGTCCTGCAAAAACTAGCATGCTGGGAAGAGAGCCCCTGCCACCAGCTGGAAGAGGATTGATGCAGAAGAAGTCAGTACTTCAGTCTCTGGCCACCCTAGGGAATGATGTATCACCAGCCCACAGCTGCAGCAGCAAGCTCAGGAGGAGACTCAATTGCAGCCCACAAGCATCGGGTTTCACTCGTGGCTGAGTCTCTTCCTTCTGGGGGTCCTGGGTTGGCAGACACCTCATGAAATGTGGTGTCTGGGCTCACCCCATGCCACTCAGAATGGATGGTTGGCAGCCTCTGTTCGTTTCTGCACTAGGCAGTCAGCCTCTCAGTGCCAGAAAGTTCCTCTGGGATTTGGCTGAGCAGGCTTTCTTCCCCACCCTCCACGTGTGTGTCCACCCACTGTGGCCTCACTGGTGACTTCCAGCAAGCACCAGAGGAAGAAAAGATCCCTTCTTCAGCAAAGGTTTCCAGCACAGAAGAGGGTTAAACCATCCAGTCTGATAAATACCCTTGAATATGTAAATTGCAGGAATTTCACTCAAGAACTTGTATTACAATCTTATGCTAAAAGATCAGCTACAGAGATGCTGAGGGATGAGGAGAGGTAGGTTTATGCCAAAGAAGCAAAAATGGAGGTCATTTATCAAGTTAAAGCTGTGGGGGTCATGCAGGCTGATAAAGCATCTGTAAAAAGTCTACTTCCATTTATGACTAAGAAGAAAAGAAAACCCTAGAAAACCAGACATTGGGAATGTAAGGGACTTCTTCAACCTGACAGTGATTTACCACAAACCTAGAGTCAAACTATATTTAACCTGCAAATTAGAACAGTTCCTACACAGGCAAAAGGCACAGTGCCCACAGGATTCTTTAATTCGTCATACTGAGGTCTTAGGAGGAACAAGAGAATTAGAAAAGAAAAGGATGGAGTTGCTCATTGTATCTCCTATCATTGTATACACCATGTTTTCCAACGAATCTACTATGACAGTGTTTAATTAGTAAGAGGGCGAGCCAATATTTCTGGTTGCAAAATCAATTTTGCAAAATGCAAATGCACTTCCCTAACAAGAAACCAACAGAACTTTAATTTAAAAGATATAAACGTCTAACAGATACAACAGCCTCAAGCTATCACGTACCTGGGAATATGCCTAACAAAAAATGTATCAAACTATCATGAGAAAATTAAGAGCCTGGCTGATGGACGCATCATGCCTTTAATCCCAGTCCTCAGGAGGCAGAGGCAGGTGATTGCTGAGTTGAGGCAAGCCTGGTCTATAGAGTGAGTTACACATGCGCACATACACAGAGGGGGGGAATGGATCTATTAAGAATTAATTCTCTTAAAATGGTTACAAAGCTCTTACAAAATTGTTACAGAAACCCTACAGTGAAAAGAAGTGCAATGTTCATGAAAGACTAAACACTACACATTCCACCCTCTAGAGGGCAACAATAACAACTGGGACTTGGAAATCAGAGTAAACTGTGTCATCTTCCACCAGGGGTAGTAGTGATCTGGGGGGAGCTAGGTAGACTTGGATGGAAGGTCTAGAAAGTCCTGACTCACAGCAGGGTATCAACATGGGCAGAGCAGGGATTCCTGTAAGAAGCTACTCAATGGCAGCAGCCCACCCAAAGAGACCTATTGGAGACAGAAGCAGGGGTGCTGTGGACCCTGTTGCCTAGCATCCCTCTGTTGTTTATCGCCAAGGCTGCCAGCCACAGCACAGAAGGACCTGAGGTTCCATCTCATACAACTTTTAGACTCTGGTATGTATTTATCTTGTTTGTAGAAATAGCTACAAGTGGCAACACGGTTCCATCAATCCTTTTGGACCTCAGTTTCCTCCCCTGTAAAGTAAGACCAGGGATTCCTGCCTCAGGAGTAAAGGAATACTAAAATGCTCTTGAGGAGTGTTGTCTAAATACAGAACATTCTTCTGGCTTGTGCTATTGCTTCTTTGTAGACTGTAAGAGAATAACATTCTATTTCCTAGACCCATCAACAGTGTCCTTCCGCTGCCCATCTCTGTCACCAAAGGCATCACTGAGTCCTTTACTCTGGTCATAACATTTCATCAATTAGTTCTCACAGCAAACCCTAGGGGAGGTATGTGCTATCTGGCTCCACTCTACATAAGAAAAGCCAAGGTTCAGTTCTCCATTAGGCATCCGTAAGTGTCTTTCGTAAGACAGACACAGTCCCTGCTCCACAATAGTCATCCTCTAGTTGGGAACCCATCCAAACCTCACAGATAAACTGGCAGACTCTACATACAAATTCAACTCCAGTGGACACCAGTGGCTATACTTTCAACTCATACCTGGAGTTGCCTTCATCTCCCCCCCCCCCATTCTCTTTAATGATACAGTGGTTGCGAACACACATTCTTCTAGCCACAAGAAGGTGCCAGGGCCCCTTGCCATGCAAGCAAGTGAGAGCTGTTAGCTTCAATCCATGTGATCCTCCTGCAGGATCATGAGAGAATTACCAAGGGGTTGATGTACAAAAGAGGTGAGGCACCTCTCCCCCACCCCATCCTGAGCAGCTTCAGCAGCATTGTTTCCTAAGAGTGTGTGACTGAGTCCTCTGCTACCATAAATGGCAGAAGTGAGTCACTTATAAGTAAGATACAGAAGCTTTGTTATAATTACATCCCGAGACTCAGCAATGCTCCGCATCACTGTGAAAGAGAGGGCAGCGGGTGACAGAGGCTTGAATGATCCTCTGCCAGGTACAGCATTCAGATAAAGCGTCTTGGATCAAGAGCAATTACAGCTAATGCCCAGTCTGAATGCTAATGAGAATTATTTACAATTGCATGTAATTCTTCACCATTTATACACTCAGCCATCCCTCCTTTCCTCCTTTCTTTGCCAGTCTATCTGAGTTAATCTTGAGAAACAGACACTGGTAAGGATGATTCATGGCCATTTCACAGATGAGGATACTGGAGTCCACGGTTATTCAGTTCTCAGGGACAGCAATGAGTTTTGACCTTGAGTATGCTACCCTGGGGGAGAGAGCCTGCAGAACTCTGAATGCACTCTCCTTGCTCAGAAGGCATGTGGCATCCCCACACTCTCAGAGTCAGTGTCTGGTGTCCTCTGTTGGGAGAGCTGTGGACAGATTTTGTGAAAGAAACCAATAGACCTCATACATGCCCTTTAACCTCGTGATTATCAAGAGACTCTTGCCTCTCCTTGGAGAATCCAAGCAATGACCACACAGTTCAAATCCAGGCTGAGAGACAGGAAACAACTTCTCTGCCTTCCAACCCAAGACTCCCCAAGTCCATCCTAGCCTGACCACTTCCTTTTTGAAAACATGTGTTTGAAAACTACCCCAGATCCACACCACACAAGAGCACAAAGTTGAACCTGCCAGGAGAAGGAGACAGGTCTGGGTATCAGCTATAATGGCAGCAATGTCTGGAGCTTCCCTGGGACCTGGCACAGGGTAGGCTGGCTGAGGAGTCATCTACCTGTTAAAATTAGAAGCTGCAAGAAGACTTTTTGCCATATACAACATCTAACTAGTCTGCCCCATTTTTACAGCTGAGAAAGCCAGGAGGCTTGGGACTGGAGATGTAGCTCAGTGGTCGAGTATTTGTCTAGCATGAACAAGGCTCCCAGTTAGATTCCCAGCATCACAAAACCAAACCAAAGCAGCAAGGTGTGCTCAATGTCCAAGAGCTCACAAGCTTGCCTAGCTGGGTCTGTCAGTGTCAGTGTCACAGTGACAACTGCTGCACTTACAATGGTACTTTGGTGAATTACAAGGTACCTTTGCAGTGTTGTGTCAATGTGAACAAAGTTAATTCTCTCGACACCCCTCCAGGATGAAGGAACCATGAACACCTCCAATCAAAATATGGGGAAACAGAAATAGGTGTAGAAACTTGTCATGGCGCATAAGAGACCGTATTGTGCCTGGACCCAGAAATGTACCTTCAGCCTCTCTGCCATGCCTTGGTACTGAGGAAAAGCCACTGTGTTTCTGCCAGGACCTACCTGACTATAGAAAGGGGTGTGGGCAGGAGAGGAGAGAAGTTCATAAGCAAATGCTTCCCACAACCCTCAGCTCAGAGCTGGAGACCCCTGCCAGGCCAGAACTGCCCACTGTTGGGATGTGTGTGCTAGGACCCTAAGAGGCAGCACAGTTCTGAAATTATAGCTGGGTAATACCCAGCTACCTCCTGGTTTTGCAGGTCTTTGACATATCAATCAAACCCTGCCCTCCACCAGGAGCAATGTTCTGGGGGCAGCTAGGTGGCCTTGTATGGAAGGTTCAGCAAGCCCCGAGTCACAGCAGGGTATCAACATGGGCAGAGCAGGGATTCCTGTAAGAAGCTACTCAATGGCAGCAGCCCACCCAAAGAGACCTATTGGAGGCAGAAGCAGGGATGCTGTGGACCCTGTTGCCTAGCATCCCTCTATTGTTTATCGTCACCGCTGCCAGCCACTGCACAGAAGGACCTGAGGTTCCATCTGCCACTTGAATTTCACTGACAGTCTAAGATACAGGCAAGATTGGTACTCAATCCACTCCACCACGGACCAGCTGGCCAACTCTAGGCAATCTATTTAACCTCTGTGACTGCCCGCCTACCCACTGCTCAATAACGGTGCCTTGCATGGCTGCTGTATAAACTATGTTAATCCATAACCATCTTGGGTGGGCTCTTTCTCTGTCTCCAAGGGTTGCTGGTGGCCTCCAAGAGTTCGGCATTCAAACCCTACCTGTTGGACCTCCACCTACCCTCTACTGCATGTTCCAGTAACACACTTCACCTGGGCTCACGATCCTGCCCTCCCTCTCAAATCACCAATAGCGGAATGCGCTCTCCAAGCAGTCAGCCTGGGGATCTTCTGGAGGGATACTTCCAGTTCTCAGCTCCATTCCGTCTGGAGCAACCCTGTATCTCCATCTCACAGGCTAGCAAGCGCCTCAAAGGTGGCTTCTGTAAAGAACAGTTGTGTTCTGGTTCAAGATTCTAACTTTCTGAGCAGCCCAGCGTAAATTCCAGAATTTGCTATCCCCTAACGCTCTCCCGGAAAAGGATCTCTGCCTTCAGAACACACCCTGGCTACAGCATCAAGCCTTTCGATCCGGCCAGGAAAAGATACAACCAATTAGGAAAGGAGGGAGCGCTGGTTCAGGCGCTTCTCACATCCAGATACCTGGTTTGGGTTCCACCTAGATAAGAAGCTTGGAGTCATCTAATTCAAGCTCAAGGCTCTTCTCTAAGGAACAACTTTCCCTCCCCAAGCCTCAGTTTCCTCCTCTGTAAAGCGGGTATACTAGTAGACCTGGGTCCTGGAGGTTCAGAAGGATTTGAAAGATAGTGGATGTCCGGAGCTTGGCACGGAGATAGCACCTCCACCCAGGCTCTGTGTCCATGGTTAGCATCAAAGCCAAACCCCGAGGAAGCTCAGGGAGCCGGCGCCCTGGCCCAGAGTCGGGAGGCCGACTTACCGGTGCGCCCGGCCCCAGCTCCGGGAAGCTACAGGTGTTTGCGCGTCCGGGCGTAGCAGCCTGCCCAGGCCTCCCCTTTGCCAGAGCATCCTGCGCGCCCACCTCGTGCTGCCACCTGCGGGGTGTCCCCACCACCCTGCGGGGACGCGGAGCTCAGAGTTTGGCCTAAGCGCATCCTCGTCCGCCGCCCGCCACCGGGTTCCCGCCCCTGCCCGCTCTGCGCTCCGACTCACCCGCGCCAGCTCCGGGGAAAGTTTGGCGGCGGCGGCGGCCAGGCTGCTCGGTGCGGTGGCGGCGCCACGGGGGTGGCGGGAGCACGCGGAGGCGGGCGCGGGGGAGGAGCCGCTGAGGGGTCCGCCCACCAGCAGCCCCAGGGCACTCTACCCCGCCCAGCTTCCACCGCCGCGCCCCGCATCCGTGGCGGAGCCCTGAGCTTGGCAAGAGGCCAAGGACGGGTCGGAAGCCTGGCGACAGCCCTCCGCCACTGCCACCGCATGCTCACCCGGGGGCACGCAAGGCCACAAACCAGACTTCAGATAAGGAGGAGCTGACAGGATGCTTCGCAAATTCAACCACAGGTGGACCGAGGGACCAGTTTGTTTTGTTTTGTTTTTTTAAAAAAATATAGTGACACTGACTGATCTGGATCATCAAGACTCCGGAGGTTTAGAACCGCACGGACACGGTTTCTCTAGACCCAGAAGAATGAATGCGTTCTGGCCCTCCCCCTCCCTCTCTTCCTCCTTCCCTCCTCTCCTCATCCAGCAAGTGCTGAGCTGGAACTCAGGGCCTTGAGCTGAGCTATCCCGATTTTCGCTGCACCATTTCACTTAGGAACCTGTGACATCTAAGAGGGGAAGACGAGTGTGTGTGTGTGTGTGTGTGTGTGTGTGTGTGTGTGTGTGTGTTGGGGAAACTTAAATTGTTTTCATTTTCTGAGCTAGGAGAGGGCGTTTCTCCTTTCTTCTTTGCTACTAGGAAAACCCTTTTCACATACAGTTGTGGCTTCAGATGGCAACACTCAGGGAAGGGAGGGCAACTGAGGAAGGGAAGTGGCCCTTCCTTGCTATAACACCCTGCCCCCTAGAAGGGACTCATCCTCCTGCAGTGGTGTATAGTCATGGGTATGCAAGCCACCACCCCCAAGGGGCTCATTTCCACAGACTCCGGATGGATGCCTTAGTCTCCTTTCTGTCCTCGGAGCCCTTATTTAAATCTCAAACTACATGAGAAAAAAGAGACAGTCATCATCCCTATTTACAGATGAGGAAACTGAGGCCTGGACAGGTTTTGTAGCTTCTACAGCGTCACAGAGAGAACTGTTTTCTATCCTACCCAGCCCAAGCCCATGGGCCAAAGTTTTCAACTTAGTGGGGCTGAGGACAAGTTCATGATGTCATTCACACAAAGGGCTTACTTGTTATGAGCCCCACTATAGCCCTTGATCTGGAGCCTATCTGTGCCTGTCTGCAAGGTGGGACTTCAGACTCATTTGAAATGCCCTTGGGAACCCAGGCAACAGGTGGCTGAATTCAGAACAGCTGGCAGGTCTGGGTACCAACCCTGCCTGACCCTGACACTTTCTGACCTGTACCTCTGAAGACCAAGGAGCACGTTCTACTTCCGGTTGCTACTCAAGGGCCTCCATATTTACATTTTGTGGGACTAATGCACTGTTTGGAACTGAGCGAGGACTAGGATCACACCTGTTATAAACTGTAATGCAAGATATTTCCTCTTCACAGCTGTGGAGCGTAAAGGAGTCGGGGCGTGTGGCAGAGAGCCTTGGAAATGGTGGGGTCCCTTTCATCTCTTTTCTTCCTGAAAGTCAGCAAAGACTTGGGATTCTGCTCGAGAAGGTTTCACTTCCTAAGGCCTATTTAGGTTCCCTTCCACCAATGGGATTTTTAGAAAAATCAGCATTTTAAAAACAATGTGTCAGAAATTACTTGAAGCCTCTGTTGTTTTGGGGGGTTTGGGTTTTTTTTGTTTGTTAAGTTTTGTTGTAATTTCTGCTGTGACATTTGTGACTGACAGAACATAATGTAACCTAGGCCGTGTCTGTCTGAAGTCAGCCAACTACCAAGAGGTAGATAGCAAGTGAACAAATAAGGCTAGTCCCCTTGTCCCCTGTCCCTCTGTCCTTCCACACGGTGGAGGCTCTTCCCTGAGAGGAGCAAAGGTGCCTGCCTCTCAGAGCAACTCTGAGAGGAGGAGGTGCTGTCTTCATCTGGTTTGCAAATGAAGCAGCTGATTGTGATGTAGTTAGGGCACTTGTGAGGTAGAGTCAGGAAGGGTTTGAATTTAAGGCAGTCCAGACAACCCAGCGAGAGCTTGTGGTTTTTCTTTTTCTTTTCGTTCTTTCTTTCTCTTTCTTTCTTTCTTTCTTTATTTATTTATTTTAAGCAGTCAGCTATTGAGTCATTCCAAGACCAGAGAGGAAGTCCTAAACTAGATCTAGAAACCCCATGGCTCTGGTCTCTGCACTTTGTGGAAGCCAATGAGAGAAGGGGAACACAGAGTAGGGGTTAGAGGCAAGGAGGGAGAGTCCCTTAAAGGGTCCACTGGCAACCTCTGCATTTATTTTGTATCTTAGAGCCTCAGTCTCCTTTACTGTAGGTAAAATAGCACCGTGTCCAGGTCATATCCAGAATTTGGGGACCATCGGGAATTTTTTTGCTACAAGCAACAGAAACCAGTAATAGGCAGATTTGGCCAAAAAGGATTCTTGAACCTCGAAGCTTAGCAGATGAGTCTAGATTTGGCACAGCCCATTCCAGAAGCTCAAAAACATCTCTATGAGCCTGCTCCAGTCTGCACTGGTCTGAGTCCACTTCATTGATGAGCTAAGTCTTCCATGAGAAAGCAGGAGAGATGACCAACCAACATAGAAATCACTGCCTCTGAATACTTCATACATCCCAAGACTAACTCTTGTTGGCCTGGCCTGGGCCATACACCAAGCTCTGAAATCACAACAGTTGTTCTTGATTGGCCAAGCCTGGGTCACATGCTGATGGCTGGTCCAGTGACAGAGTCAACTACTCTTCAGTCACTTGGGACTAGAAGAGGACAAGAGATGGCCCCCCAGATTCAGGTGTGATGAGTGGAACGTGGCATTGGATCTAGAGGTTTCAGGACTCCCCTCTCTCCAGAACTGTTGCTGGGACTGGGTCAATGTGTATGTATAGATGTCAGGGCAGCCCTTGGCTCTGGTGGGTGCTCAGTAACCAAGTCACCTTCCTTCCTTCCTCTTCTGGAAAACAGGAACTGTGTGTGGCTCTTCAAATCCAGGCTAACTTCTCCATGTTCACATAGGGAAACTGAGGAAGAGCCATAGAAGGGATTTGTCCAAGGTACCCCCAGCTTGTCAGTCATAGAAACATGTCTGACTGGGAACAAATCCCACTGGAAGTGTCAGCTGTCAAATTGCAGTCCTCACTGGTGAGGAGGGAGCTGACTGCCTTGCATAGATGTGACTGAAAACTCACAGAGCCTTCCCAACCCAGAGGAAGTGAGTGCCACTTGTTTTGGGTTCTCAAGTCATGCCACAAGCTCTAGACAACATAGTTCTGGGCAGAGTGCCCAATCAGCTCCCCACCCATTAGAGCTGATGCCAGCCCCAGTTCCTCAGGGGACAGCACGTGCGGGTGCTGAGAGATCCCAAAGCTGTTGGTATAAAAGTGCCTTGTCTACAAGATGGTTCTTTGCTTGACTGCTCTTCAGCTTGGTTTGAGAGAGCAAAGTGTGTGCTCCAGGGCCAGAATGGGGAGAGAGCAGACTGTCCTTCAAACATCAATGACAGCCTTCCGGTTGGCTCTCACCCAAGTCCAAGTTCCTGACCTTAGACAGTGTTACAGTGTGGATCTGGAATGTCCTCAAAGGCTCACATGTTCAAGCCTTGGCTCCCAGCTGGTGACACTATCGGAGAGGGTGGGGGTTAGGAGCTGGGGCCTAGGAGAAGGAAGTGGCCCTGATCCACTGGGAACAGGATCTGATGGTTGTATTTTATCCCCTGCTCCTTCCTCTTAGCCTTTCTCTCTCTCTGCTTCCTGGCTGCCATGATATAAGCAGCCTATTCCCCCTCCATGAGCTTCTGTTGCCGTGAGCGTCTGCCTAAATTTGGGCCCAAAATAATAGAGCAGACCTTGGATGCCGTGCATTAAAACAATCCATTCTCATCCAAAAGTTGATTTTTTTTTTTTTCAGGGAATTTGTCACCGTGATGGAAAGCTAAGACTAAAAGTCTTATTCTTCCACTTCAAAGTTAGCAAGATACATGGTGTGAAGTAAGTCTATCTATCTTTCTGTCTATCTGTCTGTCTGTCTGTCTGAAGGGACTCTAGCCAGTTCAAGCATGGCAACGACTCTGGCAAGCCTTGCCTCTCTCCTCATTCTCTCCGCCTCACTAAAAAACTGTTAGATTTTACCTCCACATCTAACCCCCAAGGTCCATTCCCTGTTTGGCCACTTCCTCCTCTTGAGGCTGACTACCAAGGTCCAGCTATCAAAGTACTGGAGTGCAACCATTAGAAGCCCCCTTTGGCTCACTGAATTAATATGTCCAACTAAAATTAACCACCTCGTCCTAACTCAGGATTTCCCCTTGTACCTTTATAAACTGCCATTTGCCTATGCCTCCTCTCTTTCAGAGGTAATCCTTAGTTATCATTCTCCCCTCTGCCCCGGCCTCCACCAAACAAATATCCCTCTCCCCCTCTCCCTTGGTGGCCTCTGTCTCCTGTCTCTGTCTTTTATTCCCTGCCCTCTGTCCCCCTGGGGAAAATAAATCTCCTTTGTGCTGAGAACTTGGTCTTGGGGATCCTGAGCTGATACCAATCCCTTCACTAACTAGCTATCTGAAGATGTTGGGATAAACCCATGTCCTTGAACATGCCAAGTATGGTAAATACCATACTGGAATGAGTAGATCTGTCCCATCTCTCCTCTTATGTGCATAGTTTGTATGTGAACCCTGTGACAGGGCTTAAGGGAGAGGGTTTCATGCAGAGGAAGTCACTAGGGAGGAGGGCACAGGGCTGGGAAAAGAAATACAGGCAGGTGTCAAGCTGCCTACACCCAAATCCCAGCAGGGCTCTGGAAAAGCACTGGGCCACTTTGCATATAAGTGTCTCTCTCTCTCTCTCTCTCTCTCTCTCTCTCTCTCTCTCTCTCTCCATCCACAAATGAAGATGATGGCATTTGGCTCACTGCAGGTAGAGAGGGTTAAGTGACTCAGTTTCACAGAACAGAATAAATGGCCATGCACAAGGCAGAAACTCCATGAACACAGGCTGCTGTGTACCTTTGTAGAAGGTGGGACACATATGTATGTTCAGTGTCCTAGGGTCACTGTACACCATACAACACAGGATTTTACACATGTGGGTGATCTCCATGTCATTCTCTTGCCTTTCTCTTCCTCCCTTAAGGTCCTTACAGTTGGTATACAATAGTCTCCGTAATTCCTAGTCTTCTGGGCCCTTGGCAGAAGTCTATGACTCCATGTTGGTATCTGTGGAGACATCTTTGTTCCCATCCACACATGTCGCTGCTAAGTTGTCCCTTTTTCTCTCTCTCAGCAGCCTCAAGGACACATTGCAAGTTCCCTGGGGAAACCGTTCAGCTCCGTGGCAGCTGGAACTCAGAGAGCTCTGGGGGAGACAGGAGGCTCCTCTGTGTACCCACGCACCCCTGCCTGAGAGGGCTACTGTTTTCTACATTCTGTTTTACTGGAACTTGTCTAAGGGTGCTGAAGTCTTGCCCCAAATTCAGATCGTGCCCGAGAGGTCCGACAGACAGCAAGGGAGGTCCACAGATGGAAGGGGGTGACATGTAGTGGAGCCTCACAAGTCTGGGAGGCTCTGGAGAGTGGTGATTAGTTAAAGCTTGTGAAGGAGGACCATGGAGGGGGTAAGAAGATGGTCACAGGGCCTTCAGTAGCTCCGGAGATGGGGGTGGGGCATGTGGAGCTAGGGAAGGAACAAATGGGAAAAGAGAAGAGTCCTGGAATCCTGGCAGAATGGCTTTGAGAGCTGGCAGTGTTAAGCTGCAGAGGAGCTAAGGAGATTCCTGCCAACATGAAGCCATTTACTAAGAAAAGACTAGGGGGAGGGACACTTGCAAGTGTCAGGGTGGTGAGCAGTCTGTTGTGTGCCCTCATTCCCGGTCCCCTTATCCTCAAGGAAGAACCCAGTTTGTGCTATGGAGAACCACTCTGCTCTTTTCTCAGGTCATATAGCCACTGGGCTGTAGGACATGTGACTCTGATTTGGCCCAATCAGCTCTCTGGTCCCAAGGAGCGGTTCAGGGACTGACACCCAATCAACACCAAGCCAAAGAGAACCAGTCCTGAGAAATGCTGGTGTTCTTGGTAATGAAGTCTGTTTTCTCTGAGGGTTTACTCAGCAGGCAGATGCTAGAGCTGCTAATAGCCACTTGGCCACCAAGGCAGGGTGAGCCAGATTGAAGACACCAGCACTTGAAAAAGCAGAAGTCAAAGGATGGAAGAGCATACGGAGGATGATCCTGTTTTGAGTCTACCCAGCCATGCCTGGAACTAACCCAGACATTTTATGAAATTACCCATCATCTTCTTAGAACAGACCTGTTTAGACTGGGGTTGTCGCTCTTACTGAAAGTATTCTTATGAATACAAAAATCTTTAAAAGACTTTATGTGATCACTGAGCCTCTGCTCAGTGGGTCATTCTTGAAGTAGGCTGCAGGCGATGGTTGTGCGATGCTGGGCTTATGCTGTAAAGCACATGGTTAAAACGTCTGAGATCTTGCTCCTCCACAACTCAAAGCAAATTCTTTAAAACCTTTTATGATGAATGTAAGAGAAACAAGTTTAAGGGACCATGAAATTCTAAGGTGGCATTTGAATGACACCAGACAAAGCCTGGGTAGGCATGGGAAATCTGGAGTTCAGGAGGAAAGCAATGCAGACAGAAAGGAAGGGAGACAGTGAGGGAATGTGAGGGGCCAGGACAACCTTACCATGCAAGGGCAATGGGGAAGAGTCCAGAAGGGAGATCAGAGTGCCAGCCAATGTGCCTTTTGGTGACAGAATCATCTGAGGTTCCTACAAAGCAGGATGGATGTGAGCTCAGAGACTGGCAGATGGTTCCAGGATACAGCCTGGCGATGTCCCTTCCTGTCCTTTCCTAACTCATAAAGGCTTCCCACACTGGTACATCTGGCAGTCTTGGCCAAAAATAAGCTAACAGCACCTTTGCCCTCTGTAACTCACTTCCCACATAGTAGAACAAGGCCCCTATAGCTACACAGCTGACGGTGCTCAAATAAACCCTAAAGGTAAGCCCACACACTCCCAAGGACCACAAGGCCCCATGTCATCTGATCCCTCTGTCTGTTCTGTCCTTGTGTCTCAAACTCATTGTCATTGGCTCACTGCCTCATGCCCACCCTGACCCCTCTGCAGCCCCACAGGTTCTTTTAGCTTCTACTCTGCCTTGGGAGTCCCCTGTTATCTCTTCTGTCTGCCCCAAAAACACAGGCCTCAGCCATACTCAGGAACACCTCCTCAACATTAACCTTTCCTCATCTGGGGGAGACTATGCTGCTCCAAACCCTACCAGGTCTTGCTTGTGGGATGGGGATCCAAAGTCCTTCTGTGAGCTTGGCTGAGAAGCTATATAGGAGGCTTCTCTGCAAGTGCCCAGGATGGATTGGTAGGTATGTAGATCTCCTGTGTCTGTCAGTTTGCCTTCCAGGTTTTTCTGGCAGGCTATAGTCCATATGAGTAATTTATTCCACCTGAGTGTGGGTAACTGTTGGGCAAGGGATTCGTCTGTACCTATAGCAGGTGTCTAACAAATGGCAATGGAAGGAACAGTTTGCACATACAAGGTCTTTAGAGACACCTGGAAAGTTAGGCCCCCAAAATGAAGGGGCTTACCAAGAGCACCCTGGCATCAAAGCTGGAGTCTGGTCCCAGCTCTAAAGCCAGTTTGTTCCTCCCACATTTTTCTGTGAAAGGATTTGCCAGACTCTTTCATGGTAGTTTTCTCTATAGGGTAGAAAGAACAATGAACTAGCAGCCAGAAGAAATGTGAGTGGCTGGGGCTCTGCAACCATCTACCTTGTAGCTGCTAGATACCTCCTGAGGGGGCTCAGCAAATGACTAAGCAATTGTTTACATGAAGATGGTGGGCACCACATAGGTAGTGGTTTTGACTTGAGAGTCTGGGCCAGGCCACCTGACTTTAAATCCTACCATGGTTAGTGGCTCTCCATCTAGTCTCAGGCAATGAAAGAAACAAGCCTTGCCTGAGTCACAGTGGCTTTTATCTTCCTCCTACTTATATGCTTGTGGAGCCCATGGAGAATAAGGATGACCTGTGTAGCAAAAGAACCCTTCTGAGTGACAGCATGTGATGTCTACATTCTAGATCATAACAGAGGACTCTCAGGAGCTCCCTGGAAAGGGCCACAATGAAATGAACCAAGGCCTCCTACCAACATTTAGCACCAAGCTGGAGGCAGATGAGGGAGCCACTGTAGCAGGTTCCTTCAGTCAAGTTAAGCCTTCAAAGCCAGAAGGCAAAAGCAGGAGAGACTGTGCCAGAAGCTAGGCTGCTTCTGAAATATCAACTACCCAAACTATGGGAGTCAGACATTATTGTTACTGCTGTGAGTCACTATGTATTGGGGTGATCCACTGAGCAGCCAAGGCAATAAGTCTCCTTATCTCCATCCTGGACACTTGCAAAGGAGCCTCCTATATAGCTTCTCAGCTAAGCTCTCAGAAGGACTTGTGATCCCCATTCTGCAAGCAAGGGCTGTTGGGGTTTGGGGTAGCACAGTCTCCCCCTGCAGAGGCTTAAGAACTTTGAAGTCAGGTCTAAGAGTTGGAGCTCAGACACCTATGACTCCAGGCAACACAGCTCTAGGGATTCAAGAGGGAGAGAGGAATTTTGGAGTCTGCATTCATAGCCTGGGGTGATAGAGAAGGTCTGAGAGACAGCAGCCTTACCTGGGAGCCCCTGGCTAATCCCAGGGACGCTTGGAATTGGTTAGAATATGCATGCCTAATTAGTGTTGGAATATGCATGTCTATTTTCCTGCAGAGAAACAGACCAACCTATACAGTAGTTAAACCTTTCAAAAGAACATGGCACTTTGCCCTTAGGAAGTCCCACACACCCTTAGCTATGTGGCATGCCATGAGATCAAGAAGTGTGGCAGTCAGCTGGCATCAGGTAGCAGTTCCCTCCATGTTGGAGGGAAACTTAAAGATGGGTAGATGAAACAAGAGGATGTTCTCAATCTGTGGGTCGTGCCCACCAGAAAATACACATTTCTGGTGGTCCTAGGAACCGAGACACAGCTCAATATAAAAATTACAATTATGAGATAGCAATAAAAATCATTTTATGTTTGCGGGTCACCACAATGTGCAGAACTGGGTCCCAGCATTAGGAAGGTTGCAAACCGCTGCTCTAAGGGGAAGGGAAATGATGGGAAGCTCATTAAAACCAGAAGCAAACAACTCAATGTAGATTCAGGATGTCCCTGAAACGAATTCTCTAGGCCCCTCCCTGCCTTGCCAAGAGTACATAAACAGTAAAGACTGCTGAGAGCCTTTGCTGCCTAGAAGAAGCAGAATTCAGCACAGCTGCCTAGAAAATGCAAAGACCTGCAGAACTGCCTGGAAACAGCATAGGCCACCTGAAGCACTATCCTAAGTCCCTAAGGACACTCTCCACCCTGCTAAGCAGCCTGCAGGCAGCTTTTGTGATCAGTCATCAATGCTGGGATGGGCTTTGGTACTGCAGCCCATTTGAGACATTTCTGTTCTGTTAATAACTCCAATAAAACTCATTAGTTTTCCAAACTGGATTTTCATGAAATTGTGGGGCTCACCATTGAGGGGTGAGTAGACGCATGCATGTTGCATCTCTCTGGGAAAAGTCTACCACACAACAAGAGGTTTCTTGTGTGAAGATTAAAGGAAGGCTGGAGAACCACACAAGGCTGGGAGGACTTTTCACCCAGGAAAAGTCATACTGTTTGTTTTACAAATAATTCAGGACAGAGAGAAGGCAGATAGGGTTCCTCCAAGTTGGGAAGGGGTGGCTTTAAAAAAAGATAAAAGATACATACATGAGTACACTAGGGCATCGGACCCCATTACAGATGGTTGTGAGCCACCATGTGGGTGCTGGGAACTGAACTCAGGACCTCTGGAAGAGCAGTCAGTGCTCCTATCCGCTGAGTCACTTGAGTGTGTGAGGAGCAGTTTTGAAATGAAGGGTAATGTTGTGGATTGCCCTGACACTGTTTGTATTTTGATGTTAATTCTGCTTCCTCCCGAAGCACGAGGAGGATGAAAGGGAGGAGTGGATCAGGTGATTTCATGTGAACTTTCTCCCCATTTTAACTGGTCAAATAAAGGCTAGAGCCTGTCATTGGGCAGTGGAAGGGAAAGGTGGGGCTGGAGGTTTTAGAGAGGGGAAAGAGAGGAAGGAGAAAAACAAGTCGATGAGAAGGAGAAAGACAGAGGAAGACAGAGGAAGAGGAGGTGGAAGGAAGATGGAGCAGAACCACACGGCCTGGAGGAACTGGAAGTAGCAAGGGATCTCGCAGCTGGGAAATAGAGTAGTGTAGTGGTAGATCTGCCCAATCTAAGCATGCAGCTTATAACTATTGCAACTGAGTTGTGTGGGCTTTTGCACAGGCTTATTGGGGTTGGAGAGTTACTGCAACAGGGTACCTTGGAGAGCATGGTCATGAAATCGTCTGAAGGGAGAGAGGAAGTTACTGGGGTTCCCAGGGCTTGCTGGAACAGAGGGCAAACAGTTCTAAAGCAGAAAGAATGAATAAGCTGGGTGTGTAGCAGAGGTGTGGCTAGAGACCCTAAGAGCTAGTGGAAGCTGCTGCTGCAGGGTGTGTACAGGAGAGAACCTTGGACCTGGGCCCAGAGACGGGGCTCATTGTCCTAGTTATGTAGAAACCATCCCTGCTCTCCTGTTCTCTCTGCAGGACAGATGGGGTTTCACTAGCTTTGGCAAATGTGTTTGGTCTGCCATCTCTCTTCTATCAGTGGGTCTAGCAGAAGTGCAGACCCCTGAGCTGTTCAGTGCACACAGGCATCAGGCCAAAGGAGCTAAACCCCAGCTTGCCCTTTGTTTCTTAACCATATGTCAGCAAGGCTGCACCTCCCAGAGTGATTGCTGATTGCTTTTCTTTTATTACTTAGAAAAACAAAGTTTTATGAGCTAAAATTCACAGTACTTAAGAAAAATAAAGTTTTATGAGCTAAAATTCACAGTACTTAAAATCTATGATTGAAAATACTTTCAAACATAAAAGTCAAATGGCTTCAGTATAGTTGCACCCTCAATTTGTAGAATAATTCCATCACCCCCCAAACAATTCTTTAACTCTTAATGCTCCCCTACCCAGTGTCTAGACATCTAAAGATCTTGTGTGTGGATAGCGTCTTCAGGTTTTCGGGTGTTTAGTGGCTACTTCTTTCATTTAACATGGTTGTTTTCAAGTTCTTTTTCTCTCTCATGAACAGCACCACATTCTGTTATACGGATGTTCTACTTTTGGTGAACGTGTCCATTGGCTGATGGCCTTCTGGTTGTTATGAATACGGATGTTATGTATATATGAGCAAGCTTTTAGGTGAACTTATACCCCCTTCTCTTGGGTGTAGAGTTGGGATAGAGAGTGTGCTCTTGGATCGTCTTGTAATTCTGGTTAACTTTCTGAATCACCAGATTCTCTTCCAAGGGAACTGCTTTGTCTGTTGTCCATTCCACACAAGCAGCTTTCCCCACTACCCCCACCTTCAAGCTGAACATGCATCTAAGACTCTGAATGAGGGTAAAGATATGGCTGTCGTAACCACAAGCCAATGGCAGGCTTAATATCAAGTAGACAGCCAGGTTCTTGAGGGACTTTGGGGGGTGACAGGATGAAGCCTGGGCACAATTGTGCAGTTACAGGCTTGAACACAAACCCAAGTCACTTCAAAAGGTGTGCCCAGGACAGGTTCACGTCACCCTCTGAGGGCTAGAAACAAATTGAACTGACCTGCTTGGATGACCATGGGATCCTCAAATCGAAATGCTAGAAACGACTTTTAGGCATGGAAGTACATGGCTATAACCCCAGCAATTGTATAGTAGAGGCAGGAAAGGAGCAGGGATTAAGTCAACTTTGTGCAGAAAGCAAGTTCAAGGCCATCCTGGGCCACATAAGATTCTGTCTCAAAAAAGGTGAAAGAAAGAAAGCAAAAAAGGTTAGAATAATCAGGGACGTTGGCTTCTGCCTGCCTCTGGTGACACTGTTGGGAGGTGGGTGTGGGAAGCAGACTCTCAGGCACATCTCAGGTCACAAGGTCACTACAGTGCAGATTGTGTGTGGCCACTCTCCATGCTTTCCCTGTCTAGAAGCCAAAGCCTGGCTTTCTTGCTGTCAAAGTGCTGGGGGCAAGTCCTTTTGGCCACTGTGGTTTGGACCTTCTAAGAAGGTTCTAGAAAGAAGAACCTCTTGACCTGATGTTTGGACAAGGGGGCAGCTTGCTGAGTTCCAAGTAAAGGATGGGAGATCCAGGGCAGCAAGGAGAAGACAGGGAGAGGCAGGCAGAACTGAGATCAAATTAAAGCATGAGTCAGGTTGCCAGGTCACCAGATCAGGCCTGGTGAGGTGGGTGGGCTCTCCAGCTGTCTCCTCCTGGTGCCTTGGCCACCACTGTTAGCTGTAGCATCTCCATGCTGAAGGCCATTGCATAACAACATTGGTTTAATGCGTGGCTTTCCTTTTGTCTTTCTTTTCCTCTCCTTTCCCACACCCATCGTAAGCTTTTAATCAAGGTTACATTTTCCTTGGGTCTTTATCTCTTCTCACTTCTCTTTCAGACTTGCTTGGTAAAACCACATCTCCGCCTGCCTATACTTGCCTATGGCTGAAAATAAGCCATGTTTTTTGGGTTTTTTGTTTGTTTGTTTGTTTTAATTTTTTTCCCATTAGCTTTCTTAGAACCACCTGGGCTCACTTAAGATTCAGACCTTGACTGTTTCAAGACTCCACCACACTGCCTCTCCTGCTCTGGTGTGTCTGCCTTTGCCTGCTGCCGCCTGAATGTTGCCTCTCTAGGTCTCACCCACCACTTCCTGCTTCCAGGAAATAGAAGCAGAATGTCCTTGGACTCCAAGGTTTGCCTGCCACTCTGTCTTCAACGTGTCCTCCCAAATTCCTTGTGTTTTGGAATTAAAAAGACTTAGTCCTCAAAAGCAGACATAAGGGATTTGGAAGTGGAGCCTCTTGAGAGGCACTCTGGAGAGGCTACAAGGGTAAGGCCCCCATGACAGCATCAGTGACTTTGTTAGAAAGGCCTGAGTTGGTTTCACAGGTCCTACAAAGGAAATGAGACTTCATGTCATGCTGGCACTTTGATATTGTACTTCCCAGTCTCCAAATCCATGTCCCCAATAAACTTCTAGTCATTATAAATTGATTAGCATTAGCTGTTCAGTTATAGCAACAGTAGAAGACAGACAAATACCCCTTCCTCTTGTTACATTCTCTGTCTCCTATTCATTGCTAAAGGTGAACTGACCACGGGGTTGTGTGTCTGAGCCTGGGCCTTACACTCATCCCATGTCCTCCATCCCTCTCATCTGCTTAGAAACATCACTCCAACAATTCTCTCTCTCTCTCTCTCTCTCTCTCTCTCTCTCTCTCTCTCTCTCTTTCTCTCTCTCTCTCTCTCTCCCCCTCCCTTCCCCGGCATTGGTGGTTTGTTTGTTTATTTGTTTGTTTGTTTTTTAAAAAACCTTCTGGATCACTCTTAGCCAGCACACAATTATGCTGCCACTTCTCCAAGCTTTGAAAAATCACAGCAATGAAAATCCTCTTGACAAAGCCTTTCCTGAATACCCCTTCATATGTCATATTTTTGGGGTCATTTCTGTTGTTCAGCAGTGAGCCTGTAACAATGGCTTTCAAGTAACTATTACTTTATTCTGCCTCCAGCAGTCTTGCAGGACTCAGCGGTGTGACTGTTCTGATTCATGTGGCATCCATGGAGCTATTGCCTTCTGGGGTCTCTCCTGGGCCAGGCTGGCACTGGCTGGTGGCCAGAGTTCATCTGGAGTTGTTGACCTGAGGCTTTCTGTGTCCCTCTTCAGTGGCGTGTCCTATTTAGAGTATGGTGCCTTTGTTCAAGACTGTGGACATTGCTAGATCTTCTTAAGGTTTCACTTTGAAGCAGCACTGTTGCTTTGGACACATTTCCTTGGTGATAATCATAGGTATGGCCCTGATTCAACAGCTAGCTACTACAACAGTCCTTGCATACCAAGAGGTGAGGCTGGACAAGGCCTACTGTAGCAGAACTTCTCCTTGGTCTCTTTCGTTCCTTCCTTCCAGTTTTCTTAAACCCCTGCTGATCAGATATCCACTTCCTCTGTCAACAATGATATTCTTTGTTGAGGTTGCCAGTAGATACCATATGGCAGGATCCATAGTAAGGTCTCAGTCTTTACACTGCTGGGCTCAACACAGTTGTCTGCTCCTCTCTTTGTTGGTTTCAGGACCTCAGTATCTCCTCCTTTTTTCCTCCTATGTCAAGGGCCCAACCTTCCCAGATGATTTTTCTTGTTCCTTCCTTTCCCCAACCTCTCAGTGCAGGGGTGACCCAACGCTCAACCCTTCATGCTCCTCTCTTGGCCAATCCCACCACTTTAAATTCTGTTCATAGCCACGGGCTGCATTGACCATAGCCATGGTCAATGTTCTAGTTTACTTTCTATTGCTAGGATAAACACTGTGAAAAAAAAGTAACATGAGAAGAAAGGGTTCACTTGGTCAATTGCAGGGCACAGTTCATCAAAGAAGGAAGTCTGGGCAGGGACACAATGCATTTGTCATTTGTTTGTATAAACAGGCCTATTGTGCGTGCTGCACAGACAGTTATGTATGGTACTTGGCACTTGGAATTAACAATCAACTTAATCAACTTAGAGATCTATGCAATGATGGTACCCTATACAGCAGAGTAAGCCTCTCGACTTAATAACAAAAGTTGACTATATAGCTGAAGCCCTGTGGTGGTGGCCTTAAACATCCTGTTTACTATTCCTTGTGATTGCCTCAGAAGGCCGCATACAGGAAGTGACCCAGGCCATCTAGGTCTGAGGAAGTGTCCTCTTAAGATGTTAGCAAATGGCGAAATCAGCTGTGATGTGTTTCTCAGAGCACAGTCCAGATGTTAAGTCATTGCCACATGCACATCTGAAGCCCGTAGCCCTCCCTGACAGCCCTCACCATCTTCCTTATTGTGCTGCTCAGTTTTGTCAACTTGACACAAGCTAGAATCATCTAGGCTAGGAAGCAGGACTGTCTATTGAGGAATTGCCTCCATCAGATCGGCCTGCAGGCAAGCAAGGGGTGGGAGGAGGCAGCCCTCGGTGGGTGGTTCCATCCTGGTTAGGTGTTCCTTGGTATATAGGAAAGCAGGCTGAGAAAGCTACAGACGGCAAGCCAGCTCCGTGGCCTCTGCTTCAGTTCCTGCCTCCAGGTTCTTGCCTTGAACCTTGACCCCCCCTCAATGACTGAGTTGTAAGCTGAAATAAACCCTTTGCTCCCCGTGTTGCTTTTGGTCATGGTAGTTATCATAGTTATAGGAGAAACCCTAACTAAGGCAGAAGTTGGTGCTGGAGAATGGGCTGCTGCTGTGACAGACTTACTACATTGATTTGGCCTCAGGTTGAAGGGCCGATCTGAACCTCTAAGGGTATGACATGACATTGCTGTTTCTAATAAGCTTCTAGGGGATTGTAGAGTGCGACTGGGCTAGAGTCGTTTCCTCGCTGCCCTTTATCAGATACATTGATCATGAACATTGCAGCTGCAGAAGAGCAGATTTAATTAGAAAAGGCGGAACATTTGGGGTGAGTGGATAACAATGTCTGGACTCGTCCAAGGGTCTCACAAGTCCCATCTCTCCTGTTGTCTCGGCCTGACTTGTTTTCAATTTAGCTGATGTCACTCGTACAAGTCGTGTTCATAAGGCTGAGTTTTGGAGGGGAAAGCAAAATTCAGGAGGGCAAAGAGGAGATAAGAGACAGATTAAAAACTCCCAAAGGCTGAGATCCAAAGGATGGAGCTGAGGGCTAGGGCTGGGTAAGAAAAAAAAAATGTTTTCCTGAATGAACTGAGCAAGAGAATATATTTTTTAAAAATGGCCAAAATGAGATATACGAAAACCCAAAAGGACAGTATTGCATTGCTGTGGACAGGGAGGAGTGGCTGTGCAAGACCTGGTTCTAACAGAGGGGACAAGAGACACAGACTGCCCTCCTCCTCCAGGGCCAGGTAAGGATGGATGCAGGTACAGGAATTATTGGTTCAGCCCCTTGTAGGCAATGAAAGGCAGAGCTAGCACCTGTGGGACCCTCTAACTACATTTGAGTAGTGGCTGTCACCTGAGCAGGAGGGGGCAGGGAGGGGGTTGTCAGAGACAATCCCAGCCACACTGAAGAGAAACCCATAGAACAGGCTGGGTGCTAGAGGGGCCTTGTGGGGAACAAGAGGCTTGGTTCTCTATTGCTAGAAGGATCTGGAGTGGCAGACCATGAGGCAACATCTGGACACTGTCATCAAGTACTTCATGCCCAGCAAAGCATCTGACAGAGCCCCTGTGTGCGACACAATAACCAGAATGTTTAACCAGTGATTGAACTCAGTCTGTACAGAAAGTGTTGGGCTACACCCAGTGGACCCACCAGGGAATAAGGCAAACATGCCCTGAGCTTCCAGGAACAGAGGAGACATGCCACATCATGTGTACCTCAGTTACAGCTATGAACTTTCAGGAGAGTCTCCAGGAAGCAAGTCTGGATGTGACTTAACCTTCAAACCAGGATCTTTTAAGGAGTGAAAGTGGGCATCATTTACAGCTTTGATTGGACAACTAATTAGCACTCACAGGGCTGCCTTGGGCCAATGGGGCACACAGGTACCCTGGTACAGAGAGGCACCAGCTCCCCTTGAGAAGAAGTCAGGCTTTCTCTAAGAAGGGACATTTGAGCTAAGACTTAACAGATGTGTAGGATTTGGCTAGATACTTAGATTGACTTTGTACATTGTCAACCTGTAGACCCCTCCTGGGTGGTTGTCATTGTGATATCAGTGGGTCATTGGATAGGTGATTTTTCAATGTCATAGTAAGTCCCTCATGAGAAATGTCATGCTTGTCTGACAGCTCTGCCTGGGGTTCTTGTCAAGGCACCAACTGGAAGCATGGCTCAGCTGGCACATCTGCCAGAAGCTCTCTGCCTTTTGTCATGCTGCTCAGAGCAGAAGCTGGGGACCTGGTGGCTTCTCACCTAACCCCTGTCACTATCTTTTTCTGAGGCTTGATACATCTGTTTTACCCTAGTCTTATTATGATAAACATACATAATATAAAATTAACCACTTCTAGGCATAGAGTTCCATGGCATTAAATGCTGCAGCCAGCACCATCAGTCTCAGAAACTGTCCATTAAACACTAACAGTCTCTTCCTCCTCCAGGCCCTCGCACCCACCATGCTGTCTCTTTGAATTTAGTTATTCCATGTTGTGGATTTAGTCTAATGCTGCATGTTTTGTGTTAATTTGGTCCCCCAGATTGCACGGGAATCCGCACGTCCATACTTTAGATGCTGAGGGACCCTGTCCCAAGTTAGTTTTGATTGATAAATACAGTTGGAGGTGGTCAATGGCTGGGAAGGAAGACAGAGGTGGGACTTTAGAGCCACCATGCCAGAAAAGTAGAGTCCATGCTTGAGAGGTGCCAGACAGAGAACATAGCCACCAAGTAGGTGCTCCAGGTATGTCCAGACAGCCACGATGGAATATAGGTTTTAGTAAGTAATAACTCAGGAATATTAGAGAGGAGAGTGTTAGCCACATGGAGGTTTGGAAGTGGCCCAGAGATTGAGCTGTTTACAACACATTAAAATATAAGGGTGTAAACTGTTCTTTCTAACTCTATAAAGAATTGAGTTGGAATTTTGATGGGGATGTCCTTGAATCTGTAGAATGCTTTTGGCAAGATGGCCATTTTTACTATATTAATCCTGCCAATCCATGAGCATGGGAGATCTTTCCATCTTCTGAGATCTTCGGTTTCTTTCTTCAGAGACTTGAAGTTCTCGTCATACAGATCTTTCACTTGCTTGGTTAGAGTCACACCAAGGTATTTTATATTATTTGTGACTATGGTGAAGGGTGTAATTTCCCTAATTTCTTTCTCAGCCATGGCTCCAGCTGCACATGTAGCAGAGAATGGCCTTGTCCAGCATCAATGGGAGAAGAGGCCCTTGGTCCTGTGAAGGCTCAGTGCCTCAGTGTAGGAGAATTCAAGGGCTGGGAGGCAGGACTGGGTGGGTGGGTGGGGGAGCACCCTCATAGAAGCAGGGAGAGGGGGATGGGATAGGAGTTTGGGGGGAAAACAGGAAAGGGGATAGCTTTTGAAATGTAAATAAAGAAAATATCCAGTAAAAAATATGTGTGTGTGTGTGTGTGTGTGTGTGTGTGTGTGTGTGTCTTTCATTCAAGAACTGGGAACATTGGGGCAGGTAGCGAGGAGCACTGCCACCACCCCCAGGGTCAATTTGAATAGCAATATTTGGGTACAGTAACAATTCTAAGGACCTTATATCAAAAGAATTGTGCAATGTTTGTCCTCTTGTAACTGTATTGCTTGGCAAAGCAGAGCATCTCTATCCATATTGTAGCATGTATCTGTCAAACTCTCTTTTCTTTTCAAGATTGGATGGCATTCCACTGAGTGACTAACAGCACATTCCAACCATCCATCAAGAGTTACCTGGGTTGCTTCCATCTCTAGCTGTTGTGCACAATGTTGCTGTGAATACAAGCATAATATCTGTTCAAGTCTCTGCTTTGTTTACTTTCCCATGGCTGTAACCAAATATCTGAGAGATCAACTCAAAGGAGGAAAGGTTTGCTGTGGCTCCTAGCCATGTGAGCAGCAGTCTCCATTGTTTCTGAACTTGTGGTAAGAAGGTTCAAGATCTCATAACAGTGGAGTGTGCTTTTGCAGTTATTGACTTTATGGGAGTCAGGTAGGAAATAGAGTTGGGGATGTGGGGAAAGGTATGGACCCAGTGACCTACTTTCTCCAGCTGAGCTCTGCTTACTAACAGGCCACGTCTATGGTGAATCCATTGTTGAGGTTAGTACCTTCATGGTGCAATCATTTCTCAGCTGAATCATCAAGTCTTCGAGAGGTGAAGCTTTGGAGGAACACTTTAACACCTGTTTTCAGTTCATGTGGGTTTAAACAGCATGACAGCCAAATCATGGAGTGGTTCCACTGAGCTTTTCCCCAGAAGGGCTGTGCTGTTTTCTGTGATGGTGGCACCAGTTGACAGTCCCATTAACCATGTGCAGGAGCCTTACTTCCTTCATACCTCTGTTAGCAACTGTTGAGCCATTTTACCTTTTGTAGGGACCTGTATTAGTCAAGATTCTCTAGAGTGACAGAATTTACAGAATAAATCTCTCTCTTTCTAGAGAGAAGGGGGATTTGTTGGAATGAGTTACAGGTTGTGATCCAGCTAACCCAACAATGATTGCCTATAAATAGAAGGTTCAAGAATCTAGTCATTACTCGGTCCATGATGCTGAATGTTTCAGCTGATCTTCAGTATATGCTGGAATCCCAAAGTTGGCTTGAACACCAGTGAGGGATGGACTTGCTAGTGAGGTGAGAGCAGGCAGGCAAAGAGTAAAAGCTTCCTTCCTCCATGTCCTTATATAGGCTTCCAGGAGAAGGTGTAGCCCAGATTAGAGGTGTGTCTTCCCACCTCAATGATCTGGATCAGAAATTGATCTTCCCACTTCAAATGATCTAATTAAGCAAAAATCCCCCACAGCTATACCCAACTTTTTTTTGTTGTTGTTGTTAATTCCTAATAGTCATGTTGACATCCAAGAATAGTCATCACAGGACCTTTTTTTTCCCCCCCAATTTGAAGAGGATTGTTGATTTCATATAGCTACTTTCAAAAGCACCATACAGTATCCCCATAGCCTTCAGCCATTTTCTACCAAGAGTGACGTTTCACACGGTTACAACATCACAAGCATAATAGTTCAAGCAAGTGCTGGCATCATTCAGTGCTTACTAATGTACGTGTGTGTGTGTGTGTGTGTGTGTGTGTAGATATTTAAATTTTATCACATGTATAGATTCATGTGGACAACCACATCAGTTAAATTCCAAAATGATTTTTTTTTAAATATAAGCATGAGGGGAAATTTTAAATGATAGGAAACTAAAGCTCATGGTATAATAAGCACCCATGCACTGCCATCCAGTGTCAGCTCTCAGCATTAGTTTCCCCTCGGCCTCCTCTCTCCTCCCTGACTTTCCAGTAGCTCAGAGCACTTTCATCTTTCCATCTGCAGCCATTATAGAAAAGCAGGAGATGAGGTAGATATGCTACAGCACCCTTAAACACATACCCTGCTCCCAGACAACAATAGCCCCTAGACATTCCCACCTAGACACCTACCCACCCACCCCCAACAGCAGCAACCCAGCCATGTCCTAGGAGAAGGGAACACAGACTGCAAAGGTATTTACTTGGGGTGGTAGACAAAAGCCATAGTTTCATACCCTATAGACAATGCACCAAAATTCTTGTTGGGGCACTTGCTGCCCTTCATAAGACTCAGCTTTGCTTACCACCCACATGGTGATCCCTGACCATCCTTAACTCCAGTTTCTGGTGATACCTAATTCTGAATCTGAGGCCACTGGGACCTGGAGAGCTTTATTTACATACATTTCATATATAAATTTAACCCTTCCTTCCCCTCCCCCAGCTTCTCCTGTGTCCTCTCTACCCCTTCTCAAATTCATGACCTCTTCTTTAATTATTTTTTTGTAAATGTTGCTTTTATTTCCTCAGAGGAAGGGCTACGATGATAGCTATATCTAAACCGTGTGAATATGCAGCTTATGCTGATGAGTGTTTCTATCTAACTATCCCTAAGCCTAGGCCTAGAAGGTTCTAATCTTTATATAATCTAATCTTTTGCAAGCCCAGACTTTGAAGGCTTCAAAGTCTCCATCTGCTAGACTAGGCCTAGAATGTGTCAGCCTTCGAGATTTACTGCTGAATAAACTTACCATTTCTAGCTCTTTCTGAACTCTGGCTGGCTGGTTCAACTCAGTTAGCTAATCTGGCTCAAACTCCTAAAGCTGACTGATTCAAACTGGCTTCTCTTGGCTTCTGACTGAATTGCTCTACTTGGAAACACTGCTTCTGAACTCCATGAACTGAACTGCACTGAACTCAATTACTCTGCTCTGAACTGAGGTCAACTGCACTCAATTGAACTGTTCTGAACTGAACTGACCACAAGTGAATTAAATTGAATTTCTTCCCCCTTTTCTCCCTTGCTGTTCTTTAAGTAGCCTTTCTTTCCTGTCTGTTCTCATAAGAGTTGGGTATTCCTATCTCTGACTCATTCTGTCAAATCTTCTTCTGATTCATCACTTTGTCTGCCCCTCAATTCGATGTCATTGTTTGGGATCAAAGGTGTGTACTAAAGTCATATCTGTATTCCAGCCAGAAGGATTAAAGATGTGTGTCATGTCTGCATTCTAGCTGGATCATATCTTTGGATGTGATCCCTTGCCAGAGCAGCCATGTTGCTGGATTAAAACTCCTCTACAATTATTGTTACACATACATGCACACATATAACCTACTGAGTTCATTTAGTGTTGCTTGTTTGTACATGTGTTTAGGGCTGACAACATAGAACTGTATAACCTGTCAGAAAGCTCATCTCTATCGAATTCTGATTCTTCCTTTTTCAACTGTTGTTATTGCCTATAGTTCCTCACCTAGGGATGGGATATTATGAGATTTCTTCCACCCACATTGGCGTGTTAGTTGGTTTGTCATTGTGATAGTCTTATTTAGGTGGCCATAGTGTCTAGAAGCAGATAACCTGGTCCTCTGGCTCCTACAGCCTTTCTGTCGCCTCTTCTTTGATGCTAGTATGTGTAGGAGTGTGTTGTAAAAATATGAGTTAGGGTTGGGCTTCCCATGGTCTGTTCTCTGCATTTTGACTAGCTGTGAATCTCTGTGATGGTCTCCATCTGTATCAAAATGAAGCTTCTTTAAGGAGGGGTGAAAGCTACATTTACCATGGAAAGTAGGTGCAGGTTCCATTGGAACCAGGCCTGCAAGTGTTGAGATAGTTGAGGGGTTTGGTGGGCTAAGAGTCTCTAGATGACTGCCAATGCCAATACAGTGTAAATCCTCTGCAAGTACTGACTTCACTGCAGCTTGAGGGCAATAGGTCTGCTTGGTGTTGAATGAGTTTTAATTTTCAAAACAGTTTCTGTCGGAGGTTGGGTGGACCTGAGGATTTGGAGACCGTGGGCAACAAGCCAACCACATCTTATATCTGTCCTGTTGTACAAGCTGTGTATCTTATAGCCCCAATGGTCTTCATTCACAGACTGCAATATGATGTGATATAGCAAAGGCAACTCTTGGTGTTGCACAACAGTGGACCTAAACAATTAAAAAAGTGAAAGCCTTTGGGGGGTATGTGGCTATTTTCCAAATGCTTAGAAATGTGCTTGGCTCACTCGATCTCACAAAGTTTTCTTTAAGGACTATCAATCTCTTTTCTTCCCAAAGAGGATTCTTACCTAGAGGTATCTAGAGCTCTTCATAAAATCCTTGAGGGTAGTGTGCTGGCTAGTTTTGTCAGATTGACACAAGCTGGACTTATTTGAAAGGAGGGAACCTCAATTGAGAAAATACCTCTATAAGATGGGACTGTAGGCAAGCCTATAGAGAATTTTTTTGAAATTGGTAACTGACAGGAGGGCCCAGCCCATTGTGAGTGATGCCATCCTCAGGCTAGTGATCCTAGGTTCTTTAAGAGACCAAGCTGAATGAGCCATGATGAGCAAGCCTGTTCACACCCTCTGCATCAGCTCCTGCCTCCAGGTTTCTTCCCTGTCTGAGTTCCTATCCTGACTTTCTTTGATGATATACAGTGATTTGGAAATGTAAGTCAAATAAACCCTTTCCTCCCCATCCCAGCAATGATAACCCTAACAAGGAAGGTAGCAACTGTATCTTATTGGTTACCCAATGTTGTGGTTGTTGTCTGTGTGCCTCTCTAGGCTAAGTCCTGACATATTCATACAGGAACATCTGGCATGAGGAGCCTTCCCTGACATGCCAGATAGGACTTACTCAGTGCTGCCATTGTGGGCCCAGGCTGATGGCAGCCACCAGCACCCAGAAGTCATATGTGCACTTGGCTTCTGCCCTCAAGACTCAACTGTGAACCTGGAAATATGTCTGGCCCAAGATGTGCCCAGGAGATACTTTTGAACTACTAGATAGGCCTGAATGAATTTCCCTTCCATTTCTATGGCCCCCTTGCACTATCTAACTCAGAACAAATTGGCCTTGATCCTGAAATGAGTTTCCTAAAGGGGAGGTCAGGATGATCCTGACCATCAAGTTGACCCTGAGGACTTACGAGAGGCCAGTACTAGATATGAGATTTCAGGATACAGCAGGCAAACAGGCTGCCTATTTGTGTCTTCTCTAACTTTCCCAACAGTCTTGTGAGCAGGAGCAATAGCTCCCTTGCCTTGTGTGCTGGTTTGAATATGCTTGGCCCAGGGAGTGGCACTATTAGGAGGTGTGGCCTCGTAGAGGAAGCATGTCAGTGTAGGGGAGGGCTTTGAGACCCTCCTCCTAGCTGCCTAGAAGCCAGTCTTCTCCTAGCGCCCTTCAGATCAATATGTAGAACTCTTAGCTCCTCCACTGCCATGCCTGCTTTGCTTCCCACTTTGATGATAATGGACTGAACTTCTGAAGCTATAAGTCAGCCCTAATTAAATGTTGTCCTTTATAAGAGTTGCCTTGGTCATGGGGTCTCTTCACAGCAATGAAAAGCCTAAGACACCCTGCCCTGCATGGCTCCTTTGTTCTCATCAGATGTTGGGTCCAGTCTGGCCATCTCACTTGCTATCTCTAGGCAGGGTGGCTTTCTGTGCTCTCCTCCCTCCAGGGGATGGGGCCCAGAGGCACCCGTGGATGTTCTTTACTTGATTGAAAGTGCTGTGGGTAGCAGGAGAGACTTCAGAAAGGACAATGATGAGAGGAGCCATTAGGAACTAATGCCACCCACCATCACTGCACAGCCTGGCTGGTTTCTTTCAGGCCAGCTGGGTTGGGGTTAATTAGCTTCTGAACTTCTTCACTGTGGGGTGTCTCCTTAATCATTTGCCACCTGCCCCTCTCCGGTCCAGCAGGAATGAGAGTTCTGGTAGCAGGAATTGACCTAGGGCCAGTGGAACAAGGGCAAGTCTCAGAGAGCTAAAGTAACATGCCCCAGTGGCCCCACTGCCTGCTGCTTTAGGGAAACTGAGGCCCATGGAGGTGGGGAGTTATCTGGGATCCTTTGGTGGGCAGCAGAATCATGAAGCAGCCTGGCATTCTTGGATTCGGGTCTAAGGCTGACTGCCTCAAAATGCCTTTGTTCGTACTCAGTGTAAACTGAGCTCAATTGCACTGTGTTGAGGGGCCAAGGCTTCATAAATGACTAAGTTAGAGGGAGCTCCTCTGCCAGTGGGCTCACTCTGTAGTGGAGGACACCCCACTGGAAAGGCTAGCAAGCAAATAAATGGGTGATAGCAGAGTGTGGATGAATCACAAGGGTGGCAAACTGCGATACCCAGGATGACCATGGACTGCCTTACACAGGGAATGTGGTTTAATGCATTTTGCTTCATACAGAGACCTGGTTGCCAGGACAAGGGTATTAATGAGATCACAGGGCACTACCTTCACTGATGGACTCATGTCTTTTTCCAAAACAGAGGACTGGTCTTCATGGGTATAGGTTATTCTCACAAGAGCAGGGACTTGCAGGGGCTGCCTGGCAACTCCCCTTGGTCTCTGGCACACAAGCTGCTGCTGGTTTTTCCAGCTTCCCACTATGCAGGGAACTCCACGAGTCACACCAGTAATAGGATCTGTGACTGCCTGATCCTGGACTTCCAGCCTACAGAACAAGAGCTAAGCAATGTCCCTTATTATTTACCACCCTCCGGGGTTTGGTTGCAGCAACACAGCGTGAACCAAGATTCAGGGACACCAGGGAAATCCTTTCTGAGGAGATAACTAATTTCCCTAAAATAACAAGCTTTTTTTTGGTTTGTTTGTTTTTTTATCAATTCTGGAATAATAAATAAGGATGACATAACAGGAGACGATTACACTTTCACAGCCCCCAGCGGCAGTATAGATTCGGGTTTGGGAAATTGAGAATTGCAAACACCACAAAGAAAACAGCAAGGCCCTGGGTCCCTTCTGGGGAAAAAATACAATGTGGTACCAAAGAGTCTTTAGAAAAATTGAAGGTAAATCTGGGACTAGGGAATGTCTCAGTAGGTAATCCCCATGCAAGAATGAGAACCTGAATTTGAATCCCAGAGCCCATGCAAAAAAAAAAAAAAAAAGCCAAGCACAGTGGTAAGTGTTTGTGACCTATGTGTTGGTGGGGAGTGGACAGGAGAGTCCCTGGGGCCCTCTAGCCAGTCTGGCCCTTGTGCAAAAGTGATGACGCCTGAGAAATAACATTAAAGTTCCCCTCTGATCTCCCCACATGTACACACACACACACACACACACACACAACTGTGCTCCAGCTCTGGCCCAACTCACAGATCTAGGACACACATGTCACATGTGTACTTAGAGATTTTCTAAAAGTAACCTGCAAACATATAACAAGAAACAAGTGGAATCAATTTTAATACTTTAATCAAGTTTAAAACTTTAATCAAGTTTTCCTAAACTCAACATGTTCTAAGGATTACCATCCAGGTATGTCATTGTGATAAAAATGGAAGAAATCATTTCCAGGTTTTACAAAGTCTTTGAAAGCTGGCCTGTGTTTAGCATTTGAAATACAACTCAGTCAGGACTACACACACACACACACACACACACACACACACACACACACAAATAAAAATAATTAAATAAATGTTAGTTTTAAAAAATAAAGTACATTTTAAAGGGGGAAAACTATCAGAAAAGACACTTAAAACTACAGGAGTGTTCAGACATGGCAAGTAGCCGCCATGTATGGACTTAGTTTAGTTCCTGGTTGAAACAAACCGCCTAAAAGACATTTTATGATGTTTCTAAAATAAGCTTCTACTGAACAGTGAACATTTGACTGTGCCCAGGAATGAGTGGTATTTAATGTGATAATGGGACTGTGACTGTTTTAAAAAGTCATTTTCATTTTAAAAAGATGTGCTGAAATATTTGTGAATGCATGCCAAAATAATACATCTGAAATTTGCTTCCAAGTAACGTCTGAGGAGAGGAGTGGGTGGAGATAAAATGGAACTGAGTTGATACTGGTGATGCATGTCACATATTCTGTCTATTTTTATATTTACTGGAAGTTTCTAGACTAAAAAGAAATGAAGGGAATTGAGGTGCTTCTGGGAGAGACTGTGGATAGTGGAGGCCACAAAGCAACTCCAGAAGGGTAGAGAGTTCATCTACCTTGATCAATAGCAGGCATCGGCTATGGCTAATATGGAGAGTGGCCCCCTAAAGGTCAGCAAAATAACATTATGCAACCAGGCTAGAAAGAAAGAAAAGCATCTCTGTTTGCAAGAATGCATGACCTTGCAGATGGAAAATCTGAACTAATGCATCTAAGAGAGAGTGGAGGTAATGGATGAGTCCAGGAAGGTCATAAAGTAGGTCAATGTATAGAAGCCAATGCTACTTATATACACTAGCAATGGAAACCCCACAAACAAAGTGATAGCACGATTTCATTTATAATGAAAGGTTCAAAATACCTGGAATGAATAAAGAGACAAACCACACGAACACTACTGGTGAGATGGCTCAGCAGGTTGAAAATGAGACATGACAGCTGCAAGGGATGGCTGAGGAGAGGTTTTTTGTACATATGAGGGAGAAGTCAGCTCTGGAAGGGTCCAGAGAAGAGAGAGAGAGAGAGAGAGAGAGAGAGAGAGAGAGAGAGAGAGAGGAGAAGAGAGGGGAGAGAGCACATGGCAAAATGGACGGATTATAGAGGAATCAGTAGCTGGGGGAGGGAAGCCAAGCTGGAGAGGTTTAGAGTGGGAGGCAGGATAAGAAGAGCAGAGGAACCACAGGTCCTGAGCAACCCTGGGTCACTGTGCACCACCCTTAGCCATTCATCTTGAGTTTCTTTGGAACCTGACACAAGTAAAGGTGTTCCTCACCAAATGTGGTAACCAGAGCTCTATCCCCAGGACCCACATGATGGCAGGTGAGGACCAACTTTCTCAAGTTGTCCTCTGACCTCCACGCACCCCGTACCATGGCATCTGTGCCCTGTGCCCAGTAAATAAACGTAACACTAAACTGTTTTGAGAAGACTTCCATATTAGAAACTGTGAAGTAAAGCCTCTTTGATAGCAATCAAAAGAAGTTTCACACAAACAAAGATGCCTGCACTGGAAGACATGGTTTTGTTAGGATGGCTGTGTTGCCAAAATCTGCTCACAGATTCAATGCCCCTCCTACCAGACTTAGAGTTCACACATCTCATATTCAAAAGTTCCCGTGCTGAAGACAGAAGAGATATGCACAGCACATAAATCAGGGAAAGAGAACTGAGACACCCCTCCATTTAAAACACTGATCTTTGGCAGGTGTCAAGACATTCAACTGGAAAGAGGATCTTTCCACCCAACAGAGCTGGGAAGACTGGCTCCATATGCCAACCAATCGTCTTCCCTCAAACTCCAAAGTGGATCACGGGCCATTTACAAATTAGATCACAAATGATTCGTCTCTTAGATATGATACCAAAATCATAATCAATGAGAGAAAAATAAATGCATTGGACTTTTACCAAAATTAAAAGCTTTAGTGTAATTTTAATTAGAACTAGCAAGACATGGATCCTGGGTGCAAGAATGATGCTCTCTCAAGAGAATATGGCTGATCAATTTTTTTTATGTATGTGATTTCCTGATATGAACATATTCCATCAATGGTGAGAAAAACACACACAGACAGTGTGAAATCCAGGGGAAATTTAAGCTGAAATGTTACCACATGGAATTCATCTTGACTGCAGTCTCCATGGCCACAGAACTCCTGGAGAGGATGCATCTTCTTATAGCAGGCACCTGCTGGCTGGAGGTGTTAGCTGAGCAACAGGCAGACTCCTGCTGTGGTGCTTCCCTGTCATGTCAGAAGTGCACAGGAGTTAATTTCCACTCAGTCCTCTCCTGGTTTTAATGTGTGTGTGTGTGTGTGTGTGTGTGTGTGTGTGTGTGTGTATGTGTGTGTGTATGTGTGTTCGTTCCAGGGCCCAAGGAGTCCAGAAGAGGCCATCAGATCTCCCTGAAGCTGGTCTTAAAGGAGCTTGTGAGCTGCCTGACGTGGGTGCTGGGGATAGAACTCAGTCCTCTGGAAGGGCAGTGAACACTTAACCTCAGCACCATTGCTCTCTCAATCATTCATTTTTAAGAAAAGATAGTTCATAGGATATTACAACATTTTCAAATGAAAAAGTGGTTAGCAAAAAATAAAAAAAATAGAGGCGGAGTAAAGTGCGTGGCAATGGTACTTGTCTGGCCTAGATTTATGGGAGTCCCAGGCCAGCCAGAGTAACACAGGAAGAAACTGCCAAAAAAGGAAAGAAGAAAGGAAGAAAGGAAAAGGAAGAGTAGAGAAGAGCTCATATCAACCTCACAACGCAACAACTCAGGTGTTGTCAACCAAGCGCGGATGGATACACTGTGATAGAGCAGTACAGTGAAATAGCACTCCAATAAAAACCAGACTGCTCTAGACCCAGTGTGTGTGATTCCATTTGCATGCAGCAGAGGGACAGGTACATCTAATTCATGATGATAGAGATCAGAACAGTGACAGCCTAAGGGATTTAACTGGAAAGGCACAGAGGCGCATCACAGGGTGACAGAAAGATCTTGTTGTCCCAGAACTGTGTTGATAACCTCTGTCAAAGATCATAAATTTGCACACCCAGGACCCCTGCAGGTCAATGTGTCAGTTTTGCTTTAATTTGTGAGAAGCAGATGAGAGACTAGAGGGTGCTTATGTGCAGAGAAGAGGCAGGCATTCAGGACTAAAGAGCCTATGGCCTAAAGGCTGGAGAGATGGCTTGCTGGCTAAAAGCACCAGCTGCTCTTCCAGAGAAGCTGGGGTTCAGGTCCTAGCACCATATGGTGGCTCACGGCCTCCTGTAACTCCAGTTGCAGAGGATCTGATGCCGTCTTCTGACCTCCAAGAATGTCAGACCTGCGCATGGTGCACATATATCTGGGCACATACATTGTGCAAGCAGAACACTCACATACCTAAAACAAACCAATCTATTCATTTTGGGGGCCAGATGTTGAGCAGGTGGGGTGGGCATCGGGCTCAGGCTCTGCCTTTTTTTGTGCCCCCATGTTCCTCCCTAGGCAGAGCAAATGAGGGCTTCTGGGAAATCTCATTTAAAGTGTCAGCCATGTCTGCCTGTGGCTACTTCAGGATTTCTGACTATGACATAAAGTCCCAGCAAGGACAATGACTCACTGTGGGGGTAGAGCCAAGAGGAGCTGAGGCTACAGCCAGTGGAGGTTGGATGAAAGGACACAAAGGTCTGAATTTTGGGGACAGACCAAGCCAAAGACATTCAATTTAAGCTCAGCTAACTCTTCTGTAAAATGACATGGGGGTTGCTTGGGGACATCAGGTCATGCCCCTTATGGAAGGTGTGGTGAACTGGCAAGCTAGGGAGGGACTGATCGAAACAGGGAGTAGTCTGGGTAAAAATCTGGTCTTGGCCTGATCCCTCAGGGGCTGCAACATTGATTAAGCAACACAGAGGTGCCCCTGCCTCAGCTGAGGTAGGCCAGGGTTCCCATACTCCCATCTCAGCCATTAGCTCTAGAGTCTGGGGGTTTCTGTTCTGAACAATTCTCCAGAAATAAGGAGGTTAGGCAGTTGTGAATTCTTAGGAGCCAATGAACACATAGTTGAAGGGTGGGTGCCTGGCTTACTCTAAGTGGAAAAGACCCCCTGCTAGAGCTTTGGTTACACGGAACAGGTCACAAGGAAGTGTTAGCTGTGTTTTAGCTGCATAAGGAAAAGCACCCCATCCCAAATGTAAGTACACCCCATCTATTGTAGAGTGGAGTCATAAGCTATGGCTGAAGTTTACAACAGCCAGAAACTAGCAGAGGCCCTGCCTTAGTGCCTGTGTGAGAAAGCTGGGCTTGCCTAGGGAGGGGATGGAGTGGTGGGGAGGGCCCTTTACGGTCTTAGACCCTGGAAACCTGCTGCCTGCTTTTTCATCAACTTGACACAAGCTAGAGTCATCTGAGAAAGGAGACTTTCACTTAATGGACTGCCTCCATCAGATGGTCAAACGACAAGACTGGGGGCCACTTTCTTTCTCTTGGTTTTTGTTTGCTTGTTTGTTTGTTTTTAATAAAGACTTTATTTTTATTTATGTGTATAACTGGTTTGCCTTCATTTTTGTATGTACACCATGTGTGTGCAGTATCTGTGGAGGCCAGAAGATCCCTTGGAACTGAAGTATAGACAGTTGTGAGCTGCTATGTGGGTGCTGGGAACCAAACCCAGATTCTCTTCCAGAGCAGCTGGTGCTACTAATTGTTATGCTATCTCCCCTATTTCTCAGTTACTGACTGATGTGGGTGGGTCCAGCCCATATTGGGCCATCATGCCCCTGGGCAGGTGGTCTTGGGTTATATATGAAAGCGGCTGAGCAAGACAATAAACAGCATTCTTCCTCATTTTCTGTCTGTTTCGGTTCCTGCCTTGGCTTCCCTTCATGATAGACCACAGAAGATTAACCCCTTTTCTCATGTTCCTTTTGGTCATGGTGCTTACCATGCAATAGAAACCTAACTAGAAAAACTTGGAAATCAGAAGGAGCTCCTTTTGTCTCCAGCTCTGTCATCTGCTAGCTGTGAGATCCTGCTCAAGTTGTCATCCGTCTCTGGCTGCTAGCTTTCTCTTCCTTAAAACACGCACATCCTAATGCCTCTGTTCAGAATTCGTAAGGGGAAGAGTAAGAGCTTTATCACATTTTGTGTCATGCAGTTCCTTGCAAGCAGACCCCTCCCTCCCTCCATCCCTAAGGGGCAGCTTGCATGGATCCACCATAGTACCAGGCCACTTAGCCTGTCTGCCAGTCCCTGGGGGTTCTCTTCAGTTCTGGGTGGTGAGTCCTTGTCCTGCAGGCTTCTGTTTCCTGTCTCAGTCACTGCCCTTCAAAGGCTCAACTGTCTGCTGTCTTCAAAAACCTCATTCTCTCATGGGCACCTGGTCACACTGTCTGAGCAGAAGAATGGGTTTCCCTAAGCCGGAGCTTTTTACCAGGAACTGGTCTTTTGTTCACAGCCCAGAGAAGTTGACGAGGGTGTCTACCTGGAATCGGGCACCACCAGTAGAGACTTCAAAAGGAACTAGTTCTGGAAAGAAGGTGGGGCTCAGTCTGAGAGTGATGGACAGATGATACCAGATGGCTCCCAGGGGCCACAGGCTGAGCAGGGCCTGAGATCAGACACATCAGACACCAGACACATCCGCCCATTCCTTTAAGGATTCCTACCATGCCAAGAAAGGAAGGGCTGGGGGTAGGGCTGCAAAAACCAGATAACAGTTCTCACGGGGGGGGGGGGGGGGGGGGTACGGCTGCTAGCCATGTCCCCCATTTCCACTCATGGTGCTGTCTGGTTCCACGAGACCCAAACAGATTTCCTTAGCCCTCATCCTGGAAATGGTGCTAATTTCCAAAGCACAGCCACACCGAGAACGGCTCTTATCAAGCCAGATCGAGTCATTTTTCTTCCTCTCGGAGCATGATTATTCCCAAGAGGTAGCCTGGCTAATTGTTTTGTAAAAACGTGGTGTTATTGGCTTCCTCGTGGTATCTATTATGGTCACGGTTTTAGAAGCAACACATATGCATGTGTTCATTTACGTGTTAGGATTTACTATGTTCACAGTATATAATGGATTATAATGAGAACATGGTAAAGGACTGATGTGATGTAGGATATTTAGTTTAATTGTTAAAATTAAAAATGTTTCATTTTATTTTATGTATATTTTGCCTGCATGTGTGCATATATACCGCATGTATACCTCATGTCCTCAGAGGCCAGAAGGTGGCCCTGGACTCCCTGGAATGTTACAGATGGTTGTGAGTTGCCAGGTAGGTGCTGGGAATCAAACCCAGGTACTCTGGAAAAGTAGTCATCTCTTAATCAGTAATCTGCCTCTCCAGTTTCCGGTTTAATTAAATCTTCCCTGTTTTAAACCCTGCAACTCTACCTGAATCAAGGGCTGCACCATTTCCACCATGCCCAAAAGTCCCCGGGACTTCTCAATCCAAACCCCACTCTCCCCACCACAAAACAAACAACACCCAGTTTGCCACCAGAGCTGCATTTGGTCCCGTTTTAAACTTCATATAATGAAACCGGATGGTCTGCAGTCTCGTTCGGCTAATGTAATGGCCCATACGTGTTTCGTTGTCTATTGCCATTCTGTTACATGACCACAACTTGTCAAACAAATGGTTTCCAGGGGATGAACAAAAGCTGATTGTTTTAAGCAGGACAGTCATGGAGCATACTAAATTTCAAGGAGAGGAATGTGAAGGGTGAGGGATGGCAAGAAGCTTTAGAGTGTGAAGGTGCTTGCTGCCAAGCCCGACAGCCTGAGCTTGATCCCCAGGACTCACACGGGAGAAGGAGAAAAGTGACTCTTACAAGTTGTCCTCTGACCTCTACATGTGTATTGTGGTGTGCATGTCTGCACACGTGTGTGCATGTATGAGCACACACACACACACTCTGACTAACTAAATAAATGGATTTAGAGTTGAATGGGAGGAAATCTAGAGATCATGCTGAATGTCCTCAATTTCTAGGTGAGGTTCAGAGAAGGGAAGTGACTGGTCCAAGCCCAAGGTCACACAGCTTTGTGGGGCAGAGCTGAGGCTAAGCCAAATCTACTTCTCCAGGCAGTTGGAACTAGCTTTTCTTATTTTCTTGTTGTTTTTTTTAAAAATGTATTTTGTTTGTTTGATTGGTTTTGGTTCTTTGTTTTGAGACAAAGTTTCTCTGTGTAGCCCTGGCTGTACTGGAACTCACTCTGTAGACCAGGCTGGCCTCAAACTCACAAAGGTCTACCTGTCTCTGCCTCCTGAGTGCTGGGATTAAAGGTGAGTGCCACCACTGCCTGGCTGGAGCTACTTTTTAAAGATATTTATTCATTTTTGTGTATGCAAGCCACCCCCACACTGTGTGTGTGTGTGTGTGTGTGTGTGTGTGTGTACTCACGTGCCTGCAGATGCTAGAGGAGGCTGAGATCATTTGAAACTAGAGTTAAAAGAAGTTGTAAATTAGCTAACATGGCTGCTGAGAAGCAAACTTGGGTCCTCTGGAAAAGCAGCAAGAGATCTAACTGCTGAGCCATCTCTCCAGCTCCCTGCCTCTATCCAGTCCTATCCTATCCTGTCTTGTCTTGTCCTGCCCTGTCCTATCATCTCCTTTCCTTCCCTTCCTAGCCTACCCTACCTCATTTCTCTTCCTGCTCCTCTCTCTACATCTCACTTAATCTGTTAAATAGATACACAGAAGCAATCCTTTGCATCCTAAAAGGATTGCAAGTTTTTCTGCACACACAATATGTTCCCCTGGGAGCATATGATAAAATTTATTTCTGAGGTGTCAAAACTGTGTCTGTTATGAAGTAAGACTGATTTATAAATGTTCATAAAAGAGAAAGAAGAGGCAACTAATGAGTCACACGAAACAGATTGTTTGTATTAGAGCTTGTGTGGAGGAAAAACCCAAACAAGGGAAGCACTTCTCAGCTTGCTGTGCACAAGGCTGAAATCTGGATATTCATGTGTGTTCCAAGTGTGATTTCACTGTCTTTTCTAACTTTTATGGCAGTAGAAAAAGTTGAAGTCAGATATGCCAGGGTTCACATTATGATCTCTGTTTTTGCGGCTTTGTTACTGTTGTTTGCTTTCTGTTGCTGTGATGAAAAGCCATGATGAAAAGCAACTTGGGGAGGAAAACGGTTATTTCATTTTACAGCTTGTAGTTTGTCAGTCAGAGAAACTGGAGCAGCAACTCTTGGCAGAAACCTGGAGGCAGGAACTGAAGCAGAGCCTCCTGAGGAATACTGCTTACTGGCTTGCTCCTCAAAGCCATGCTTTCTTATAGCACCCCTGACCACGAGCTCAGGGGCAGCACCACCCACAGTGAGTTAGGCCCACCCACATCAATCAAGAAAATGCACCACAGGCTTGCTCATAAGCCAATCTAGTGGAGGAACCTTTCTAATTGAGGTTACTTTTTCTAAATTGACTCTAGCTAGTGTCAAGTTGACATAAAACTAGATGGCACAGTTACCACATAGTTCACTCCTATGAACCTCAATTCCCCCTGTAGAGTGTGCCTAGTCAGTATCTATTATCCTGCCATGATGCTGGGGGCATCTTTTCAGGAACTAAGTAGATACTCAATGCATCCTGTTGGGATGAATTTGGATTCAAGCAGAGCCTTGGGGAGATGAGGTGTGTCTGGCAGAGCAAAGACAAGGAAATGGAAGTCTAACCTGTGGTATGTGGGAAGCCATATTTCCCCTATAAATTTTGGCATTTTTCTTGGCAAGGGTTGTGTGCCTTTCAAGTCTCTGGAGCCTGGCTCTGTTTATCTGTTCTCTCATCTCAGGAGTAAAGGGCAGGAAAGGGCCAGGCTTGTGAAGTTTAGGCCTCAGTGTAACTGGTAGTCAGGGTCTAGGCCAACGTTTCCAGGTTCTTGGACTCTTACTTAAGGAATTGAAATGAAGATTTGCACAAATCACAAAGGTAGCAAGATGATTTTATTTAATCCAAAGCAGTAAAACAGATCAGATGGAAATTAGCTGCCAAGAGTGACAGGCCACTGGAATGAGACTGCTCAAGCTCATTGGTTATTATATAGGGTTTTCTTTTGAGGGGTACAAGAGAAGGAGAAATTTGGCTGCTAAGGGGCATAGCAAGGAAGTTCTCTAATTTGATTGGCAGATCTGCATTATGTAAGCTTCTGCCCACTGAGCATGTCCCTTCCCATTATGCATCCAATTTTAATCATACATGTAAGTATGCATAGGCATAAGATGGTAAAATGAATATTCTCCCTAAAAGTTCACTTGTAAGACACAGTTTATCCCCAAATTTGTTTAGGACAAATGGATCATCCTATATACTGGTCTATACTGGGAATGTGTTAGACTAGAAATGGAAGAGAAACTGATCCCATTATTTAGAGAGAGCTGTGTGTGTAGCTCACTGCCTGAAGGAGGCCTAGGTTACCAGGTTAGCCTACAATGTTGTTAAGAAGAGAGGTGTGTGTACAGTGTATGCATGAAGGTTTAGGTGTCCATGTGCTTTGTAAGGGGGGTGTGTATAGCCCAAATGAGCGGAATCCCAGGTTGCTGAGCTATTCCCTATGCTTGCCTTTCTCAACAGACTAAGAGTGGGGCCTAGTTAGTCATACAGCTGGGTCTGGAGCTCATCCTGGGGTCCTAGGTAGGTCTATTTTCTGCTTCAGTGATAAAATATTATGACCAAGGCGACTCATAGAAAATTTTATTTGGGCTTACAGCTCAAATAAAGGGGATCCATAATGACAGGGGGAAGGCATGGCAGCAGATGGCTGGAGCAAAAGGCCCAAGAGGTCACATCTCAACTGCAAGCTTGAAGCAGAGAGTAGGGAGGCTGTGGGCTCCCAAAGGCCACCCCAGTGATCTATTTCCCCCAGCAAGGCTGCACCTTCCAGGGTTCCATAACACCCCCAAAACAGCAGAACCTTGGTCTAGGGACCAATTGTTCAAACACACGAGCCTACGGGTGACATTTCTCATTTAAACCATCACAAGGGACAACAGCATTTGACACTCCAGGCTCTCGGGTGGCTTCAAGAAAGAGGCCTTGAGATTTGGGAGTCTTAGGGGTGGCTTGATGTTCTGGATGGGCTGGGATAGGAATCCCTGTTCCTAGAGATGTATGGTGCGATCTTGTGTGGGTAAAAGTTTCGCTTTGAGCCTTCATTTCTTCCTCTGCAAATGAGAAGGCTCCCTGCTGCTGGGAGGGTTGGGAGGATCTCGTGAGCCAAGCGTGGAAGAATGGTAACTAGCCCTTTCCCCTGCTGTCTAACCATGACTGAGAAGTTGTCAGATTGTGTTACCCCATGGCCCTTCTGTTCAGACCCTGGGCAGGACAGGTGGCTTCAGGGAAGCTAACCTGCGTCTAGGGTGTCTCTGGTTAACAGAGGCTGTTTGCAAGTGTCATCCTCTGAGTCTGCCAGTTCAGTTATAAGACAGAATCACAAGTGTCAGAGGGTTCAATGGCACGACAGTAAAGCATTAAACAGAGCCCAGTCAAGTGCACTGGCTCAAGAAATGGGTTCTGGACTCAAGCGGGGTTTGGATTCTGTCTCTAGTATTTCCTAGATGTGCTAAGTTAGGAAATTGCTTAAGCTTTGGGCCTCAGTCTCTCTACATGTAAAGGGGGGGGCTTAGCCATACCAGAGGATGTTTCCATAACACAAAGACAACAGACAGGGAAAATCACAATGACTGGCAATTAACCAGACCTATGGAGTAGGATGTGGCATTCTCTGGGGAATGGGACTCCATGTTCCTTAACTTGCCTGTCTTCCTGTCACTACCAAGGAATTGGACCTTAATCAATTAGAGAAACATAATTGGATTTTAGTTAGACCACAGCAGGCTCTCTCTCTTTTTAATCTTGAAGAGTGTTCTCTTTCTGGAAAGGGACATAGTAGTTGAAAAGAATGTTGGATTCGACCATCCATGGAATTCTGAGTCATACACAAGTCATGTGACCATGGACAAGTCACTTCCTCTCCATGGAGTGTCTTCCTTTTCTACAGAATGTGAATAATTATGGCAGCGCCGCTGGGCCCCTGTGGGTATGATAGGACTCTGGAGGCTAAAGCCCCAGCCAAACTCTCTTTGGCCCAGGGCCAGCTCTTGAAGTCTGAAGCTTCCTGGCTTGAAAGCTTGCCCTGGTGACTCCTGGCCAGAGAGAAGCAGTGTTTGCAGCTTGTTCTATTGCTTTCCCTCAGCCCAGATTTCTGGCTCCTCTGCTCTCCTCTGGTGGTGACAACCTAGCCTGTTCAAGGGTAAAGCAGACATGTAGCCTTTGGTGCCTCAAGCAGGGCAACTTTGAAACCCATACTCTTGTGTGAGCTGCATCATCTCTCTGATCTTCAGTCTCTCATCTGGGGACTCTGTTAAAAGTGGTTCCTTCCTCAAAGGGCAGTGCTTAGCTTGTGCGTGGTGATCAAGGCTGGAATGAGGTGACCACTGGCATCCATTCCACAAATGTCTGCTGAGCACCTACTGTGTGCTCTGTGCATATGTGTAAAATGGACAGACTCATCTCAGCCTTGGGGGTCTCCAGTGTAGTTGGTAGAGTAATATGAATCATGATATCCAATGTGGTAAGTGCTGCCTCGTCTGTTTTGGAGTAGCTGGAACCAAAAGTGCCCAGTATGGTGGCACACACCTTTAATTCCAGCACTCAGGAAGCAGAGGCAGGAGGATCTCTGTAAGAACAACTACTCAAGGCCAACCTGGCCTTCTTAGCCAGTTCAGGCCACCAAAGGCTATATAATGAGATCCTGTTTCCAAACAAACCATAACACAACACACACACACACACACACACACACACACGCACACACACACGCAGCCGCCGCCACCACCACCCAATAAGCTGTATTCATTGCTTTATGGCTAATTTTGATTGTCCTCTTAATAGACTTTAGAGTCCCTACAGAGACAAACCTCTTGGCCTGTCTGTGAAGAATTGTCTGGATTAAGATAACTGAGTGAGGCAGCACCATTCCATGCCAGAGTCCACAAAAATGAGAAATCCAGCTGAGTACCACTCTGCTTCCAAACTGCAGTTACAACCTCCTGTTCCCAAGCCCTGCGGGGCACATCTCTTGCAACCATCCACCAGAATAAATCCCTGCTTTCTTAAATTGTATCTTGCCAAGTATTGGGTCACAACACAGGAAAAGTAACAAATACAGTTGTTAAACCAAACTAGTCCAGGCTGTGTAACTGATAATGAAGATTTGTTTCTTAACTCACAGTTCTAAGTTCAAGGGCACAGGAGATCATTAAAGTGAGACAAGCTTATTTATAACAACTAACTCTTACAGGAGCAAACAATGGTACTGGGGGCATGGGAGAGAGAGAGAGAGAGAGAGAGAGAGAGAGAGAGAGAGAGACTATTAATTCATAAGAGGACAACCCAATGACCAGATGACTCTCCATGAAGCCCACCTCTGAAGGTTCTACTACTTCTCATCCCACCGTGCATAGGACCAAGTCTCTGACACACACACCCTTCTGGGACACCACACCACCAAAAAGCCCCTGGCTTATTGGCTAGTCACTCAGCCACGTGTTTGTGAGAGACCCTGCCTTATTAAAGTGGAGAGCGCCGTGACAGTGGAAGATACCCAACATCAGCATTGACCTCAGGCCTCCACATGCATTCCCACACATGCACACATGCATACAGCCATACAAATATGTACATGCATATATACAAACACAATACCTCCAATAGGTTCATGCTGAAGCACTTCATCTAGTGGTTACTGACTTTTCAGGAGGTAAGACCTTAGTGGTAGAAGCAGATCACTGGGGTGGGTCTTTGAAGGTTCTATCAGCCCCTGGAGTCTGACTTGGATCTGCTTCTTCATTTGCCATGATATGAGCAGCCTCTGCTGCACATACCCACTGCCATGACCTCCCTCATCATCATGGGCTGAAGAGCTCTGAAACCATGACCCAAATAAATGTCCTCTGCCCTGACTTGTTTCTGCCACATATTTTTGTCACAGAGATATGAAAATAATGAGGACACTCTTGTTATCAAGTTGTTGTTCAGTCAAGTTCTGCCCCCATATAGACATTGATTAAGTAGTTAATATAAGAAAGCAGGTTTCAATGTGGTTAGGTGCAAGATAGAATATTCTGGTCATAGTCTATGACTGCTATAGGTCACTCCAAGTCATCCTTAGCTGATGCCTGGTCACAGTCTATTAGGGGCATAGAGAAGTGCTTCCCTGGGGCTGACTGGTTTCTTACACTTGTGTTCATGCCAAGAGAGAGGGACTCTAAAATGCTGTAGCCAAGCTACATATTCTGAATTGCACTCATCTCAAGAGTTTGCTTCCAGCATCCATTAAGCTGCCTAACAAGCTACAGATTTCACCTCTGGAAATTCGTTTATTTTTAACAGTCATTATGCTAATCAGCAAAGGCTCTGCTGTTGATCTTCCGAGAAGATAAACGGACCCCTTGTTGTGGTGACTCCTGAAGGGGTGGGGGTGGGGCATCATGGAGAGGGTGCTGCTGGCATTTGGGGACCATGAGCTCCAAGTAGCTGCCTTTCCCAGCATATTACACTATTTTCCCCCAAGGTACTAGAAAGTTTACCTCTGACATCATAGTTGATGCCTTCTGATGCTCAACCTTGCTTCTGTGATGAAAAACAGAATGAAGCCTCCTACTGTGGGCGAGGAGTCAGTCCAAGGCTGCCCGAGCTCCCTGTCACATGGTTCACTTTGTCCGTAGTATCTGCCTTTGATCCCCACACATTCCTAAACTATGCCTGATTGCACAATCAGTCCTTACCTCTGAACATTCTTAGCTCAACCAACTATCCATTTGTCCATTACTCATTTTATTTTTGTAATTTTGTGTATTTTAAACACTCGGTTAGTGCTCATTTTCTGTCTACCTGCCAGAGATCAAGCTATGATCTAGAAACACATCTGCAACATCTGCAGATGCTCCCTTAACATAAAACAAAATTTGCTTACAGCCTATACAGACCTGCCTTATACAGTACCTTGTCTCTAGACTGTAATACTGATAGAACAGAGATGCCACCCAAGTCTTTGTCCTGCACTGTTTAGAGAACACAACCACCGTGTGCCCCAGAATATTTCTGATCCATGTTCGTTGAGTCTGTGGGTGTGGTTCTGCAGACATAAGGGGCTGACTATACTGAACCTTACCTTGGGCACAGTCATATCCACTGGAAACAGCAAGAGTCATGAAGCCAGCACAGCAGCTGGATCCAGTTCCAGCAAAGCTGAGCAGATTGCTGCAACCGCTGTCCTTTATCTCTAACCTTAGGGTTTTGGTCCTTATGTGTTGCATTCTTGGGGACTTTCTGCATGATGATTCATATTATGTCTTCTCCAGAGAACACTGTATCTGAGTCTTTTTAGGAAAATCCTAAAATTAGCTTTATCTAGCTACCATTTGGAAGTCTTCCGTATGCTGTGGGAGTCACTGAGCACAGATAACGACGTGGCTGGATAAGGCCATCACTCCAGGAATCTTCTTGGGGTATCTGCCCCTGGGCAAACTCAAACAGTATAAATGGTTCAGGATAATCATAGGTAACTAACAAACTCTGACTGGCTAGGAGAATAGGTTACAGATTCAAGATCTCTTTATTATAGGCTGTAGAGATCTCTAAAAATGTAGTTTAAAGATAGGGGGTTATACAGGGTACACCCCTCGAAGAATAAAACTCAGTAATTAAGATTTGCTAGTAATAAAAAGACTGATTCAGATAGTTTCTGTTTTCTGGAGTGATTTTAAACTACAAACACTTCTAGCCTAAAAGCAGGCTGTCATTTATTAACTGTGTTTGCTTTGGAGGAGACATTCTTTAAAGTCTTTAAATTGGAGTTATAGGACTGATAATAAAAACAAAATATGTTCTGTTTGTATTTTCTAATTATCACTGAACTTGTGACCCTGCACGTGTCATGGAAAAAAATCAAACACATAATCTGTACTTCTTGGATAATTGTTAGTCTACCTTTGTTCTGAGAAAGCTGTATAAATAAAGAAGCACCTGGTTGTTAGTCAGAGCTGTGAGATTCCCATGAACACCACCCCCTGTCGCTCCCTCCCCTGCTCCCCTCGCCAACTCATTATCTCCTGTGCTGCAGCCCTGTCAATAATGACCCTCTGCCCCTGACCCTCAGTGGGGGACAAAATAGTAGCAAAAAAGGACCATTCCCACTGTCACCATTGCACCATTGCTATTCAGAAGAGAAAAGGTATGCTTGTCAAAAGGGGAGGAGGCTCTTCTGGACTGCCACCTGGCTGTGGAAGCCAGCCCAGGTCTTGCTGGGGCCTCTTGGCTCTTTGCTTCTCCCAGATAGTGCTGTGCCTCTCCAGAGATGCTGCATCAAGTGTGGGTCTCCTGTCCCTTGCCTGTGAGCCCCATGATAATAAGCACAAGCTAGTTGCCAGGGCTCACAGACTTCTTTGGTTTAGAGCAGGGGGTTGTCTCTGGAGAACTGAGACTTTGTGAAGTTTTGTGGACAGAGGGGACAGAGTAGAAGCAAACCAAAGGGCAGACAAAGAGACACACAGAGTCACAGCCCACTGCCCTAGTTGAGCACTGAATCCATTCATGCTGGGCATAGCTAAGGTTTGGAAATCCAGAGCTGGGATAGGCTCAGGCTCCTCTCTTGGGGAACTGTGAGTCCCCAAGGGGCCTCACATTCTTGCCTACAGTCTGTGCTACTTGTGACTCAAGCTGTACTGGAATACGGGCATGTGTTGTCTGTGACCAGCATGGTCTCCATAGATTGCCTCAAGAGTGCACAGCTCATAAAACCTGAAATGCTAATGGGCTGCCGTGATAGCAAAAACTTGTCGATCACGGTGAGAAAACTTAGGAAGGAAAGCAGAGTATGAGTAAAAGATCAGAATGTACGTGGTATAGGGTCAAAGGGGGTGGGACCCTGGGACCCTGTGAGGACAGAAAGGCTGCTTCTGTGGTTTAAATGTCCTTAGAATGAAATTCAGTCCCCAGAGGGAAGTGCTTAGAAGAGTGAGTGGCAGCTTAATCCAGTGATAGCCTTCAGAGGCTGACCTCTGGGGGGTCACTAAGGTTATATGAGGTCATCAAGATGGGATCCTAGTCCACCAGGACTATGGCTTTCTAACAAGGAGAAAAGAGCTGAGCCAGGACACCAAGTCTCCTTGTGTGTTGCTCTGGCTGCTCTGACCTTATAAGAAATAAACTTCTTTCCTATATAAATTATCCAGTTTGTAGTGTTCAGAAATAGTAACAGAAAAAGGATTGAGATGGCTCAGTTCCCATAAATATTTACGTTTGCCATCTTTCTCCATGACAAAATTCCACAGTTAATAGTTCAGCCCTTAGGGAGAAGCCCAGCTTTCAAGTCTCCTCTTGGGAAGCTCAGTTCCTGTTCACTTCACTTCCTTGACATTTTAGGAGATAAGACAAGCTGCAGGAAAGACTTAGAAGCCTAAAGGAGGGAGGAGATAGGCTGGTCCTTAAAGGGGGAAACGTATCTGGGGTCCAGAGAGCCGCATAGAGCTGACTGCTAGCAGAAGCAGCTGTGGTACATGGGAAGCTGGGCTTGGGTACTTCTCACAGTTCCGTTGGGGCTTCTGAAAAGTGAGACCACACTTGGGACCAAAGGACTCACTCACCAGACGCTAAGCTGGGGTTCCTTCTCACTTGTCTAAACTTGGAAAGTACCTGATCTCTCTGTGTCTCTGTCTCTGTCTCTGTCTCTGTCTCTCTCTCTCTCTCCCTTCCTCCTCTTTCTCTGTGTAGCTATTTTATGTTGTAATGTGCACACCAGCAGAATGGATCTATCCATTCGTATTTCATAGAGAGGAAGAAGTGAGAGGTGATATGCATACAATTTGGGGCATTCTGTTTAAGGAAAAGATTACAACATAAAACAATTAGGTGCACATAATGAATATTTAGAATTTTTTAAAATCATAATGATTTTAGATTTAAAAAGAAAATGGCAAATACCATAAATTCACAAAGCCAAATAAGTAGTGCCCTTTTATTAAGTTCCTCACACCTTCCTACCTCTGTGTGTGTGTGTGTATGTGTTCATGTGTGCAGCTGCATATACACATGTGTGTACATGTGGAGGCCAGGTGTCCTTAATTGTTCTCTGCCTTCTCTTTTGAGTCAGGGTCTCTCAATGAATCTGAAGCTCGTTGGTTCAGCTAAACTGGCTGGCCACCATGCCCTAGGGATGCACTAGTCTCTGCCTACCCAGGGCTGATACTATTAGCAAATGCTGTCTAGCTTTTTTTGTGTGGGTTCGAGGGATCAAACCCAGGTTTTCAGGCTTGCATCTCCCCAGACCACCCTTTTCTTATATATTCTACTTAATTCTAGTAGTTTCCACCCTACCTTGATGTTTTCTGTGTAGGTAAGAGAATACTAGGTCTTCTCATGCCATGCTACTGACTGGCATTTGCTTTGTACTGAGCTGGGGTGCACAGAACATGCAACACTACACACATGCATGGCTTTGTCTCTAGGTCCTTCAGACAAGGAGTTTTGGTAAACTCTGCTTTATTATCTTTTCCGCCACAGAAGATAATGTGTGGTGTACGAATATTGTTTAGCGCTGAATTATTGGGGATGTTCTGCTTCTGCAACTGGAAAATAATTTTGACTAGATGGTGATGAGAATTGAATCCAATCAAAATACTGTGTCTGATGATTAATTTTCCTTGTCTAATCCCAAGATGTCAGTCTCTGTCCACTTCCCGTCTGTTTGTTCTCTGTGACCTTCACATTTCTGGTCAAAACCATGGTACGCACCAAAATGCTTCATCACACCCCAGGCTGTTCTCATTTAGGGCAGTGATGAGATAAGTTAGGAAGGAAGTAAAGCTATTCCTGGAAGCCACAGCTAGGCCATGGTGGGTAGCATTAACCTGCACACGGAAGGAACAACAAGCCACATCTATATACCACACTGGGCCCAAACAGTGTTCCCAAGTCATCTTCCCCCAAATGCTCCCTGTTGCAGAAGAAGAGGAACAGAAGAAAACTCCAAGCTGGCAGAACTATCGTCCTGGCTATAGCCAGAGTGCATTACTAGGCCCAAATATCTATCATCCAAAGAGCGAATAGACAGATTGTGTTCTGCTCACACCATTATCCAGTACTGACACTGGAGGACACAAAGATGGACCCTGGAAGCACTGTGAAGATGGACATGCCTAGACACAAAGGCCACGAAGCTCTGACTATAAGTGGACAGTGATAGGTATGAGCATCTCTCTGAAATAAGAAAATTCTGGAATTAGATGGCTTATGCTGTGGATATTATTTTAAAAATACTGCACAATGTGTGAGTGTGTGTGTGTGTATGTGTGTGTGTGTGAGTGTGTGAGTGTGTGTGTGAGTGTGTGAGTGTGTGTGTGTGTGTTGGCTAATTCTATGCTAACTTGACACAGCTAGAGTAATTTTAGAAAAGGGAACCTCAATTGAGAAAATGTTCCCACTAGATTGGCCTGTGCTGTATTTTCATAATTGATGTGGTGAACCCAGCTCACTGAGGGTGGTGTCAGCCCAGGTCCAGTGGCTCTGAGTGTATGAGAAAGCAGGTCGAGCAAACCACGAAGCAGCATGCCTCCATGGCCTCTGCATCAGTGTCTGCCTCCAGGTTCCTCCCTTGAGTGCCTGCTCTGACATCCCTTATTCCTACAGTACAACCTGAGAGAGTCGTAAGATGAAATAAACCCCATCCTCCCTCCCCACACTAAAACAATGGAAAAGGATGATTCTTACATCAATAACTTTTCAATACAGATGTCATTTTAAAAGATAATCAGGTAAACACATTACTTAGGTCCTGACCATGACACATTCCTCTTCAATGCGTATGGGTATCAGTTATTCACTGGCAGCAATGCAGTGTAACAAGCAAGCACAAAACCTCAGTGCCGAACTGCAAAAATAAGAAGGTATTTGGCTCATGAGTCACCAGGCTTTGATCGGCAGCTCTGATTTCTGTTAGTCTTCCTTTTAATGGTTTGTTTGTTGGTGGAGTAGTAAAGTTTTGGATGATCGAGGCTAGGACAAAGGAGCCAACGTGGCTCTGAACTTAATGAACTCTCCTCTAACATCTTGGGCATATTTTCCTAGTGAAGGTGATAAACAAAAGAGAGAGAAAATAGAAATGTACGGTGGAAATATACTTTCCCAAGGTTATCCTTCCATTGTGTGTATGCACACACATGAAGGTACATGCAAGCCTGTGGGTCTGCCCTATGTGCAGTGGTTAGACACCAAACTTGAATGTCCTTCCTCAGGAGCCTTCTTCCTTTGTTTGATACAGGCTCTCTCCCTGGCCTAGAATTTTTCCCAATAGGTTAGGCTAGATGACTGGGAGCTCAAAGAATCTGCTTGTTTCTGCCTCCCATCTTGCCATCACTGGAATTAGGGATTCTCAGCACAAGCCACCATGCCCAGCATTTTATGAGGGTTCTGGGGATCTGAACTCAGGCCTTAATCTTGTGAAGCAAACACTCTACAGACCCACCCATATTCCCAGCTCCGTGCTTGCTGATTTTGTGTGGGCCAGAACTTCATCACACAGCCGAGGCCAAGTTCAGTGGCTAAGAAAACAGACTGCCATTTTAAGAGGAGAGAAATTCCAAAGCCACTCCAATGTCAAAAGAAGCACTTTTTTTTTTTAAATCTGCTTCCATGGACACACAGGTATGTGCCTCCCTGTGTGACTGCAGCTGTGTCTATGTGTAAGCATGAATGTGCATAGGCATGAATATGTGCACATGCATACATAGCTGCTGTGTGCATACATGTGCTCCATTGTATGTATGAGCAAGTCCTAGAGGCTTTTTCGCTTGAGTGCCTGTAGGTCTGAGCCTTCCTGAGTAGATGTCTGGTTTAGTGGACCAATAGAGAGCATTGCCCCAACCCAGTGGGATTCTAGGGTCTTTGGGTCTGTCAAGACATAATAGAGAACTGTTAAACAAGGTTTTGAAATCAGAAACCCAATGTAAGAACCAGCTCTGCTACCAACTGGGTGGGCAGGTGACTCCAGACTTAGCTTTCTGACCACGAAATGGGATCACCACTTCTCAGGTTCCTTATGAGTGTGTTGGGAAGTGACACACCAGATGGAGGGACTTGGAGCATGTAATGCACTGGATGTGGTTAACTGTGAAGATTGAGTGGGGGTGGCTGTGATTTCCCCCTCCTGACTCTTCTCTCTGCCCCACATGCTTGACCCCTTTCCAGAAGCTGAAACTGAAAACTGAAAACAGCTTCACATCTCTTAATGTGTTGTCATGGCAACCGCTGGCTCCTGCTCATGGCACTGTCGCCCCCTCACTGTGGGACTGGGGTGTGGAGGAGGAGGAATGGACTCACCAGAAGTCCCTCTTCTTCTGAAGATGTGGGAGGTCTGGCCCTGTCCTTGTAGCAGACACCTTACTCCCCCCACTGCCCTTCAGCAGCAGCTGAGGGATACAGGGATGATCTGTTCTGAGTCCTCTGGTCAGCCTTAGCTGGTGCAGATTCCGGGGCCTCATTCAGAAAGTAGAGTCAGATCTGAGGCACATTGGAGGGGGCAATACCTGTGCAGTTTCAAATCTCCCCTCTCCCCTCTCCCCTCTCCCCTCAAAAGACTAAGGAATAGGGGCATCCCTGCACCACACCCACAGGTGTCTGAGGGTGCAGACACTGGAATAACCCAATCACAGATCCTGCTGGGTCTGTAATCTGTCACTTCATTTGGTGACTCATGCCTTCACTTACTCATAGATGTGTTTGCTTATCCATTCAATTACAGACTTTTCCGTTCACATTTAAATAACCATGCCTTTCTCTATGTACTCACTGCTCTGAGCAAACATCCATTACTACCTGAGTTCTGAGAGACAGGGGGATAATTAAAGTATAGCCTCTGCTGCCCTGCAGGGGTTCCAGGGTGGGGGTTTCTGACTGTGAGGAGGAGGAGGAGGAGGAGGAGGAGGATGGGGAGGAGGAGGATGGGGAGGAGGAGAGGAGGAGGATGGAGAGGAGGAGAGGAGGAGAAGGATGGGGAGGAGGAGGAGAGGAGGAGGAGGATGGGGAGGAGGAGAGGAGGAGGAGGAGGAGAGGAGGAGGAGGAGCAAGAGGAGGAGGAGGAAGAGGAGGAGGAGGATGGGGAGGAGAAGAGGAGGAGGAAGAGGATGGAGAGGAGGAGAGGAGGAGGAGGATTGGGAGGAGGAGAGGAGGAGGAGGAAGAGGAGGAGGAAGAGAAGAAGAAAAAGAAGACACCCATGGATAGACTGGCATTTTATTCTTATATTTAAAAAAAAAGTATTCTGTAAGAAAAGTATTATGTGCATAGTGGTACACTGTGGTCTGGGGAAAGGGACAGGTGCTAATATTCACCTCTAGTACTTGAGGGGGTTATTTTCAGGACCCCAACAGACACTGCATCCATGGGTGCAGTTCCTCTCCGTGAAACGGTACAGTGCTTCACAAAGCCCATATGAGGTCAGCAGAGGCCAGTTCTTCTGCCAAGGTGAGACGAGGGCGACTTTAGACTCAGCCACATAGCGAGCTGAAAGTCAGCCTGGTCTATAATGACCTTGTATCAAGCAAACATTTAAATAAAACAATAAGTGAGGTCTTTTCATCTGTGGTCCAGAACACTACGGTTGCTTGCTGACTGTGGCTGGGGCAGAGGCATGGGGTATCACATAGGCTGGGAACACAGGTATAACCCACCCATTTTCTCCTGAGTAAGCCACCATCAGATGCCCTTATCTAGTCCCACCCCCCATCCTGCTAGGCCCTACCTGTAGCACAAGGCCATATGAGTTTCCACCCACCCTTTATACCTTACAATAGGGAGTACATTTTAACACCTGAGCCCTCAGAGAACACATTCAAATCATGTTAGCCTTGAATTTCAGGGAAAGTAAAATGTTGGACTTCCTCACACACAGAGGTGCTCAGAGAACGAGAGGCTGTAACTTGATAGGAGAGCTGTGGCAAGCTTGGTGTAGAGGGGCTGGGAGGGGTGAGAAGAGAGCCGCACTAGTGCACTAGTCCTTGGTTGGAACTGCAAGATAATGAAGTATTTTCAGAGGTAAAACAGTGGTGGTGGACTTCAAGGAAGTCCTGGTTCCTGGGTAGGAGGCCGAGCTGAGGGAAGAAGCTGTTAGCTGAGACTGGGAACCTGATTTTGCACCCACAGCCGCTCTCTATGAAAAGCAGAGGAATCCAGTTCTCCAAATGGGAGCAAGTGAAACTGAAATTTATGTTCCCTAGAAAAGAAGGCTCACTGTGACACACAGGCGATCCTAAGAGCAGTGTGGTATCCATTGCTGGTCCAGTGTCCTCTGAGAGCCTGGAGGCTTGAGCTCCCATCCCCCCCTGAACTCCAACCTGTGAAGATATCTCTCTTGGTCAGGCACATTGCTGTTATCAGGGCTCCAGACTCCTCCTCTGGCTGGAACCACACGTGGAAAGCACCTGCATCCTAAACTGACTGGCTTCTACTGGGTGGAACCCCAGGGAAGGGCTGTCACCCACTTGGCCCTAACCCATGTCATGCCATGTGCAACAGAGAAGCCCTGGGACCACGTGGAGTCATTTTCTGCCATAGTCAAACCTGGTCTGTCCTGACTCCACAGATACCCACCCTTCCTTCACTGAGCATTTGCCAGGCTCCTCACAGAGAGAATGGCTATGAGTGGACTATAACATGGGCGCCAGCGCCATGTCACACCGCAGTTCAGAATGTTCCCCTCTAACAGTCTCAGATCAAAGCTCCCTCCCTTCTGGCGTAACCCACATGGTCCTCTGTGATGTGCTCTGCCTCCTGCCAAATCGGTACTGGCTTACTCCGCTCTGTCTCTAAGATCCTGAGAGGCCCCTTGATTCTATCCCTCCACCACGAATACCGCTCTCCTGTGAATCTCTGTGGCTCCTCACATCCCATTGGCCCAGATGTCACCTTCGCAGTCTGGTGTTTCTCTACAGCCAGCTCTGTCTAAAGTTCTCCAGCCCCACAATAGCCCCACACCTGGCTTCCCTGTTTCAGGAACTCTCCCTAGCAGGACACAGACTCCATGACTCATGTGCCAGGTTCCAGCGGAAGCCTCTGGGGCCCATATCTCTACACTATTTCTTCTCAAGTCCCAGGGTTCATTCAGCACAGGAGGGTCCCAAATAACACTGTGGGGTAAATGCACACCTAACCCCAGAGCCTCTGCTGACTCATCCTCAGAGTGGGAGACAGGGACGGCATCCAGCCAGGACTCACACAACTGGATGTGACTAAGAGGGTTGAAAGCCGGCCTTCCTGCCAGGAGGCTTGTCACTGTCCTCTGAGGCCTCTGGCCAGGTATCCCTTTCACTGCCTGGCATAAACAGCCTTTTCAGCTACTGCAGCAGGATGGTCACTAGTGTCTGTTATCAGGCCACAGTGCCACCTGCTGGCACATGGCTGACTTGCAGGGAAATTGGCAGAGGCTCAGTTTAGCCACCCAAGCAAAGCTGAAGGGCAGAAATAGGGGTTCCAGTGTTGGTCATCCACAAGCCAGGGTCCAGTTTCTGCCCAGGTCACTTCCTAGCTATGTGATACTTATCTGTGTTCAGATGTAGCTCATCTGTAACAAAATGGCGGTGGGGATAGGTAACTCTAAAATATCACCTCCTGAGGAAGCCCTCCCAGATTGCTCTCCCATCTCCCACTAGGCCATTCACCACCCCTTTCTCCTGCTTTGTTGTTTCTTTGTAGCACATACCCCCCACTCCCAACATTTCAACATTTCCTACTATCTCTTCCACAAAACACCAGCACCACCATGGGACAGGTTTGGTTCACTGCATGTCAAGAGCCTGGGCAGTGCCCACCACAGAGCATACCCACCAAGTGCAACACCAACAACAGGCACACACTGAGCACTCCGTGAACCCTGCACTCAGGATACACTCTCTCGCTCTCTTGGGTTTAGGGTTTTACTCATCTCTTAGTTGAGTCACAAAGTGATATGGTGCTAAACTATGCAGCAGGGAATCTACCATGCTAAGGATGTCAGTAGGTCACTGTGACAGTTAGCACTGCCATCTTAACAGGATCTAGAATCACTAGGAGACACAGCTCTGGGCATGTGTGGAAGATTCTAGGCTATATGGCTTGGGGTAAGAAAACTCGTCCTGAATGTGGGCTGCACTGGGGCAGGGGATCCTAGATTGAGTGAAAAGCAGAAAGACAGCCAAACCCTGACATTTATTTCTCTGCTTCCTGACTGCAGAAGTGACATAACCAGCCACAGCCTGCTCCTTCTGCCATTACTTGTCACAGAAGTGTACCTTTGAACTGTGATCCAAATAGCTCTTCCTTCCTTAAGTTGCTTTTGTTGGGGTCTTTTATCACAGCAACAGGAAGTGAGCGGACACTCAGAGCCACGTGCAGCCATCACCAGCCCTGTCTCTAGACTTTTTCTAATAAAAATAAAATTCTGTCTCTGTTAAGCACAAACGCACAAACTTCTGTCCCTCCACCTCCTCGCAATCTACTGACCATCAGGTCTCTATGGAGCTGACGTCTCTGGAGACCTCATGTAATGGGAATCTTATTTGTCCATGGTCACCTGCTTTTCTTGAGGTCTTTCTTACATACAAAGGAAGCAGGTTCTGTGGGGCCAAGTGAGGGTTAAATGGGATCATTGCAGGTGTCCCCTAGCACTGAGCTGGTCACAGAGGTCCCTGAACCCTTCCGTTCCTGGCCTCATTGTCTCTGGGGTTGCTATACACATCATACACACCAGGTGGCAGCCTTGTGCTATGAAAGCATCATTGGCTGCCGCCTGCAGAAGGAGCAGGGAGTTAGTGGGAGATACCAGGACTTTGGTGCTTCAGTGGCAGCAGGAAAGGATTTTGAGAAGGCTCTTGGGATCAGATCATAGGAACCCAAGTCCTTCAGGGTTCCAGTTCTGTTTGGACCTTGAGACCCAATGGAAGAGGAAAGGAACCAAGACCATGGAAGCTATGGCTGGATATGCATAGCTTGAGGCCTAGCCAGGCCACTCTGTGGCATTATAGAAGTGCCACTTCACCTTTCTGAACCTCCACATTAACATCTGTATAATGGATCCTCTGCAGGGTCACAGGGAGAGTAAGTGAAAGACACACTAAAGCTTCAGGCACTTGGTGAGCCTTCCATGTTCACTGACACCATAGAGGAGGGTGAGCAGCCACCTTCTCCAGGAGATTAAGAAACCTTAATTCAGGAAGGCCCAGCTCAGTTCCTGCTTACTGTAATCTCACCAGCCTCTGGTAAGTGCTTAGCAAATGCCAGTACTTGACATGAATTTTTCGAGCACCACATCCCCATCTCTGGAGCTTTCTGCCACCTGCCTCTCAGTCCCAGCTGCTTCCCAGAGCTCCTTTGTCTTTTGAACAGGAGTGTTCAGGCTGGAGTAATGACAGTCCTTTTTCAGAGTCCTCCCTGGCCTCTGTATTGGTTAGGGTTCTCTCTCTCTCTCTCTCTCTCTCTCTCTCTCTCTCTCTCTCTCTCTCTGTGTGTGTGTTTTGGGTGTGTATGTGTGTATGTATGAACTTGACACAAGCTAGGATGATCTAGGAAGAAGGAACCTCAAATACCCTTATCAGGCTGGCTAAGGATAGATGTGGGAGGGCCCAGCCCACGTGGTTTGTACTATCCTGGACAAACAGTCCTGGGCTGTGTAAGAACTCAGGCTGAGGGAACCCTGAGGAGTGAGGCAGTAAGCAGCATTCTTCCATAGCCTCTGCTGCAGTTCCTGCCTTGAGCTTCTGCCCTGCCATGATGGACTACAGCTGTTAGCTGAAATAAACCCTTTCCCCCTCAACTTGCTTCTGGTGCTGGGGTTATCAGAGAAACAGAAGCTCAAATAAGACAAGAAGCCAGATACAAAAGGCAATGGATTGCATGATTGTGTTCAGAGGACATGTCAAGAAGGGTGAATCCACAGGGCAATGGTTGCCAGAGGGAACAGAAGGGCTTTGTGGTTTCAGCTTGGCGATTGGAGTGCTGGGCTGGGCTGGGCTGGGCTGCACTGGACTGGGTTGTGTACCACAGAGGTGGTGACTATATGCAGTTGGGACCAGACCAAGTGCTGCTCTATGGCTCTACTTTAAAACACTTGGGTTTGTGATGTGAGTTTCACCTTGATTTAGAAGAAACAAGTTTGATTTAAGCACACTCTTGTCACTGAGGTCATTTGAAGATAAGGAACAGGGCCAGGAGCAGTGGATTCTATCACTGCCAGACAAAGATTAAGGATTTTTTCCTAGTAGTAGAGCAAAGGAGCTCTACTGTTCCACCTGTTCCTATGCACCCATTTACTAATCCACTCCTCTAACCAGCTTTCCACAGTTAACTGTTAACTTCTCCTCTTGACTATTCACTAGAGTATCAGCCAACTCACTTACCAGTCTATCTGTCCATTCGCCTACCACCTACTAATCAATTCATCCATCCATGCACCCATCTACTCATTTACCTGTCCTCCACCTACTGATCCAATCACCTGCCCATCCACCCACTCATCCATCCAATCACCCACCCCATCGTCTACCTGTCCAGATACCCACCTGTCCTAGTTAGCATAGAAAACAACTGCCTAGATCAGTCTGACTTGTGGGGAATTGTATTGTTTGCTAATTGATGCAGGAGGGCCTGCGCACTATGGGCAGCGCCAACCATAAGCAGGTTGTACTAGGCTATATGGGAAAGCTAGTTAAGCATGGGACTATGAGCATACCACAGAGCAAGCAAGCAAGCATCGTTCCTCCATGGTTTCTCTTTAAGTTTCTGCCTCTAGGATCCTGCTCTGTATTCTTGCCCTGACTTCCCTCTATAAACTATAGGCTGAAATAAGCCCTTTACTTCCCAAGTAGCTTTGGGTCATGATGTTTATCAGAGCAACAGAGGGCAAACTAGAACACCATCCATCCATTCATCCATCCATTCAACTATCCACTTATCCACTCACCCACCCATTCATCATCACCTTCTCTGTCCCAGGTACTATAAATTCAACTCAGTCTCTATGGTGCAGGAATTCTATGTCCAAAGAAAAGTACTGGCTCTTTCTTAGATAATTATAGCATAGGAACACCTGGGGGAGGGGGTAGGGACATCTTCAGTAGGGCGCTCACTGGCTCAGAGTTGAAGGAGTATCACGTTTCCTCAGATAGGAAATGGTTAGTTCAGACTAAAAGGTTACCTAGAAGCCAAGCCTAGTGGATTCAGATGGATAAGGAAGGATGCCTGTGCAGAGAAACTCCATGGTCGAAGACCCAGGTGAGGACTGGAGTGATGACTCAGTGTAGACCTGAGCTCAGATCCCCAGCACCCACGTAAGTGATGGGTGTCATGGTGCTGGGGGAATGGAGAAGAGCAAATGTCTGTGGCTTGCTGGCTAGCCAGCCGAGCCAAAGCAGGGAGCTCTGGACTCTGTGAGAGACCCTGTTTCAAAAAAGATAAGATGGAGAGCAACAGAAGCAGAGGTTCAAAGTCAACCTCTGAACTCCATGTATGCATGCACTGGCAAGCATGCCCTGACCCCCCTCCCCCACATACCTACCTACCCACACTCACCCACACCCATACATACAAGAAATAAAGGCTCAGGCAGCAGGGTGCTCAAAGCACGCATCAGATTGGCTGAAGCTTGGTATATGAAGGGCATACACTGTGACCAGGCGACTACATAGTATGTCACTCAAAGAGCACGGACTTGGCAGGGACTTCATGGGAAGCATGAGAGAATCTTAGCTCCAAAAGCAACATGGTAGGGTCTGCATTTCAAGTAGACTCCTGTGAGGCAGTATGGAGGCTAGTGGGATGGGAGGCAGAGAGAGAGGGGGGTGCAGTGTCCTACAGGGCTAAGCTTGTCTAGCAAGGTGAGTTCTCACTGTATCCACCTCAGGAAGGGGGTGGTTTCTCTGCCTTGAAGCCTATGCCTTCTGATCCCTGCTAGAATCTGATGCCCAGAGCACTCTGCCTCATCACTTCCCATGAGGTACTGAGGGCTTTGGAGCATCGCCTCTGGCTGCCCCATGGGCTCAGGGATGGGGAGGCAGCTTGTCTAGGGACTCTCCTTCTGGAGCTTTCCATCTCCCTCCTTTGGCAATTCCTGCTACACACTGTTCTTGGCTCTGCTGCTCAAGAAAGCAATGGGGGTTCCCACTCTCCTCTCACTGGCCAAGAAGGCAGCCCACTTAAGCTGGAGCACCCCTAAGCCAGGACTCGACCCATCTAACTCTGACAGCCATGCCCTTGTAGTTATAGCCTTTAAAGTTATCACTGCAAGACTCAACACATGTTTCCATATCTACACTCCATCTCCTGAGGCCAAATCAAAGGACGGTGGGCAGTGGGATCACAAAGCCTGAGATCAAGTCCTGACTCTGCTCCCTACTAAGAGTTGTGTGACCTTTCACAATTAACTTAGCCTCTCTGGGGCTCTTTGTGGCACCCGAGAATCTGGGATGACATGATGAATTCCTTTATTTAATGTGAAGTGACACTACAGTGAAAAGAACAGCAGACACGTGGTACGTTCAGGCTGCACAGCAGGCAATGCTCTTACCCTGTGCACAGGCTTACTGGGTGAATCCTCACTGCAGCCTGGAAACCAGGTGTCACTTTCAACATTAAGACAAAACACCTGACACTGGCTTAGGAAGTAAGTCGATAGGTTTATTTTTGGCTCATAGTTCTGGAGGTTCAAGGGCATGATTGGCAGCCCATCTTGTGTTTCTTGGCAGAAATAGAGGTAGAGAGAGGGGGAGGGAGGAGGAAGGGGAGGGAGAAAAGAAGGGAGAGGAGGTTTCAAGAGAGGAAGGGGGAGAGAGGCTACAAGAAAGGGAGAGAGGTAGAAGGAAAGAGAGAGAGGGATACACACACACACACAAACACACACACAAACACATACACACACACACACACACACACACACACACACACGGAATAGCTTGTGCTGAAAAGCAAGCAATGACTCCTCACCTGGGCCTTCAAGATCCATGAAAGCAGGATTGATGCTTGACATCTAAGTGTCTGACATCTAAGCGTTTATGCAAAGTCACCTGCTGAGCTCTTCATGAAGGTGTGCCGATCAAGCACAGAATGCCTATCTGCTTATGGATGCATGGACAGCACCAGGTTTATCTCAGCTCTTTGCAAGAGTAAAGGTTCATAGATGGATAATAGAAGCATCTTCCTGTCAGCTTCCCAGGTCCTTCCCAGCCCTCCAAAGGACGTCTGAAGGCCTCTAGTGACTATCCTGAAGCTGCAAGGTCACAGAGACTCACAGAGAGATCATTTCATAAAGACCTCACCCTCCAACAGGGATCGTTGAAACTGGATCGTCCCCTTGAGCATAAGCACCTGGACCCACCTTGTAAATGAGAGCTAGGCCCTCCCTGTGACCAAGACTGTTAAACCTGCTGCCCAATTCCACCTCATGTCAGTGACTATGACAAAGGTCCTTTTCTCAGAGTGGCCACACTGATGGAATGAATCATCCCCTGCCTTGTACATTCCCAGATCTCTGATTGATTGGCACTGTGGTCGGGAGATCCTAAACCCTTCAACACAAGTGTCACTGTCACCTCTAATTTACAGGTGGGGGAAGTGGGGGCCCACAGGGACCATTAAGCTGTCCTCAGTGGCTCAGGGAGGAAGAGAATTGGATTCAAACTCATTAAGCCACAGCTCCCAAGCCCAGGAGCAGTGGTGACACCCAGTGAATCATTATTTGACACCACCATCCTGATGGCTCCCTATCTCTGCCTCTGTGTCAGAGACAGAGAGAGAGAGAGAGAGCCTGACACAAAAGCCAAGGCCTTCTCTTCTCTGGGTAAGGGCTTCTGAGAGGTTGGCTCAGGATGAATGGAGAGGGAGCCTGGAGGTACAGGGCCCTGTTCTAAACTCCATCTGCCCATGTGCTTCCTCCCATGTACCTGTACACCCAGTATCAACAATAATCCTGTCTCAGTAAGTCGGCCCTGGGGGGTCATGGGTTCTAATTACCAGGACCATCTGATGCCAGACATTATCTTCCTGCATTAGCAGACCCAGACCTGCAGGGGCCTAATGAGAAATACAGGAGCGGATGGCTCCCTCCTCATACCCTGCACCCTGCCTCCCTCTCCAGAATGCCTCCCTGGCAACCTTTTCTCCTGGACCACCTTCTGGTCTCACCAGAATGGGTTTTAGAGCCGCCTTAATTCTCACTTTAATTAAAAGGAAATGTCCTCCCAGTGCTTTGGGGCTGGATTTCTTTCCCTCCCTGGAACATTTGTTCATCCTCTGAGCTGGAGCCTGGTGCCTGGTTAATTGAAAGTTACAGATGAGCGAGGACATGGCTCTCCTGGGAGGGGGACGAAGAGAGACACAAGCTGGCATGGGCTCCAACCTTTTCCGGTGTGTGTTGGGGAGGGGTGGCCATGCTCCAGGCTGGTGGGGAGGTGGGATGCCACCAAGGGTCTGCAGGTACCACCTCCATCCTATGGGTTATGGCAGATCCCCATGGAAGCCTCAGGGGAAAGCATGCCAGAATTCTAAATAACTCATGAACTCCCTTTCCACCAAGGGGAAAGGAAAAAAAAAAAGAACAGAGTAAAAGAGTGCTCAGTGCCACCATCCTCCCACCATCTGGAAACAATCATGGCTGACACCTGGGGGATAACAGTCTTCAGGAACTTTCTAGACTCTTTGCACGACCCATTGATTTTTTTATTGCTTTCTCGACACCTTGATTATAAAAGTGACTGATAATCATTGAAAACAGCTTAAGAAAGAGTGGTAAAAGCTGTGCATTTGGAGCATCCACAGGCAAAGTCACCCCCTACCTCATCCCACCACCGCAGCTGCTGGAGAGGAACAAGGGGCAGGGGTGGGGGAAGGGCCACGATTAGGTCCTGGAGCTCCAGTACTGTGACCAATAAATGCCTGGGATGGTCAGCATATGATGAGCGTTCTGGGATGGTAGCTCTGAGGGTTTCACTCCCTGATCAATGAATCTGTTACCTTTAGGCTTCTTATGTGGTAGACAAGAGAGACTTGATGAAGAGGACCTTCTCTTTACCCTTCAGGAGCCTGTCCCTAGTAACCTAGGACATTAGCATCCACCCTCCCCTAACAGGGCCAAGTCTTTAACACAGGGACAGATAGGGCACTTTACATCTTGTATTATTAGGGCAGGTTTTTGCACCACACCTTAGACAGAAGTCTGTATGTGCACCCTATGAACGGCCTAGACTGCCTCTGAATCTGGAGGCACAGACAGACAGCGGATAGGACAGACGTGCAGGACGCCACAAAACTCAGGGATGAGGCTGACCTCCTAACCTTGCCTGATGACTCTGATCCAGGTGGTTTCTTTTTCCTCGAGTGTGAACCTGCCTCCTCCTTACATTGCTGGCCCCTGAATAAAGCATGATTTATGGGTTTGCTCTTGTCTCTGCTCGTGGCTGTTTATGGTGATACACACCAGGAGCTCTATGGTTCCAGTTCGGGATCCAAACCACAGCAGCTGGGAAACTAATTTCCTGTGCCTGTGTCCGATCTGAGGACACAGAGTAGCTATCTTGAAGCTATCTTGTATCTATCTTGGAAGGTTGCTAGGTAGTGGTTAATTGTTGTTTGCTTGTTTTGTTATTTCTTTCTTTTCTTTTTCTTTTTCTTTTTTTGTTTTGAGACAGTGTTTCTCTTCATAGACCTGGCTGTCCTGGAATCTTAAGACCAGGTTGGCCTCAAACTCAGAGATCTGACTGCCTCTGCTCCCTAGTGCTGGGATCAAAGACATGGGCTACTATGCCTGGCTCTGCTGTGGGGGCTAGTTGTATGTCGACTTGACAAAAGCTAAAGTCATCTGAGAAGAGGGAACCTTAACTAAGAAAATGCCCACATTGGATTGGGCTGTAGACAAGTCTAGAGGGCATTTTCTTAGTTGGTGATGGCTAGGGAGGGCTCAGCCAATTGTGGGTGGTGCCAACCTTGGGCTAGTGGTCCTGTATTCTATAAGCAGGCTAAGCAAGCCAGTAAGCAACACTTTTCTCCATGGACCCTGCATCAGCTTCTGCTTCCAGGTTTTTCCCCTGTTTTGAGCTCTTGTCCTGACTTCTGATGGTGAGCAGTGCTGTGGGAGCCGAAGCTAATAACCCTCTCCTCCCCAGCTGGCTTTGGTCATGGTGTATCATCCCAGCAATAGTAAACCTAAACTAAGACAGTTGTCAAGAGCAGGAATGACTTCAGGTATCAGGCCCACCTCTGCAGCAAAGGTAGCTGGAATTTTGATTAATCTTGTTAGCACCCCTACTTCAGCTCCCAAGATCGCCTCCCTACTGAGAAGTATCATACAACAGGGCCCATGTGGCATTGTGTTAAGCTGGAGTTACATCCCAATAAAACATACATTAGGAGAATATCAGAGGTGGAAAAGCACAGGAAACACTGAACCTGTCCTACACTGCAGCTTCATCATGCAGCAGCTGCAGAATGGCAGGCAGTGGGCTCCTCTCATCCTGTGGCTGACGAGGAGTAGCTCCGTTTCCCACTCTGCATAACAACATTGTGTTACACTGACTATTACCAGCCCAGGAAAGATTAAAGTTCAAACTGCGAGACTCAAGGTAAGCTTTCTGCCCAATGCCTGTCACTTTCAGATGGCAGCCCTGCTAAAAAAACATCTGGTCCTGGCGAGTCAGGGGCTGTCTAAATGTGGCACTCTGCATCCTATTTTTATCTGCCACCAAATCGTAGCCACTTAAAGCAAAGTGACATTTGTCGCTCTTTTCTAATATCACTTCGAATGGCTCAGGGGTGTCTGCTGGGGGTGAAGGGGGTGACATCTATCCTGAAGAGCTTGCCACCAAGCTGCCTGTGAGCTCTTTCTTCTACGGCTGTTGTCACATGGGATGCTGTGGTGACATTTCTGGAGAGAAATGTTGGTTTCATCTTTGAATAATGCCTAAGAAAGTAAGTCTTGGAAGTGGCAGGGCTGAGTTCAAGGAACACACATTCTTACTCTCTCTCTCACCAACTCATATGCAGAGAGACTTTTTGAAGATCTATTTCTGCATGTGCTCACCATTGTTAAGGTATGCACTCCCCTCGGACCCTGCTGACGCTGCCCACTGTGCTTTCCAACATGTCTGTACATTTACTTAATCAGTAAGAAAGCTCTCTGTGGCTACTTTAGTTTCTAGGTGAATGAACTGAGTATGTTGGCGAGGAGCAGGTAATAGTTGACAGAGCAAATTCTTTTTGACAGCTGGTTTCTTCTCTGTAAAGTGGGGCTAATGGTGGCATGTGTCTCACAGAGTTGTGGTGGACCATAGGAATTACATTGCACCAAGTTTTTTTGTTCCATTCTGGCGCTGACAGCTACCTCCCACCAGGGCTTAGTGTTTTCTGCTGGACTGGATGGTTCTGCAGAGTCTGTCAGGACTCATCATCAGAGGGGAAGAACACTGTGTGATTTGACATGGGTCTTGTCCTGATTGGTTCTCAGTTCCTCAGTCTGTCAGCAGGGCCCGTGAGGCCTGTGTGGCTACCTCAGAAAGCTGTTAAATCGCTGAATGAGGATGTGCATCTCCAGAGCTCAGTCCAGAGGATGCATGTCTCTTTTCTGGCATCCTGGCGTGCAGAGCAGAGGAGGTTCTGAGTGAGCAAAGTCCTGATGAATGTGTGCTATAGACATGGACATGCCCATCTCAAGGATCACATAACCTCAAGACCCATGGGGAAAATGGGAAAGCTTGTCCTCCAAAGCTTCCTCTGATCCATATTCCTATGATGATAGTAAAGGTAGGGGTATAGGTATATGTGGTCCACCATAGCTTTCTCCCCTTGTTTATGGCTTGAAAATTGCCCCCCTACAGAGATTAGCTAAGCCTGTCTCCCTGATCCAACTGTATGTTATCACCCACCTCCCACTTTATCTGTGTGTCCTAACCACACTGCCCCAATCAGCTCTATGCAATAACCCACATCCCAGTTCAACTTTAAATAACATATGTGCTGCATTTCCAGGTGCTGAGGTTTCCCCATCAGAGGACTCAGTTCACCCAACCCCAGCTTTTCTGTATATGTCTTCATCTGTCCTTTATTTCCTCACTGCCTTGACCAGGTTAGTTTCTGAAGCAGAGCAACGATGTGCCATCATGGGGTTTAGCAATGCCAAACAGAAGTGGGAGGGTCCAGGAAGTCTTTTTGCAGAAGGGCACCAAAGCCAGGGCTTAGGAAAGACCCTGGAGTGGCCAGCTTGGGGGAAGGCAGATATCTTCTCCTGCTCTGGACAGAGCAAAGAGCACTTGCAGAGGTAGGAGGAGAAACTGGGCTTGGGAAGCTGCACGAGGGATTTTGTCTACTGCTGCCCAAACAAAATGGGTTTTCATTTTACCAGCAAGGAGGGGAGGATGGCTGGTGGATGAGCAACCCTATGTCACCTCACACTATCCCAGCCTAGCATCAAGGACTGAGGGGAACTTACGACTGCGGTGAGGTGCTCACAGAGGCAGTGCAGAGGAGCATCACTCACACTGTCCTGAAATATAAAGGTGTTGGAGCCCCAGCTCAGTGACCACCTTGCTTTGTGCCAAGCAGTCCGCTCTTGGTTTCAGTTTCCCTTGCAGTAAAAGCCGTGCTCTTTCCCTGGGGAAAGCTGCCATGATTCTGTTCCTGTCCAATACCTGCAGAACCAGAGCTTGCCTCTGGCCTTTTCTGTTTGGTTCGAAGTGCCAACTCTAGCAAAGGGCTCAGCCAGAGAAGGCATCTGCCATCCCAACAGAAGCCAGGAGGCAGGTCAGAGTCAAGGTTGCCATAGACACTGTCAGAAGGCCAGATCCTGTCCTTCCGGAGTGCCATCTTAGAAGGCTGGCCTCTCCATACCTGGCCATAAGATGGGGGGGCCTAAGCATCCTCACCCAGCTACAGAGAGTCTGGGAGGGGGTACTCATAACCGAGGTACAAAACAAAGAAGAGAGTGTGAGGTTCTACTACTTGCTGTCAGTCAACACCACCAGGTCATCAAGCTCCCAGGCCTCCTCTGTGCCCCCTCTGGTCATCAGGCCCAACATAGGTAAGCAATGCCCTGAGGGAGGGTCCCACAGCAGCTCCGCCTGGCCCCGTGAGCTCTGCCTTCACGCTGTCACACACAGTATTCTCAGCACTCTTTGCTCAGGGTTGTATTGATGAAATCACATCTGCCCCATGGAGCTCTGGCTTGTTCATTTCTATTTCCGTTATTTGAAAATCTCACAATCTACCCCTCCTCTGGTTGGTGAGTGCTGTAGCCTCCAGTGAAGGCTGTGGAAATGCTACCATGAATGCTCTTGTACTATCTCCTGGTAAATACTGTGTGTAGGTATGCTAGGGCACAGGAGAGAAACTATCAAAAATGGCTGCTCCGTGGGTGGAAAAAAAAAGTTTGTTCCAAATGGCCACGGGCATCTTTTGAGAAAGCAGAGAAGAGCAAGACCTGGAGAAAATCTAGCTGGTTATAAAGAGAATGGGTAGCTGGGAGGAGGGAGGCTTAGCTGGAACAGCCTAGGAACCAGCATAGAGCTTTGATCCCTTGGAAGCTTGTTTGAGATAATAGAAAATTAGCTGCCCTCTCCAGAGATGGGGGTGTGGCTGTAGGAGCAGATAAGAAAGTAAATGGCTTTTCCTGGCAACAAACCCACATATAAGAATTCTGAGGGATACTGAGTGTTTATGAGTCAGAGTCCAGCCTGTGCTAAACTCAAATTGTCATTTTTTGGGGGGGGGGGGTTGTTGGAACAAACACTAAGCCCGCCTCTTGTGAGGCAGACACTTAGGAGTTGAACTTCTGGGTCCTAGAGCATGTACACGCCTAGCTTCATTAAATATTTGGCATCATGTTTTGGTTTTTTTTTTTTTCATGATGTAAGTTTCTAAACACAGGTAAGTTAATAGTATATTGATCACTTGAGTGTCTGCCACCTTGATTCTAGCTTTAATAGTGCACTATACATGTTGATTATGACTCCCACGAGTCATCTATCCACCTCCCCACCCATGTGTCCATCCTTTTCTCCACCATATAAGACCCCAAAGTGCTGGCCATGGCACTTGCCTTTGATCCCAACACTCAGAAGGCAGAAGCAGGGAGATCGCTGTGAGTTGAAGCCAGCCCAGTCTACAAAGTGAGTTCTAGGCTAGCCAGGATGCAAAGAGACCCTTCCTCAAACAACAATCACACAAACCCTTCCTAACTCCTACCTACCATATCTCTTTGGCTAGACTTACTCCTATGCCCAGATTTCTCCCTACTATCCAATGCAAAGGACCATATGACTAGAATAGACCAGTTAAGACTCACCAACCAGCTGGGGCAGAGCCATGTTCACCTACAGCACAAGGCTATCTGATACTGAGCAACATCAGAGCTTGGTGTGGAGGAGAAAAGGGAACATGGCCATTGGTCTCCAGCCCCCTGCCTCTAATGCCATCTCTAGAGAGCATGCCACAGGCAGGGAGATGAGCTGTGTGAAACCCGAGCACCCCAAGGGAGACCTTCTGTCTCCACTGTCCCAGAGCAGAGGGCCCAGAAGGAGGCTGAGCTCTGCTCCTTCCTTTATAGTGTGGGGTGCAGGGTGCCTGCACAGCCCTTGACTTCTTTCTCAAGCCAGGAGAGAAAGCTGATTCCCTACTCTTATCTCCAAGACCCTTTCATTTCTACAGATGGACCCAGGAAGGTTGTTGTCAACAAGCAAGAGGGAGAACTAGTCTGGCCTTGAGTACCAGATATCAAACATGTGTGTCTGAGGTACACAGCAGTGCTCAATAAATTTTTTCCCCTAAGATTGATGTCAGGCTTTGGGCAAATTGCCACCCCTCCCCAGGCCTCAGCTGTGTCATCTACAAAGATGGGAAAAGAAAGAACAATATTTGACGGAGCAATCTACCCCACTCTTGAGGCTTCTTACTCCAGACCAGCAGGCAGCACCTCCCACCTCCTCCCACCATCTCCCTACAAAGGTCCTGAGACAAACACAGGCTCAATTGACCACAGCCAGCAGCAGGGCACTGGAAGCTTATCAGACATGCAAATGAGCAGGTCCACATCAGCTCCTTCCAACAGGCGAGCATAATTCGACTTAACACAGATGTCAGCTTAGGCTGTGAGAGCCTAGGAGCCACACTCTGAGATAGCTCAACTGCACCCGAAGCACCAGGGAATTTAAAACTCCGAATCTCCTACATCTAAAGATGCTGAGTGGCTCTGAGGCAGGCGGTAGGGACTTGAACCCATAACCAGGTTTGGGAACCAGCACTTACCAAGTTTGGCAGAAGCTCCTGTCCCTTAGCTATCTCTGGGCACTGATGCAATCATCCATTGATTCATTTGCCTGTTGGTTTCTTTATTAATTAAGAAATTTGAAAATAGTAATATTATTAATTAAGGCTATTTAGTCCTGCCTTAGTCTGCTTTCTTACTGTTCACCCCTTCACCTATTTCAATTTAGACAGTCACAGCACCCCCTGCTTTTCAAGGGGGATGTGTTCTAGGACTTCAGAGGATGCCTGAGATTACAAATCATCCTGAACCTGCTCGGACTATTTACTCGTACACAAGCACACTTATGACAGTTTCATTTATAGATTAGGTAGAAATCCACAACAGCTAACATGATAACATGAACAGCCCCCTACCCTGTAGTCAAATGAACATGGCTTCTTGGAGCATCCCATTGTGCTGTACTCACCCTTCTGTGATGCAAGCTGATGTCATGCCCACGTGACAAGCTGCAGAGAGGCGCATGGCGTAACCATGGTGGCAGTGTGGGACTATGGCATCACTGGTCCCTTGAACACAAGTGCTATGACACTGTGGCACTGTGGCACTATGGCAGTCCCTACTGTCTGGTGACCAAGCCAGCTACTAGGTGACTGGATGGTGAGCAATGTACACAGCGTGGACATGCTAGGCAATGGTGTGACTCACATCCTGTGTGGGATGCAGCAGGATGATGTGAGCCTTCATCGTGGTACCCAGGATGTCCCACAATTTAAAACAAATGGATTGCTTATTTCTGGAATTTTCCATGTAATATTTTCAAATCAGCTGTAATAGGAACTGCAGGGAGTGGAATCGGATAAGTAGAATGGCAGCATTTATGACATGGCAGGCATTTTAGAAGAAAAGTTTCTGTCTCCAGGGGGATGACCGTGAAACTGGCAGATGGAGGCTGCAAAGAACTCACCAAGATGGCACCCTGCTACTCCCCGGAAGCCTCCAGAGCACAGGGCGATGGGAGCAAGAGCTGATGGGAAGAAAGGTCCTTGATACTCTGGAGGGAGTATCCCAAGCAGGTGGTGGAGGACACGCCAGGGCTTCCCTGGCCGAGCCAGAGCTGAATCAGCTGGAGACTGTGAGAGACTTGGGTCAGTGGAAGAGGGCTGAAGGTTGAGCTCCAGCAGGGCAGGGACTTGCAGGGACCTCTGGGATTTGAGTTTGGCTCTCTGGCTGTGGGAGGCACTCCCAGTCCCTGGCTAGGCCTTAGAGCAGTGGTTCTGAACCTTCCTATCACTGTGCCCTTTTAATACAGTTCCTCGTGATGTGGTGACCCCCCCAACCATAAGATTACTTTCATTGCTACTTTATAGCTGTAAGTTTGCTACTGTTATGAATCGTAATGTAAATATCTGTGTTTTCCCATGATCTTAAGTGACCCCTACAAAAGGGCTGTTAGATCCCCAGAGGGGCCGTGACCCACAGGTTGAGAACTGCTGCTTTAGAGCCTGCTCTGAAGCTGAGTGTGGACAAAGAACTGCAGTTCTGGAGAACAGAAGAGGGGTATGGTAGTAGGCAGGTGAACCATGACTGTAGCCCCAGCAGGCGATGAGGGCAGGACAGAGTTGTGGCATTGGTGGAGCTGGAGGGAGACAACCGAGGTGAGAGTCTGGTCTTTCAACCTCACAATGATCTGGGCTGGGAAAGGTGATTCTGACTCCCAGGTTGGCTCTCAGCTCAAGTGAAGTTGAGCTGTAGGTCTCATAAAATCATTAGCCTGTTGGAGGTCAGCTCCCTTACTTCAAATAAAGTCTCACGAGGCCATTAATTTGTTATAAGGTGTCAGCCTAAAAACACTCATAAGGGAAAAGGCTAATTTAAAAATGAATGTTTTAATGATCAGGGTTTAGCAGCTTGACCTCTAGGGAATGTTATTCCCACAGTGAGGCAGGGTTGAGGAGAAGGAAAAATACTTATTCAGGTCCTTTCTTCCATTGGATTCACTCAGAAGCCCATTGCTGCCAGAAGAGTCACAGAGTCACCCCTGCCAGGCGTGCAGCCCCTCCCTCCTCTGCTTACATGCCTCCAGGGATGGTGAGCTCACCCCCTAATAACCAGGACAGGTTTTTTGTTTTGTTTTGTTTTTTTCCTACTTTTAGACAGGCGTGCCCATCAGAATGTTAGAGCCTCTTTCCCCTAACAGACCTTTGACCCCTAGGCCCCAGGATGCTCTACCGCCCCTTGTCCAGTCCAGACTCACCCTTCAGCCATTCAGTCTTTATTAAAGCAATTGCTCCATTTGTCTTGAGCATCATTCGCCTGCCTTTGCCGTCTTCTCTCTACACACACTGCATGTATGAGTTACATGTTTCTGAGTTACTTGGGGTTGAGTTTCAGACGAGGTAGCTCTGCACCCTTCAGCATGCAGTTCCCAAGCACAGGACATTCTTTTACATGACCTCAATGCACTGCTCAAGATCAAGGAATTAACACAGATACAATATATTTTAACCTCACTACATAGCATATTCAAATTCCAGCCACTGCTCTACCAAGCCCTTTAGAGTTTAAAAAAAAAATTGTGTATTTTATGAAAATGACCTAAGAGTTTATTTCACTTCTGTCTGAGGGACTGTGGTATGTCATGGCAGGAAGGCCCAGCAGCTTCAGTGTGAGATGGCTGTGCACAGTCAGGGAGCAAAGAAAGAATGTTGGTGCTCATCTCTCTCTCTCTCTCTCTCTCTCTCTCTCTCTCCCCCTCTCTCTCTGTCTTTCTGTCTCTCTCTGTCTCTCTCTCTGTCTTTCTGTCTCTATCTCTCTCTGCCTTTCTCTGTCTCTCTCTGTCTCTACCTCTGTCTCTGTCTCTCTGTCTCTCTGTCTCTCTGTCTCTCTCTCTCTCTCTCTCTCTCTCTCTGTGTGTGTGTGTGTGTGTCTCCCTCCCTCTCCCCCCCTCCTCTTCAGTCTAGAATCCCAGCCCATGGAATGGTAACACTTATATTCAAGGCATGTCTTCCCCCCTCAGTTTAGCCTTTCTGGAAACACCCCCTGCAAACACTCCCTTGTCCTGTAGGCAAAGACATGCCTCCTAGGTGATTCCTAGTCTAATCACATTGACAGTGAAGCTCAGTCATCAACATCCACTTCTTATCCACCTGACACGGGACACATCTCTTTAAATCATAACACTACACAACCTTGACCCTCAACGAATCATGGCTGTCTCACAATGTACTTAGTTCGTCTTTAAAAGGCTCCCAAATCTTAACATTTTTAACATTATTTAAATGTTATTTAATGTAATTTAATTAAATGTATTTAATGTTATTTAAAGTATTAATATAATTTAATTAAATGTAATAATTTAAACATTATTTAAATGTCAGAAATGCCCATGCCTATGATCCCAGCATTTTGGAGTTTAAGGCCATCTTTGGTTACATGCTGAGTTTGGGGCCATTCTGAGCAATATAAAACACTCTCAATGTACCATGGCAGAGTAAACATTCCTCTTTTGTAGGAGAGGAACTCAGGCATAGCAAGGAGAGATGGGATTGCAAAGAACAAGATTCAGAGCAAACCCCGATGTTCCGTATCTGGCATCTGGAGCTCTTTGGTGGTTTCATCTGAGTCCCACGGGACTTGGGCAGCCTGCCCCTCCAGATCTACTGTCCTCTGCACACACACCTTCTCTCTTCTCTCTTGGACCAACTTCATTTCTTAGTGGCTGTCCCAGTGTCCTGGCCTCTCCAGATTATGGAGTCTTTATTGCATATTAGGCTTTATCTTCTTAGCTTCACTCAATGGCCTTTCTGGTGCCAAAGAACTTCTGGAGAAGTTCTTCAGAAATATCCTCAGATCAAGTCCTTTCTTTCTAATACATTTTTGTTCCATAGGCTGGTGCCTTTAATGGGCGGGGTTTCCACCAGAGAAGATAGTTTGGACATGGTTTAAGCCATTAGGAAGTCTTTATTAGCTGCTGTTGACTACACTGGGTGTTTGGGATCCCATTAGCCCTAAGTCTTTCTCAGGGTGAAATCTTAAAGCACAAAAACCTTGTCTGGGTTTACATACTTTTGTTAACATGTAACATGTTTACATGTTTCGTTAACATGTTAACAAGTTTAACATGTAGCATGTTAAAGTTACATGCTTTAGTTAACAGCACCATCACACACTTCTTCTTGCCACCACGCTCCCCACCATGATGGGCATGGACTAACCCTCTGAAATTGTTGCCTTGGTCATGGTGTCTCTTCACAGTTAACAAGCTAGCCAGAAGCAGAACTAGAGAAGCCAAAACGCAAGGTTAGGACATGTAGAGACTTTCTTTTAGGTCTTTGTTTTTGATATATCAGGTGATGTCTATGTGCTGAGTTTTAGGCCCTGAATAGTACTTCCATCATGGAGTCAGTTGTGCTAAAGTCTGGGAGCCTGCTACAGTCTTACCCTCAGGGCATCCTTCCTATTGTTCCAGCTTAAAGAACAAGATTTATTTTTCTAAAAGGTGCACTTTCTGTAACAATTGTAGCTGCTTTCTGCACGTTCGCTTCAACATAACTTCCAATTTGCTTGTTCTCCTTCTTAGACAAATTTACATTTTTCAATATCCTTCTGCTTCAAAGTCTCATTACAAACCTCACTAAACATAACAGCAATAACTGTACCATAACCATAACCTAAAAGTTAGACGTATTGAAAATTTCTCTGCCAATGCCTTTAAATTCAGCCTCACTTAAGTTCTGAGAACGTGAGCAAAATACAGGGAACTCTTTGCCAGAATGCAGCACAAATGGCCCCCAGCCCAGTTCCCAGTAAGAGTCTTTATTATTATCCTCTTTTCAGATTGCTGGTTTGCTAAACCCCCACCAGAATGGCCCATCAAATTCTGCTTAAAGCATTCTAGGGCTTCTGTCGCCTACAGGGAGGAGGAATTTTCACATTCACCTTCTGCCCATAAATTGATTCCAAAGTCATAAAGACAACATGGCCAGTTAGTCACAAGCAATGGCTCCACTTCTCGATACCAATTCTCTATATCAGTTACTTTTTCCTCATTGCTGTGATGAAATAGCTAACAAAAACAACCTAAGGATATGTCCTGACTCATGTTTTTAGGGAACACAGTCTGTCACTGTCAGGAAGACACTAATAGAAATATATGAAAGTTAGCCATTCCTCATCCCCAGGCATGAAGCAGAGTCATAAGTGCTGCTCTCCGTTCACTTTCTGTTGACTTTCTTTTCCTTCTGTTCAGGACCCCAGGCCATGGGAAGAGGTCAGACACATCTAGGCATGTCTTCTCTCTTCAGTTATACGTCTTTGGGAATTTTTAATAGATACAGCCAAAGTTGTGTCTCCTAGATGACTCTGAATACAATCAGGCTGACAATGAAGACTAACTACAATTTTGTTTTTGTTTGTTTGTTGTCCAGGGAGCCAGCCAAAGACTATGCTACATTCACTAGTGTGTCTCTTAAATCTGAACAAATCTTTTATCATTGTCTATGACTTTGATTGCTTTCAAGAACAGAGGTATGTTGCTTTGTATATTGTCTCTCAGTTTAGGCTCTCTCTCTCTCTCTCTCTCTCTCTCTCTCTCTGCGTGTGTGTGTGTGTGTGTGTGTGTGTGTGTGTGTGTGTCTGTCTGTCCCACGTGTATATACTGAAGGAAAAGGACAACTTGCCGGAGTCATTTCTCCTTCCACAGAGTGAGTTCCTGACCTTGAATCTAAGTTGTCAAGCTTGCTGGCAACTGTCTTTACCTATTGAACCATTTTTTCAGCCCCCTTCCTGGGTTGTTTCAAAGAGCATTCTGGAAGACTTGTGAGGTTCTTTACTGAGCAATTTCTGGGTGTCAGCTGAGGCTTCCTGCATCTGAATAGGTGTGAGGCCCGGAGCTCTGCCATGCATAGGGACTCTTCCCTTCATGTGCACTGTGGGCAGGCTCAGAGGCTTCTTCTGATGCTGGGACTTATGGTTCTCATATGCTTGGGGTTGGCATTTCCCAGCATAGTCTGGATGAGCGCTGTAGATCTACTCTGTTGACCTTGTAGCCCATTGAGTCAGTACAGATGCACCTCCAGAGGAGCAGGCAGAGACACAGAGGTGACTCCAGAGACTCCCATGAAAAAACCCTGAAAACCATGCTATGAGCTTTCCTGATCACTGTCCTGCCTTAACCCTGCCTAGACTTAGCTCTTTGCCTTGTGCTCTGTCCCTTCTCTGCCTATGGAGGTCACTGTGGTGTCATACAAAGATCAGGGCTCAGGTGCCCAGTCCCAACTTACATCTGTGTGCCCTTGGGAATATTGCTTTACCTCTGTGGGCCTGAGGATTCTCACCAACTAGTAGAAATAGGAAGCTGAGCTTTTTTCCTGGCTTGTGATGGGAAGCATTCCAGGAGACAGTGCTGGGTATGTACGCAGCAAGCATTCAGAAAACATGATTCCTTTCCTTACTTGTACTGTCCTGAACTCTGCATCTGATGAGGGGTAGTCATTGGCCAGAGGGAGGCCTTGACATCAGCACCCTGGGATCACCAGAGTCAGACAGTCAACATGGCCCTCGGCACAGTCAAGGAGCATAGCAGAGGTACAATGGTGTGGACTCCTGTCTATGATGGGTTATTTTAATATCTTTGCTCAGGGGTCTTGCTAGTCAGCATTCTCCTCAGGCTCCACCTCCTTTCCCAGGCAGAGTATCTTCCTGTCCACTCTTGTTTGATGTCCTTATTGCCACTGAAAAGCATCTAGCCCATTAGTATAAAGCATTGTTGCCTCTCTCTCCTGGTTCCTACCTAACCTGATGTGATGGCAGCCTTGATCCGAACACCAAGACATTCTATTGACAAGGACTATCTAGGGAAAAATCTTACTTTCTCTTGATTTCTCCAGAGACAGTGTTAGATATTATTAGATGTGTCCATCAAGACTGGGCTCTCTGTTTATGTCCCATTAGCATTTGTTAGCACAAGAAAGCTATCAAGAGCAAAATATGCACAGGCTTTAATTGATGTGCATCATAATGAAATATTCTTGTCAGTGAACTGTTCTCCTCCAAAGGAGGACTATATTTTTAAAATATAGTTTATTATGCATTTCTCATTATAAAAATAACACCCATGTCTGGAACACAGGCAAGGTGCTGGCTCTATGGGAAGCCATTATGCATACAAATGAAAATTTAAAAACAAAACAAAAAAACCCAATAACAGCAACAAACAAAAACAATAACAAAAACAACCAAACCCCAAAACAAAACAGAGCAAATATGTCTGGAGTGCCACTACGAGGGTCATCTACATTTCATGGGTTGGAAGGTGACTAGTATAGGCCCTGCCCGTCACCACTGTCTTTGCTGCTGCCATTACTCCAGCATTAGTCTCTTCAAGCAGCCAGGAAAGGTCCCCTGAGAGTCAGAAGCATCTAGTTTATAAGAGAGAAGAGAGAGTCTGTCACTACTGTGACATCATAGGAAGTTGTTAGGCATGGCCCCTCCTGAGTACTCACTGTGTTCAAGGCCCTTTCTGACAACTTGGGGAGCCACCAGTCCTCAGGCTTGTAGGAAGACCCAGCAGAAGGTGACAGAGACTCTTATCTACCTCAAAAGAGAAGGGCTAGGAAAAAAAAAAAGAGGGCTCAGATGTTTTTGTAACTTTGTGTTTAAAATCCATGTCACACTGGCAGGCTTAGAGTCAAGGAGCCAGAGACTAGACAGTAGGAAGCTGACACACTGGAATAAGGTATCTTAGTAAACAGGTATGGTGTTTTGAATGAGCTTGGGCCCCATAAGCTCATGTATTTTCATGCTTAGTCCCCAGTTGATGAGCTGTCAGGGAAGGATTAGGAGTTGTGGTCTTGGTGGAGGACATGTGCCACTAGGGGTGGGCTTCGATGTTTTAAAAGCCCATGTGAGAGGTGGCTTAGAGATTAAGAGTGCTGCCTACTCTTTCAGAGGACCCAGGTTCAGTTCTCAGCATGTAAACTGTTGTTCACAACCATCTCTAATTCCAATTCTGAGGAATCTGGCACCTTCTTCTGGGCTCTGTGGGTACTACTACATGTACATGCTGTACATACATACATGCAGGCACAACATTCATACACATAAAGTCAAGTATGTTTAAGGTATCTTAGCGGTTAAACTGACAAAAGATTTAATAACAAGACCCAATTTAGACAGGGCATGAGGGAGTGATTGCTACCAAACACTCTTAAAAATGGACACAACTTTCCAAGGACAACTTATGAGTAAGTGCCAGTGGCCCTGAAAATGCAGACCTTTGGATTCGATTCGACAGATCTGCTGTTACCAGCACATTTGGAGAGATACAGACACGCACAAAACTTAACACTTAAATGAAGAGCCCTTCTTTCAAACCTGCAAAATGTCCCTCACAGCTATATGGATTACTTTGATTTTAAAGAGTAAAAAATATTAAGCCTTCAGCTAAACATTTTGTGAAATGATATAGCCACAGGCCCCACCTGAGGCTTGGGAACTGAAAGAGTCCCAGGAGAGCTGACTGAGGAATCTGGAAGCTCTTTTCACATTAGAGAGCCTGGGGGAGATTAGCATTATCTATCATTGGCATAAGCTGGGGACTCAAAATGCCATCTTTTCTCGATTTTGCCTGGAATGATAACAGCTCAGCTCGGTCACCCTGGTTACCCCATGCTAACCAGAAGCTCTCATTAGCAACCACATCTGATTAATAGAAGCAGGGAAAGAAACAGCTTAATTATGAAGTGACAGACCCAAAACTTCAAACCCCAGGGCTCCGGCTGGGGGATGGGTTCTGACTGAGGAGGAACATCTCAGAACCCGTTGCTATATGGACATCAGTTTGTTTTTTGTTTTGTATTTTGTTTGTTTGTTTTGTTGGTTTATGTGCTTTTCTTGGTTTAATTCACTGCACTTTACCAGTAATTTTGTGAGGATGCCAGGCCACAATTGTGGATGGAGTGGCATGGAAAATGAGCAGTGGAGACACACCTCAGTAGGAGGTTGATGGGTGTGATGGTTTGTATATGCTTGGCCCAGGGAGTGACAGTGTTGGGAGGTATGGCCTTGTTGGAACAGGTGTAGCCTTGTGGGTGTGGGTTTTAATACCCTTGTCCTAGTCGCTTGGGAGTGAGTATTCTGCTAGTAGCCTTCAGATAAAGATGTAGAACTCTCAGCTCCTCCTGTGCCTGCCTGGGTGCTGCCATGTTCCCACCTTGATGATAATGGACTGGACCTCTGAGCCTGTAAGCCAGCCCCAATAAAATGTTGTCCTTATAAGACTTGCCTTGGTCATGGTGTCTGTTCACAGCAGTAAACCCTAACAAAGACAATGGACCTCAGAGCCAGGATCCTTGATAGTGTTCACACTGCTGTTCCCTAGAGACCCACTCCCACACTCTATTTGCTCACCTATCTCTTCACCAGCATACCACTCTACCCCCTTATCTGTCCATGCATCATCCATCCACCCACTTCCAACCACCATCCATCTACCATCCACCCACCCATCAAATAGATGCAAAACCATCTATTTGCATCCAGCCACCAGCTTTTCACATTTCTTCAACCCATCCATTCATCTACCATTTATCCATCAAATATCTCTTTCAATCCGTCTATCTATCTATCTATCTATCTATCTATCTAATCTATTTATCTTCTTATCTACCAATCTACCACCCACCCATCCAGCTTCTATTCATCTATCCATCCATCCATCCATCCACCCACCCACCACATATCTATACATTTACCACTCATACACCACCAACCCATCATGTATACATTCAGCTTCTCTACATTTGTTGAACTCATTCTGTGTGTCAGTCATTCTATAGCAGTGATTTTAAAAAGTCCTCACCCCCTACAACCCTCTTTATAGTGTTTGGCAAGAGACAGGAAGGGTGGATAGTTAAAAAACGCATTAGACAGGGCAAAATAAAAGTAGGTAGGGGATTCCTCAGTGGACAAAAGCATTTTCTACCGTGACAACCTGAGTTCTATCCCCAGTTCCCACATGGTAGAAGGAGAGAACTGACTCCTGTAAGATATTCTCCAACCCCTGATCATGAATTGTTGGATATACATAACCATGCAAATAAGCAAATAAACAAATACATATAATTAACAACTTAAAAATAAAGAAAAATAAAGAGGAAACAGGTGCTTTGGCATATATCTAAAGCCTTGGAAGACTGAAGCAGAAGGATTTTATGTTTGAGGCTACCCTTGGCTAAATAGTAAGAACCTATCCCAACAAACTGCATCAACAAACAACATTAGGAGAGAGAGAGAGAGAGAGAGAGAGAGAGAGAGAGAGAGAGAGAGCGCAATTGTTTTAGAGTGATCAGGAAAGGTGTCTATGAACAAGATGGCTTTGAAAGAAGGCCAGGATAAAGGACAGGCAGAAGCTGTGGGCTATGTGGGGAGAGCAGGTTACAATCACTGATGTGAGAAGCAGATGCCTTCCAGTCCATGCGAATTTGTTCTAAGCCCCTCTGTCTTTCTCACCAAGTCTTCATCATCCTTCAGTTTGAGCACATGTAGCACCATAGCTATTCTATGGTTAAGTCATCCTTCCCTTGGTTCCAGATGAGGTGGTTATTTCTCTAAGTCACTCTGACATTTCTGGCTAAATTGAGGATTCCTTGGCTACCCTGCATCCTCCAAACATAGAGAACCTTGCGTATAAGGGTTTGGAGGGCTAACGGGACAGAGAAACGGTTTATTTTGGCAAAGTCACATGAACAAACAATATGAGTGATATCCATGGAATTGAGAAAGACAGATATCTTGGGACAGAGGGGGGAAACAGAATTGTAGTCTGGATGTGACTTGAAGAACCGTTTGGAGGCTGGAGTAGAGACACATGAGCTAGTCTGTATTTTAAGACCACATGTGATCTGTAGTAAGTGTGGTGGTTTGAACAAGAATGACCCCTACAGACTCATTTGTTTGAATGCTTGGCCCTCAGTTAGTGGAACTGTTTGGGAAGAATTAAGAGGTATCCCCTTGTTGAAGGAAGTATTGTGCTACTATGGGGTGAGCTTTGAGATTTCAAAAGCCCACGCCAAGCCCGGTCTCTTTCTCTCTACATGAAACTTGTGGATCAGATGTGAGCTCTCAGCTACTACTACAGCACCATCACACACTTCTACTTGCCACCACGCTCCCCACCATGATGGGCATGGACTAACCCTCTGAAATTGTTGCCTTGGTCATGGTGTCTCTTCACAGTAATGGAACAGTAACTATGATAGTAGTTGAGCCTGAGTAGTTGAGTAGGAAAGATATAAGCTAGGAAGTCTGTTGTTTGGGGCCCAAAGGAACAATTATGAATGCCTCAGCTACACTGAGGTTAGATTTTGACTTTTGCCCCTGGGGGAGCCAAATATATCTGCTTTGGATGGTTTCAGCCCATCTCATACACAGTACCTTTCCATCTATCTACCTCTGGTCTCTTACATGAAGGATTTATATTTGAAATGGGAACAAGTAGTCACAACCATGAGAATACCCATGCAAGGAAGGACTCTAAGGTTATTTTGTGGGGAGCCCATCAGAGATGACCATTCAGACACAGTTTATAGCCAATTGAAAGTCTTTATTCCAGCTGGCTGGGACTACACTCAGGTATTCTGGAGCCAAGTAGAGTACCAAGTGTTTAGAGTAAAGGGTTTTTAAAAGCAAAAATCATATCTTGGTATCTTGCTCATTGGCTGCAGGGAAGGTTTTATGCAAGCAAGCAGTTTAACAGAAGCTAAGTTAGCTTGGGTATTTTGACTGCAGGTTTCTAGAATAGAGTTGGTAATTATTCACAGAATTCTCCATCAAGGAGAACAAATTCTAGTTAAACCTGAAACGGCCTCAGCAAGAATGCAAGATGGAAGAGCCTCTGCACTGCCTTGCCTTGTCATATAAGCATCCATGTTCTAACTTCTTTAGGAACGGTGCTTATGATGTGCTTCTGTTATCTTCCAGATTAGATCTTGATTTGGTTGGCACAATTGAGAGTCTGTGCTGCATAGCTCTGAGTAATCTCCTCCATATGTTACTCATTCTTAGAGGAAAGTCCAGCTCTATTGCAGTGGGTTTTGAACCCACATCTCTGTCTCTCTGGGATTGAATTAGTTTGTGACCTTGTTGTGTTGTTCCAAGGAAAGAGATTATTGCCTGTTCCCATCCCTAAGAAAGGATGTCTGCAGTGTGTGTGGTGGTTTGAAAAGAGACCTATCCCTCAGAGCCTCAGGCATTCAAACCCTTGCTACCCATCAGCACTGTTTGGGGGTGGGTTTAGGTGGTCCGGACTTGCTGGAGGAGGTATGTCACCCTGGGGTAGACTCTGAGAGTAAACAGCCTCATCCACTTACAGTTTGCCCTCTCTACTTTGTGGTTGTGTTTCAGGATGTGAACCCTTAGCTTCCTGCTCCTGCCACCACGTCTGCTGCTTACCTGCCATGCTGGACTCTTATCCCGCTGGAACCATAAGCCCAAATAACCTTTTTCTTCTGTAAGCTGTCTTGGTTACGGCATTTTGTCACAGCAACAGAAAAGTAACTAATACACCATATATCATAGAACCTTTATTATTTTTCCTCTAAATTCTTAGAAACGTACATAACGCCCGTGCTCTAGTTGTGATACCATTTTATAGACATTTAAAACACATCTTCATGTATAAATATTTTACATTTGGTCCATAGAACAGATAATTTTACTAAATAATACTGTAATTTTTTTAAAACAGGCTCTGTATATAGTCTGAATAGGCATATATTACATATACTTTTTATATAGAGATAAATTTACTTGGTGTTCTGAGAATAAATCCTTATTGCAAAAAAAAAAAGCATATATGATAATACAATTATCTTCTTCCCTCTGGGCAAAAACTAAAAAAGAAAAGTTACACATATTCACAGTTCTCACAGTAATTGTACGACCCTTAATGTTGTGCTCTATAAGGTAAGTTTGGGTGGAAATCAGGGGATTTCTTGCCAAACATCTCAGAGGTGTTTACAAACATGAAATATACTGCATTTATCTCAAAAAGACTTGTTCTCAGTTTCACATCAAAGAACATCGAGCAGCAAGAAGGAAACCTCCTGCCCTCGTCCTAAAGGGCTTCCTACACAGGTGGGGGAGGGATGGGGCCACAAGACACAGTGGAGGGTCCTTGCATTCCACACCTGGGACTCTGACGACAGGCACCTGTGCAAGCTGGTCAGTCGCAGAGTCTCCACTGAGCAGGCAGATGCCTCAGTCACATGACCCTCTTACAAGTGGCCTGGGGAAGAGCTAGCTGGTAGATTGCCTACACAGTATCACATGGGACACTAAATGCCACATGTGAGGATGGGTATGCATGTGTGTGCATTTCTATGTGCATACGAGTTTGCATTCTCTACAGTGTGCTTAATGCTCTGAGGGAGGGAGATAGCTTATTGCAAGAACTGGTGTGCTGGTCACTTTTGGATGAAAATAACAAGAGATTCAAAAAACCCACGGTCACAGTTATTCACCATAGTTATTAAGGATTAGTCATAAACACAGTTTGTGAGCTACCAAGCTAAGAAGCTACAGGACAAGACATATGCTTTGCTACATGGGAGTCCATCCTCTCGGCAGAGGAGAGAAACAGAGCTGCTGGAACTTTCCAGAAACTGTCTCCACTGGCTTCACCAACACAGAATCCAAGGCTAGAAGGGACATGTGATGCTCCCCACTGGAGCAGGCTAGCAAGGGAAGCTCAGTGCCAGGGTAGGGTGGGCAAAGCCTCTGGAGTAACCCTCCTCCATTAGTGGGTGGTGAGGGGGGACAGCAGAACAGAGTGGCAGTGACAGTCTAAGAGGGAAACCAGAGTGATCTGGATTGGTCCTGACTTAGAACCTTCACCTTGATTTCCTTGGCCATTGTTATGCAAAACTGGGCAGCTCAGAAGGCCCACAGTTCCCACTTGGGATGGTGACCAAAAAAGGCAATTGTGCTTGTGGCTTTTTTCTTTCTTAGCACACAGGGCCCTGTGGATGGGCTGTTACTGTTAATGTCACCTGGGAAGGTGGGACAGGGGACACTGAGCTGCTTGGGTCACAGGGTCACAGGGACAGAGGACCCTCTCCGCACTGATCTGTGCACAGTCTGGGGGTGGGTCTGTGAAGCTGCCTCGGGAAGGAGAAATTAAGAAGGAAGAGGCAGAGCCTGCTGGCTCCCAGCAGCCATGAACAAAATGCCATAGCCCTGGTCCATGACCAGTTCAGAGCCAAGGTGGACAGAAAAGTCTGGATAACAGTCTACAGTTGGGGCACAGGACAACAGTCTGAAGAAGACTAAAAGCCAGAAGTGTGTGGACTCAGCTATCACCCTCTCTGGCAGCATAAAAAGGAGCTACAGTGGCAGTTACAAAGGCTAGCCACCAGCTCCTGCTAAGGGGCCTCTGTGAAAGCCCCCCAGAGGTGGCTTCCCATTCAGGGCCCACCCAGGGTCAGACTGTCCCCCACCTCCCCTCTCTGCATGGTTATGGTGTCTGGACCCGCCCCTTGAGGTAGGTGGAGACAGAGAGTATCTTCAGTCTTCAAGGGGTGTGGGTATAGCCAGTCCAGGGTACCAGTGTAGGGGTGATGAGGGAGCTGCACCCCTAGATGTAGGCCTCCTTGCTGGCTGAGCTGCCAGCCTGCGGCTGCTCAGGGCCATTCTCAGGGCGCACAATATCTTCACTGGGCTGAATCATGACCTGGAGACGCTGTGGGCAAGGATAGAGGTAAGGCCCTTTGCATTGAGGACCAGCCCCTCGCTTCTCTCTTCCTCCACCAAACCCAGCTCTAGTTTCCTCACTAGTAAGCCAATTATGGTGGAAGCCACTTGGCTAGAACACACCTGCTCCCATCAGGACACCAGTCTCCCGACTGGTCCTCTGATGCCTTTCCTCATCCTCCCTCTACCCTCAGCATGGCAGCAGGAAGGTGGTCAGAATGTCCCCTCCATGTTTCAGGACCCCACAGACTCCCATTTCATCAAGTGTAAAAGCCAGATCCTACAATGCCTTGCAGAGTCTGGCCACTGCCACTTCTCAGACTCCAGTGTCTCCGCATCCCCTCTTCTCCCCTCCTCCCTGCCCCTCCCCTCCTCCCTGCCCCGCCCCTCCTCGCTGCCCCTCCCCTCCTCACTGCCCCTCCTTTCCCCACTGTCCCACCCCTCCTCATAGTTTACTCTGCCCACCCCACTTCCTCCTCCCGCCCTCCAACCACACAGATCTCCCTCCAGCTGACCGCGTGGCATTATGATGCCTGGACCCTTGTACAAGCCTCCCATCCTGCCGTGCGATCCCACCCTCCCGTCCTACCCTCTTAAGACCAGTCTTTCTGCTTCTACACTCACCGGGCTTTTCTTCAGGCTTCCAGGGAGCCACCTAATGCTGCTCTACTCAGGCAGGATCACAGTGCCTCAAGGTGTTCCCTGTCACTCTAAATGGCATTGGCCTGCCAACTCAGGCCTTCCCAACTAGACCCCCTGAGCTCCCTCAATGCAGAAGGGCTTACCTGCTTCAGAGAGCCCTTTAGGGTGAGGAACATGTAAGCCATGTACCCAGGGATGAGCACCATGGAAGACAGAGCCATGAGCCAGCCCACGCCCTGGCCCCACTTGGGGAAAACGTAGCTTCCCATGGTAAGTGGTGTCATCTGCACAGCACTGAAGAGAAACACGCCCTGCGGATGGGGAAGGGCATGACAGTCAGCTCTGGGGGATAGACCAAGCAAGGCCCTGCCTCCACTGCAGCTGACTCTCATGGCCTGCTAATCCTGGTACTCTTCGCAGGCCATGCCTTAAAGCAGAATCCCCTCTCTGGAAGAGGCCTGGAGAGGAGACCCCCTCCCGCAGGCTAGCAGGTATAGTGGGCTGGATGGCTTCTCCAGGCCACCATGATCTTACACATAGCACAATATAGGCAGTAGCCCAGCCCCCAGCTCAAGGTCCTGGGGTGTCCCTGCCAGGGCTCTCAGGATCTCAGCACCCTTCAAGGAGGGAATGGGACTTGCTGAGGAGTAGAAGGCTCTGCATATCAGGAACCTGGGCTCCTGGGCTAGGCTGAGCTAGGGGAGTGACTCAGGACAACAGTCTGGGTGCTGGGGCTAAAAGGAGACCATGTGATTGTTCCCCAGCAGGCCTTGACACAGATGAGCAGCAAACAGTATAGAGGGAGCATTACTATTTGTAGGGAGCAGAAGACCTGGAGAGATTTACCCTGCCCTCACTCCCAAGAGTTTTCTCCAGGGAGCTGATCTGTCTGTACCACAGCCTGCCTCATCCCAAGGGGCTAACTTCTTCCCAATGGGCTAGCCTCATCCCAGTGGGCTAGCTTCATCCCAATGGTTGGTCAAGCCTCATCTTTACCGCCACAATGATGGGTGTGAAAAAGGACCAGCACAGCTTCCACCAGATGCAGGGCCTGGAGCCAACCATCTCCTGGATGTTGTCATAGAACCGGTTGACACCTGTGACATGGGAGTAAGAAGGCAGGAAAGAGCTTCCAGGACAGTGGTCTAGAACCCAATTCTACCACTTCTTCTAGGTGCAGCCATGAGCAGACACCCTCACTTCTATGAGTGTCCTTATCTCTTATATGGGACATGTGCTTTGGTTTTAATCAAGTCCTGTGGTGCCATAACATGAAGACAGGAGGATATGTAAAGACATACCTGCCGAGTTCCCCGCCTACAAACACCTGTCCTAGTCATGCCTTCATTGGCTTTGCCAGGACGGCACATCTCCCATTATGGTCTTACCATGAGAAACGGATGGCAGCTTATGAAGAGATTCCAAACTTAGAAAATCAATGCTAATGATAAAAGGAAGACCTGAAGGCCTCAGAATGGAGCAGGTTGGGTCCCTGTGGAAAGCCACAGAGTGGGCACGGAGGGGACAGGACAGCGGACAGTGGTGGTAGGAGGGTGACTGGGGTGCAGGTGGAGGATGGAGGAGGGGCACATCTGGCAAGGACATTCTTAGGGCTTTGACTCCTAGGAAGTCATTCAGAGAACTTTGGCCCCACAAGAAACAAATAAAATAGACCCTTTGTGATCACTTCTGGAATCATTTACATCTGTAACCATACATAGTCTTACAGTCATTGAGCACGTGACTTAGAAAATTGTATAGTCTGGGGTACCCTTTTTTCCGATAAAATTTCAATTTCTCCCACATTTTGTGTGTGTGTTTGCGTGTGTGTGTGCGTGTGTGTGTGTGGGGGGGCACATGTGGAAGCCAGAGGGCAACTTGTGGGAAGCACTTGTCACCTCCTACAGTGAACTCAGGTTGCCAGACTTGGTGGCAAGTGTTTTGAGCCATGTCATCAGCCCAGCCCTCTAATTAATTTCAAACCATTTTATCCTTAAATTTATAAAGTCATAATGGCTTGTGTTTTACATTTTAAAGATTTATTTATTTTTACTTTATGTGTATAAGTATTTGTCTGCATGTATGTCCACAACATGTACATGTAGTGTCCACAGAAGCCAGAAGAAGGAATTGGGTCTTCTGGAACTGGAGTTACAGGAGGTTGTGAGTCTCCATGAGGAGTGCTGGGAACCGAAAGTGGGTCCTGTGCAAGAGCCACTTCTCTGAGCCATCCTTGCAGCCCCTGGCTTGCATGTTAAATGAATACATGAGACTCTCTCCATCACACAGGGCAGCATCTGTGTTAACTAAGCTTGTGGAAGTGTTATAAAGGCAAAATAAAAGTTTATTGTTACAGATCTCGTTAATGAATAAATGGTTGAATGGACAGATGGATTAATGAGGAAGGAGGGCTGGATCTCACCATAAAACCAGGAAATGGAGACACACTCAAAGAAAACCAGGAACAGCAGGCTCATGCCACTGGCGGAATAGTAATCAAACAGTTTGAAGACATAGATGCCGCCCTGAAAGAGACAATGGATAAAGTACAGAAATGGCTCCATTCCTGCACATGCTCCCCAGCTCCAAGATGCTGAAGAGGCTGGGACAAGCACATCTCAGCAGGAAAGCTTGAAGGCACAATGAAGAAGTCCTTAGGGTCTATGGCTGCTCACTGTCTCGGGGCTGGGAAGATGTCTGGGTGGTGGCAGGAGATGTCCTATTTCCAGTATAGCTTTCAGTAGGACTGGAAGCAGCCAGCCCATCACCAGCATACATTGATGATAGTTCTTTCCTGCTTAAACCTTCTCTTGACTCACACACAACAGTGGGTAGAGCTATCATTTTAAGTCAGATCTAACTGCAAAGTCTGGTTTGAATCCCCACCCATCCTCCCATTCTCTGACTCCTCCACACTGGCCTCCTCCTGTTCCTCGGCCTCTCCAGATGCATTCCTACTGCAGGGCCTTTGTGCCTGCTCTGCTGGCTCCCCTAAGATTCTCCACTCCCATCCCAGCACTGGCTCTGCCTCATCTCTGAAGTCAAAGCTCAATGGTCACTTGCTTATGGAAGCTTCTCCCAGCTACTTTATCTGAGTTACAGCCCCTCCCATTCCTGCTGGTCATTCTTGATCCTATTATCTATTTCCCTCCTGGCACTTCCTCTCAGAAAGCCGTTAATATGCGTGTTAGTTTTGACCCCCCCCCCAACCTTCCACAAAGTCAACAAGTCAGTGCCCATCCTGATAACTGCTGAATCCCAGGATAGGGCTATCGCACAGCAGGAGTGCACAGCATTCTCTCTGATAGACAGAAGGGACTTGGAAAGTGATGGTGTCAAAGGTTCCACTCCCAACTTGATTCTGACTCATTTCTGTGAGCATTTGCAAGCTCACTATTCCCCCAAACCTTCATCCCCATCCCCTGATTCCCTATCTCTCTCATCCCCGCCATTCCCTCGTCCATGGCTTGGATGTATGCTACATTCTCTAGATTTATCCCATACTTTCTAGTTCAAAGTCCACCTCTTCCACCAGTCTGGGACTCTATGGATCTCATAGTCATGTGATGGGGTTTGGTACAATGATGCTCAGTACAGTGGCATAAGCTAACCCCGAGAAAAGGAGGCCCAAGGGCTGGAGAGCTTTGGGTCTTGGTGGTGAATACGTTTCCTGGCATGAAAGGGTATGCCAAGCCCTGGGGAAATTTTGAGGCATGTCGGATGCTGGTCAGCCTACCTGGGTGATGTTAGAGAGGCCAATCAGGTAGGACACGATGCACACGGCAGCAATGAAGAGTTCACGGCGATTGCGGAGAAGCCTGGGGTATTCATCCACCAGGGCAGTGATGAAGCCCTCCACAGTACAGAACTTGTTGGGGGGAAAGATGGGGTTAGCTACCAGCTACAGCCAGCCTCCTCCTACCCATACACCCAAAACCTGGCCTTGTAAGAAAAGGCTTGTAGCCACACAGGGTCAGGATAGTCTGGAGTCAGGTCCTCCAGGCACTGTGGGAGCTAATCAAGGCCAGGCTGGTCCTGATGGGGGTCCTCATGGTGCTGTGGGGTGGGGGCCTCACCTGGCTGTCAATGCCCAACATCAGCAGCATGGAGAAGAAGAGGATAGCCCAGAGGGGAGAAATGGGTAGCTGTGTCACAGCCTCGGGGTATGCTAAGAACGCCAGCCCAGGGCCTGTGGGGAGGGCAAAACAAGAAAGAAAAAGAGTGACTGAGTGTTACCAGCACTCCCAGAAGCACACCCAGCTGAACACCCAGCACACTGTCACTTGCTCATTTTGATCTCAGCTCATCCTCTAGGTAACCTTGTATGTGCAATGTCATCCCTTAGGAAACAGTGAAAGTTCAGAAGGAAGATAGACAGGTGGTGCAGAGGTGTGGCCACCATCTAGCAAGGGACCATGGGGACCTGGCCAGTGGCCAGGACAGCACACATGCAGAAAGTCTGGATGCGGATACGTGACTGAGGCAGGTGGAGGGCAGATGCTGACATGCAGGGCTTGTGGAGAGGTGAAGGAGGAGGGCGGGAGGGGGCTGGGGTTTCTGCTCAGCAGCTGAACCCATCATGCGGTGGAAAGTTACAGGATGGAACAGATGTGGGATGTCTGTCTGGAGTCTGGGGATAGCGGTGGGTCTGGAGGCCCCAGAGGAGCCTGGTAAGAGTTCAGGAGAAGCCTGCTGTGAGGATACTGTAATCTTTCTGGTTGTGGCTCTGGGGAAGAGGGGTGGGGTGAGAGGCTAGAGAGTTCTGGGAAAATGAAATTGGAGGATGGGTTCCCCTATAGGTGAGACAGGAACCTCAGTGAGGAGCATTTCTGACATGACCAACCCAGTTCTCCAAGGGACAAGTCACATCACCTCCCTGAGGGGCTTCTGCCCGGTACACAGTTCCTTCTGCTGTGGCTTACCCTGGCCAAAAGGAAAAGGGAGTCGGGCCCTGAGGGTCTTCCTGGCTTTGACATTGGTGATCATGGGAGCAGAGTAGGCACACCCCACACAGTGACGATGTTTTTGGAGCTATGGCAAAAGTCTAGCCTGGAGAACTTTGTATCGTGGAGGTGACTGTGACCCAACTGGGTCCACATGTGCACACCTCATGACCACACGCAACCATCATGGCAAGCCCTGCCTTCCCCAGGTAAAGTGCTGACCTGAGGCTGCCACATCAGCTATGGACCTCTTGGTGACATGAGCCATGAAGCCCACGATGGAGAAGATGACGAAGCCAGCAAACATGCTGGTGCAGGAGTTGATGCAGCAAACGATGATGGAGTCCCTGAAGAGCAGGAGGGTCGGTGAGGTTATTGGGGACCACTACAGGAGAGTGGGACCAGAGGGCAGTAACCTCTGAGGGAGGGGAAAGGGGTTCCAGAAGAAGAACTACAGGGGCAAGGCCAGAGCAAGCCAGGCAAGGTAGAGCAGGAAGGAGGGGTTTCCCAAGAAACTAAAGGGTATGTGTGGCTACAGAGGACTGGAGATGGAGGTTCCACGAGGGATGTAGTCTCGGATAAAGAGCGTGTATGGCCTCCAGCATGTGACGGGGGGGGGGGGCGCTGGGGAGGGGGGTGATACGTGTGTATTACTGGGTAGGCACAGGGGTAGGAGTTGGCATTCATGCCTCGGGCCTCGGGCGTGGCCTCAGTGTGCCTCCACCAGGAAGGCATGATCAGGGGCGTGGTCAGGAAGGAAGCCTCAAAGCCCGCCCCCTCGCACCTGTATACATTGTTGTGGAAAGAGTTGTAGCTTCCCAGAGCAATCAGGGACCCCAGGCCCAGCCCGTAGGAGAAGAAGATCTGGGTGGCGGCATCAAGCCACACCTGTGGGCAGAGGATCAGAACCTTAGAACTGATCAAGTCCAGAATCCTCATGCTACCTCGGCCCCCTGGGAGTCCTCAGGGATTATCTGCTCCATCCGACCTGTTCAGGTACCTAGTGGCTGTACCATGCTCTTGACACTGGGGACTCATTTGGGCAGGGTGGGCAGGACAGGGCGGGGCAAGGCAGACACTCACCTCAGAATCAGACAGCTTTCGGAAGTTGGGCGTGATGTAGAAGAGGATCCCCTCCTTGGCCCCAGGAAGCGTCACTCCACGGAAGAACAGGATGATGAGCATGATGTAGGGGTACGTGGCTGAGAAGTAGACAACCTAGAAGCAAAGGACCATAGGGCTGTCCCTCTCTACAGCACCAGATCTGTTCCTCCTCCTTCTAGCCCCGTAGGCATGCCCACCTTTCTGAAGCCCCTCCATGGAGTCTCCACCGCTGGCTAGCACCTCCCTCTCATTCCTGTCAGCCACCCTCTGTCCCTTCTCCCAGGTGTATGAAGCTAGTGCCTGTCTGTGGTCAGGGAAGGAGAAAGACACACAATTCTGGGTGGGGACACGCCCCCCTCCCCAACCAGAGGCCATGCCTCATGCTTAGAATTCTCTGTGAAGCTCATGGCTGGCCTCAAACTCACAGTGATCCTCCAGCCTCATCCTTCTGAGTGTTTGGGTTACAGGAGTGAGCTCTAATTTTGGGGTTTGGTGTGTGGGGGTGGGGGGAGGGTTGTTTGTCTCATTATATAGTCCTGGCTGGTCTGGAATGCACAGAGCCACCTACCTCTACCTCTGCAATGCTGAGATTAGATATGTGTGCCACTATGCCCAGCTCCCATCTTTTATATTTTTTCTACATTATCTGAGTGACATAAATGACAACAGGGAGAGTTTAAAGTCCGAGTGGACATTCGCATAAGGTCCCATAGACAGCTCCTACTGGTTACACAAGGGACAAGTCCCATGTGACTGATATCTCCATTCTCCCAGTGCTTAGAACAGTCTATGGCCAAGAGTCTAAGGCACTCTTGGTAGGTATCTGTCAATCATGTAACATTTTGGTTCTCACCTTTTCTGTACAGCTGACCACATGTCCTTGTAAAAGGGCTCAAATGTGGAAAAAAAAAGTGAGTGAAGCTAAAATTCACAGGCCAAGCCATTCCTAAACGATGCTTCACTGTCTCAGGAAGAAAATGATCTTCAGTTACAGAACGCCCTTTGGGAGGTGCCAGCTCCCCCCATGGCTTTCCAGCTACATGGAGATCTAAATGCAACACTGAACCTGTCTGTATACAAATCCTTATCTTAAAAAGTGCCGTTCCACAGTTGGGGACACTTCCGGCTGTGCAACTACTGACTCAAACTTCTCCCAGCTTGTGACCTATGTCACTTAAGAACCTTCTGGAAATGGAACTGCAGATGGCAGGGCATGGTGGCCTCTGTGTTGCAGAGTATGTTTAAACTTCGTCTTCTGTCAGACCCATCACTAAAAAACCAGTCTGCACACTGTGTTTCTTTGTGACTTTGGCTACCCCAAAGTCTGATTTGACCTCCCACCCCGTTATTAGATTCTGAGATCCTCAGTATTAGGAAAAGCAGCCACAAACCATGAAGAAACCGAGGACTTAATCATCAGTGACTTTGGGTGGTTTCTTACCTTCTCTGAGCCTTATTTTTGCCTGTCTAGCTAATGAGTATGATTTTCAATCTCAGTGAACTGAGAGGCTACTGTATGAGGACACAGGCCATGTCTAACACATAGTTGCTGTCTGTATTTCCCTATTCTTCATGCTTAGCAGGAGGCTGAGCACACAGTAGGTTTTCAATAGAAACTTGCTGAAGGACAGCAATAATGGATGGGTCAACATCCCCAAATGATGCAGTGATACAGGGATCTGAGCTTGGGGTTGTATACCTCTACCACCCATCCCTTCATCGATGGGTCAGGATGGCAGCATCTCTGGGTCCCTGTACTAGACACAGGGTGGTCACAAAACAAGTGCCTGGGGAAGTTGGTCCAGTGGTCCTGGAACAACACCTGCCATCCAGCTATGGCTCCATCAAGCCCCATGGCATCTGTGAGCTTGACACTGGCTTGTCTCATTTCACAAGAACGAACCCAGGCATGGAGAGCTAAAAGGACTTTACCTCAAGTTAGATGGAGCATATGGGAGTCATGGCCCCTGGCCCAGGACCCACCTCCTCCTATAGACCTGCCCCTTCTCCTGTGTCTCTCCATTATTCATGCATGTCCCTACCTTTCCAGTCCAACCAACACCCTTCCAGATGCAGAAATACACAAGCACCCAGGCAATGGCCAGTGTGATGGCTAGCGGCCAGCGGATCTGTCCTGGCTTGTCTAGTCCATCTGTCATCTGGTGCATGTTGCGCCTGGGGACAGAGGAAAGAGGAAAGGGTCACACAGGGCCAGCAGGGGTCCATGGCTCTGATGATGACCATACCCTCCCTGGTGACACTGTGACCTTGTGATTTGGACAGGGACTGTGGGCCAGGACTCTCACCCTGGAAAGTTGCAGTGGTTGGTGTCAACTGAAACTCCTGGGCTACTGGCCTTTCACCTCTCCTCTGCTCTGCTTACCCAGCCCCATGGAATCCTCATAAATCCCAGGTAGGACCATGTCACTCTCCTGCCTGAGACCTTGTAATGCACAGGACCCTCTTGTCTGAAACTGGAGAACAAATGACCGAGACCTCCCAAGGTCTGAAGCTCACCCTTGCTCCTCAGCACAGCCCCTCACTGGGTACTCTCTGTAGCTGCCCCCCTCACTGTGCCTACACACATATTCCTTCCCACTGACTCAATACCACTGACTCCCTGACCCTGAATGTGATGGTGAGCAGCCATATTCTCCTGCAGGCTGGTCTGGGCCATCTCCCATACCCTGAACATCTTCCTGCCAACATGAGTCACCTGCTGCTGTCACTGTCTATTGACACCCCCAGATCTCTACTAGCACACAGTAGGCATTCAAGAAACATTCAGGAAGGAACGGCTGAGGGAAAAGCCACATTACCTGCCACCACCCAGCTGACACACCCTCCCCAGCCCCATCCCAGCCCCCTACTTACTCCCAGAACTCCACCACGGCACTGGTCATGTTGGTGGTATTGACCAGGCTATAGTTGGAAAAGCAACGGTCAGTGTTCCAGGGGTTGTCACACTGTTTCCATGGCAGGGTCTGCAAGGGCAGAGTGGCAGACAGATCCCGCTCAGCCCCTGGGGCTGGCCAGGGAGGACCCCACTCACCCAGCTCACCCTCATCACCCCACGCACCTGCTCGCAACCACCTTTCTACCTCTTCTTCCTGAGAGCTCTCAGGCAGGTAGACAAGATCACACCACCCAAATATGAACACTTACCCCTCCAAGAACTAGCTTCCAAGCCATACTGTGTCCACCCTGTGTTCACAGGGGTGACCCCAGCAGACAGGTTTGTCCCACAAACAGTCTGGCTCTAGACACAGGGTTTCTCTGTATAGCCCTGGCTGTCCTGGAACTCACTCTGTAGACCAAGCTGGCCTGGAACTCAGAAATCCGCCTGCCTCTGCCTCCTGAGTGCTGGGATTAAAGGTGTGCGCCACCACTGTCCGGCTGACTCTAGACTCTTTACACATGATTTATGGAGTGAGTTAAAATTGACCACTGCTCCGTGTGCTGCTGAGCAGCATGGAGCACATACAGCCTTGCACACACAGATGCTCTTTCTTGGACCTTGGTCTCCTTACTCACTAACTCCCCATCCTCCAGGCCCCATGATGCCTCCTGTCTCCTGGAATCTGACCACTTTAAGAAGCACATGCAAGTGGAATCACACAGCATCCATTTTCTGGGATGGCCTTAACGTCTTCAGATTTCATGCACATAGTACATCGGTCAGAGTTTCTTCCTTTGTTAAGGAAGAATAGTATTCCATCACACACGTGTATTCAGTGACACGTGTTCCCTTGGAGACCCAGGATTGCTTCTGAATGACTCTTATAAAACATGATGCTGTAAACATATGGGCACTGACCCCCGTGTGTCTGAGACCCTGCTTTTGCTTCTGTGGAAAAAGAATTGCTGGGTCACATTTATAACTGAGATCCGTGAGGTCTCAGAGAAGCTAAAGCTGGTTCTCGAAGTTGCACAGCTGATAAGATAGCAGAGTTAGCATTCAAACCCACACTAGCCAAGTCCATACAAAACGGCTATTGGATCCAGTTGTGGGGATGTGTGGGGTTCGAGATGGCAACTCTCCAAATGGCTGATCAGGGAAGACACTATAGGAGACACCCCTCCCTCCTCCCTGGGGATTCCCACAGCCCATGTAAGCCCTGACCAGCAGCCACTCACCGTGGTGAAGGAGTTGTACAGGTAGTAGATGGCCCAGGAGATGATGACAATATAGTAGATGTTCAGCCAGAAGGATAGCACAGCTGCCGCGAGGCCCACACCTGCGATAGAACACACACAGGGCTTGCTACTGCATTCTTAGAAATGGGTCCATGGCTTCCTTGTCCGGGAGGACTTTGGGTGAGGCCTCTCCACATGCCCAGGTTCCCCACTCACCCTTGAACATGGGCGCCAGCTTCCATACACCCAGGCCCCCGATGGAGGTGTACTGGCCTAGAGAGCACTCCAAAAGGAAGAGAGGAACACCCGCAAAGATGAGTGTCAGGAAATATGGGATTAGGAAGGCCCCTGGAGAAGAGAGACACACTCATGGCCCTGAGTCTCTGCAGCAGCTTTGGGGTCCCACCCATCATTCCCATGTGTCCCATCTGGAAAGCAGTATCCAGGACCAGCCCCACAGGCATCAAAATGCACCCCAGTTCTTGCAAAAGATACATAATTTCTGGTATCACTGCCACAGACAACTGTCAATGGGGACTCTTGAAGAGAGGACAAGGGGTGTCAAATAGGGCCTTCTCTCAAAGATCCTCCCTTCCCTCAAGGTAGACCCAGAAGATGCAAAGACCTGGTCCCGAGGTCACCAGGTGGCCACCTACCACCACCGTTTTTCCCGCAGAGGTAAGGGAACCTCCACACATTGCCCAGGCCGATGGCATAGCCCACGCAGGACATGAGGAAGTCGAAGCGTCCCTTCCATGTGTCCCGGTCAGGGAGGTCCCCAGCCTTCTTCTGCACCTTGACTACCAGGGTTTTGGGCTTGTCACTGGCCACAGGGGCCTCGCTGACCTCGGTAGAGATCTGCCCATCAGCCACCTTGCTGTTGTCAGTCGCCATGTCTCGGAGCACGAACTTGGCAGCGGGGATCCTGGTGGGTGGGCGTGCAATGTCAGCTCCAGTCCACGTGGACAGCAGCTTTGCGGCCTGGGATTATTGTAGGAGGGCAGAGTGGGTTATAGTTAAAGAGGTAGCATAGATGTAAAACTGTCTTCAGGTCAGTTCTCTTTTACCAGCTGAGTACTAGTACTTAGTACTGTGGCTAGTACTTAGTACTGGGACTTAACAACTCCTGCTGATTCTGTCTTGTGTGTGTGTCCCATCTATATGGGACAGGGGATAACCTTGTGTGCCATTCCTCAGCAGCTGTCTGTCCATTATTTCTGAGACTGTGTCTTTCGCTGGCCTGGAACTCATGGTATAGGCTAGGCTGACTGGCCAGCAAGTCCTGGGGATCCTCCTGTCTCTGCCTCCCCAGTGCTGAGATTGCAAGTGTGCACCCCACACCTGGCTGAGTATGGAAAACACAAGCACATCTGGGAGCACACATAGATGCCAAAGGACGCTGTTAGGAGTCCACCTCTATCACCCCCAGTCGTGGTCACTTGAGATGTGGTCTCTCTTGAACCTAGAGAACATGATTCTTTCAGCTACCCCAGCAGCCAGCAAGCTCAGCAATCCTTTTATCTCTACTCCTCCTAGCACTGGGGTTACAGGCCATGTGGCCATTCCTGGCCTTTTACATTGGTGCTGGGGATCAAACTCAGAGCCTCATGTTGATGCTTCGTTCAAGTACTTTACTGACTGAACCATCCCTGAGACTGCTCTGCAGTTTTCCCATCTATCCAATGGGACCAGTCTCTTCTGGCTTGTCAAGTTGTGGCAAATTCAGCTTTTGGGTCTGCTGGGGTGTGATTCGTTACCTGGCTGCTTATCTTACCTAATAGTTCTCTGCTAGGAATCTTCTCCTAAAGGCTTTCTCCAAGGAGCCTGCAGAACAGAGGGAAGAAGGGCAGGGAGGTGAATGAGCAGGCTACATGCGATGGGGCTGGACTGTCAGCAGGGGGCAACAAGCAGGGGGAAGCAGCTGGGACACAGGCACTGCCTGAGACTGCAGAGCGTCCCCAGCCAGAGTGACTGCAGTGATTCCATGCAGCATGGCACTGGCCTGCCGATGCGGAGACATGCAGATGGGCTGTGTGGGAACAGCTGTGGTGAAGGGCAGGGTGTTCCATAATTTTATCAAAGGGAAAAGAGAACCCAGGGTGGGACAATGCTCAGGGCATGTTGGGAGTCAGGAACTGGGCTGATCTTTTCTTTTAATATATAAAATTAAAGTTTATTCTAGCTGCTATTGTTCTCCATCCTCCATATAAACTTGCAAAACTGTTTTTTTTTTTTTTTTAAAGTCAGAGCAGAGAGAAGAGCCCTATATTTTATAGCAAGAAAGGTAGATTTGGGAAAGTCTTCAGGTGTCCTATTGAAGGTTCTGCCCCCTAAATATGTAAACAGACAGCCATAGAGTTTGTTTTCTTCTGTGACAACTTTTTTCTAGATCATTCTATAGAAGGTACTCAATAAAATGACACAAACTAAACTTATGGAACCCTCAGAACAGACTGGAACATAGGAAAGACATGCTACTCCGTGGCCCCCACATAGAAGATAAGCAAAAGCCATGGGTAGCCTGGGCGTTGTGCCTGGGCTCTGCTCCGATGCCTGCAGATGTGTGGTGCATCGCCTTCAGCCCTTTGCATGCAGCCTGTTACCCAGCACCATGTGTCCTCCTCATGGGAATACTTCACGGCCACTCCTGCTTCTCCTCCTCAAGGTGGCCAGCTCAGTTTGAGCCTCCTGCACAATGGTAGGCTTGTCCTGAACGACTATCTCCATTCTGGCCAAACCTGGCCACATTAGGGAGAACTGTGGCCTCAGATAGAGGCAGACTGTACCCTCCAAGATGGAGAGAACAGGAGGTGGAAGACAGGGCCTGCTCCAGAATCAGGATGTGCAGACTGCCAACTCAGGTGAGACAAATGTGCTAGCTTCTTTTGTGACCTCAGTGTCCTCAGTTGTCCCACTGTCTATCCCAGTAGGCTCCAGCCCCCATATTTATTCAGAATGATCCAATCACCTCAGGCCAGTCTGACCATATGACCTAAGATAGCCAATCAGATTCCTTCCCTGGGATTTTGGTGTGAGAAGAGTCTTGGGGACTCCAAAGCAGCATGGGCTGTCCACCCTATACTCAGTGTGGCACAGAGAGCTGGCAGTTGAGAAGGAGGGGGTATGTTGTTGATGTTCTAGCTTGCACTTCCAGGCTTTCTTTAGCCCAACTACTCTGCTCAGGGATATGCCATTTGTATCCTTTTCTATGCCCTTAATGAGACACTTCAGAGGTCAGGTTGATTGTGAGGCGTGGCTCCTACTGTTGTCATTTTCGCTGGAGCAGGTTGTTACAATAGTGAGTTCCACCTTTTAGACCTCTGTCTTGCCATATCTCAGGAAGATTCAACAAGAAGGCCCTTCTGATGCCTCTAATCTCCCATGACTCTCCGCTTCTAGAACCATGAGCCTCCAGCCATTATCCATCACTGGCCTGTGGTATTCTATGACAGAAGCACTGAGGGGCAAAGGTGTTCCCCATGTGGCTGGCTCTAAGACTCCTTGGCCCCTTGGGTCCTCAGGAAAGGCTGTCCACAGTCCTCAGATTCAACCTAGGGGGTCCCAGGCAGGGCCACTTGGAAGAACTGGCCCTGAAGGAGTCAAGCTGTCATTTCCAGATTCAGCTGAACACCTGTAGCATCCGAGTAAGAGCTGCAGAGCCAAGAGCTGTAATTTCATATCAATATCATAATCAATCTGAGCATAAACAAAAGAGGCTTGTATGATGGCACTGATGCCTAGGAAGAATCCAAGATGCAGACTTGGACTTGCCTGGTACTGACACCACTTTAGTCTTGAGCCTGACCTTGGCTCTCTCCAGCACCTGCTAATATAGGGTGAGCTACCTCGACTCACTGACCCCATCTAGATAAATGGGGGGATGAGAACAAGGCCAGGCACATAGATGGGTATGCAAGGTAACTCCAGCACTGGCTGACAGGGCCTCAGGAAATCTCAGGTACTATATGGACATTTATCCCCCAGCAGTCCTGGCTGCAGCTTTGTGGGGATATACCAGCAGAGATATCACAGGGCTAGAGGGCCTGGAACTCTGAGACTCTGGTCCCAGAGTGTCAATCTGTCAGTCCTAGTGGGGCACATCAGGTGTAAACACAATGAGACCCTTTGCTGTGGGTCTTCTCCTCAGCTCAAAGAGGAAGAGATCCAGCTCATCCCTGTCAGAGGCTGAGAGGGGAGCAAGACTGAGAGGGGAGTAATGTATGTCGGGACAGAAGACTCACCCAGAGGCCTCTGAGAGGATGTAGTTAATGATGGCCCATCTCTCCTCAGTGTGATTCTGTGACCAAGTCATAACACCATTGACAAAAACTCAGCTAACGCGTACAGAAATCTGCAGGTCCCTCAGCCAGAGACACTTTGTAAGGAAGGAGTATGGAGCTGGAAGCTCTAGATCAGACATGGCAAATAGGTCAGAAGTAGCCTTGGGCTTGTTTTATTTGGCCAGAACAACAAGAAGATTCAGTTTGAATTAGAAGCTAAAAATGTGACCCTCTAGGACAGTGTTTTAAACAGTAGGAAAGTAATGCAGAGACCTCGAGGCAGGATGGAGCCCTTGGTGTTTGAAAAACAGCAGAGAGGTCTGGGAGGGAACAGATCCAGGTGGAGGGGTTACAGGGGTCACATCACACGGGGTCTCGGAGGCCAAAGCCAGCAGTTCAAATTATCATTATTATTATCTTTGTATCTTCAGTGGGCACGGCTATCTCATGCTTCTGGATCTCACCCTCATGTGACAAACGCTTCCAAGGGCCAGGAGCAGAAGCAGAGACGCTCTTGGGAAACAGAGTCCAAGAGAGACATGAGGACTTGGCCCTGGCCACTGGGGCACTGGGGCTCCACCCTGGAGCAGGGCCTGGAAGCCTGCTGGTGGCCTGTAGATGGGCAGCCCAGTGCTGAACCAGTGGCCAGCTGGGAAAGAGAGGAGTGCAGGGAAACCCCGAGGGACAATCTCCCTCTGTCTCATTGCTTCAGAGGGCCCGGTGTGGTCCTGTGGGTGGAAAGTAGGCAGAGGCTGAGAAGCCAGGCCTTGACAGTCAGGGGTGCCATTGTCCCAGCGCATGAGTTGTGCGTTGGAGGAGGCAGAGCAACAGGCTTGGCCTGAATTCTGCTCCTGCTTGCTCCTCTCCCTGCTCCTCCTTTCTCCCTCCCCTCTCCCCCTTTCTTCTTCTTTCCCTCACCCCCCTTCTCCCTCCCTCCCACTCTGGCTAGGCCCACTGCTGCTTCCCTTGCTCCCTCCCCTCCACTCAGTAATTACTGGAACGGCAGAGGCTTGTAGCAGCTGTAATGGCCCCACTTGCTTTTATCTTTCAGAACTGTGATGGTTCAAGAAAGGAATTAATATTGGGTTTGGCTAAGTGCCAAGAGGAAACAATGCATTTTATTATCCAATTGAGAGGGAAATGCTAGGCCCACCCTTGGGACATCTGCTGTGTGCCCAAGTCCCTGTGCACGAACCCTTTCATAAAAGTGCTGCATTTATTGGGCACCTACTGTATTCCAGGCATGTCACAGGAGTTCTAGTGCCCAGACTGATTGCAGCTACATAAACTGAGAGTTGCTATATTTCCCAGGTAAAGAAGGAAACTGAGGCCTGCCAGCCTAGGGCTGCAGTCAGAGAGGTTCTCAGAGGGCTTGCAGTTCTGACCTTGCCATGCACAGGGTGGCTCTGCTAGCAGCAGTGTCCACTGGGACTAGGTAGTGTGACCCGGGTGTGCTTGGCCTTGAAGCTGTGAGGTAGGGACCTCATGTTTTGTGGGGATGGCTTGCCATCTGATCCCTGAAGGGTGCTTAGTTGGGATATTTGGCTTGGGCTGGCCTCAGGATGACAGCTAACTCAAGTAAGAGAGGCCAGAGGGAGGTTGAGTCCTGGAAGCTGACAGGTGTTCATAGAAAAAGGGCCGCTTTGGGCAAGATTGACGGGATTGTCCAGCTGGTCATCTAAAACAGGCCCCATTCTTGGACCCTCAGCTGACATTTAAGGGGATCAAAGAAAGTCCCTTACTGGTGTAGGCCGGTTCTATACCATGCTTATAGATGTGCACAGGGCTCAGAGAAGGCTAGCATGCGCTCAGGATCACACAGCACAAGAGTAACTGTATCTTCCCAATCTTTGAATTCCCCACGCTTACTTGGGACATGCAGACCTTTTGATGGCTCACCCGACCCCGAGGTCAGCAGCAGCCCTAGCTGCAGTTCTCCTTAGAAAGTACTAGATGCTAGATTCTCTCAGCATCCCACCGAGGTGGTCCAGTAAGTTCTTTTCTCAGGGCTCAATAGAACCCTCACACCGAGGTGCAGTTCCCAGCTCCATAACTGGACCAGGGAAGAGTACGAAGCACCAAAGCTACATGATCAATAGTCCCATCTTGCAGACATGATGCCATAGCTTAAAGAAGTCAAAGGACCTGTCCCAGATCACCCAGAGCTTAACCTGGGCCCTGGAGTCAGAGCCTGACATACTACCTCCCTTAGTTTCTGCATCCTGGGATCAGGCCTGGGTAAATTCTCTGATGCTTTAGACCTCCTGGCCTCAGTCCATCTCAGTTGGTATGGTCACAGTGGGAGAGCTGGGGCTTCTGGGATATGAAGTTGCCAAGCCAAAAGGAAAAGGATACTGAGTTTCTGGCCCTTCCAGGGAGAAGGTAGATGAAGGTACCCCGACACCCTGAGCGAGAACATCAAATATACAAAAGCTGTGGCTTCCCTGAATAACTATTAAGCTATCAATTAGCAACAGTCCCATTTCACAGAAGAGTAAACTGAGGCACAGAAAGGCAAGTGACTTGCCAAGGTCTCCTAGCCTGAAGCTGGGTATCAAGATTTGAATGGGGGCAGACAGCTGGGCTGCTGGGCCTATGTGCTAACATCTCCATTTTGCTGGCTCTAGAGGGGGACTTCCAATCCTACCTTTGGTATGTGGCCTGTTCCCAGCAAGCAGCTTCCTCCAGGACTACTCCCTGAAGAAACCTAAGAGACTACACCTCTCTGTGGCCATTAGATGGGCTGCACAGAGGACAGTGGGGCAGGGATGCCCTAAGAGCTCCTGAGGGGTAGCATGAAAGTCTGGCCAGCTGTCCTCATTAGACTGGAGGGCCTGGGCTCTAATAAAAGTTTCTCCCCTGGCTCTAGGCTCACTGCAGATAGGACCTGGCCAGCCATGGGGAGCACTGAGCTCACATCTCAGTAGCTGTGTAGCCTTGAGCCAGCACCTTGCCCTCTCTGTGCCGTGGTTTCAGTCTGTGTGGTAAGCAGCAGAGGAGCCAGGCTCTGCTTCCTAGTGGCCCTAGCCTCCCCACTCCCTCTCCATCACACCATCGGCATCCTGCCAGACTCTGTTCTGATACCTAATTATCTACAGTGTCTGGTGGTGCACCTCATTTTGTTGAAGCAATTTTCAATCTAATCTGCCCGGCATGCAGTGAGTCAGGTCCCATGCTGGGTACTGGGGGATGCGATTCGAGATGGGGCCTGCAGTCTCTTACAGAATTCCCAGGGCATTTGAGAGATGAACACAGATGGACCAGAACCATGGATTTCTCCCTGGGCATAGCCAGTCACTGTACAGGGCCCTGTGTGCAGAAAGGTGTGTTTATGCTTCAGTGGGGCTGCAGATCCAATCCACTAAAGGTTCCTGTGTGCTTAATATGTTCTGTATATTGCATGCACCACTTCATTTCTCTATACCACATCCCCATTCATTGTACAAAGGTGGAAACTGAGGCTCAGATAGGGAAAGCCTGCCAAAGTCCTGGAGAAGGTGGTTAGATTGGATGCTCAAGCTCCTAAGCACAGTTCTCTGTTGGTAAGCAGGGCCACCAACACATGAGGAAACTGAAGTGAGGAGATTTGACACTACTCTCTGGTCCCTGCAAGGAGGTACCAGCTTTGTACAGATGGGACTTAGTTCCCCCTACTGTACCATTGATGCATGCATGTCCTTTTGAGTACCATGCTTAAGGTCCAAGGACAGCATATGTCTCCAGAGCAGCATTGTGCTGGCAAATGTATAACAAGGGACTCTCAGGAAACAAGGCAAAAGGCTGGCTGGATGGCATCTGCTGCTGTCCCTGGTATGAACATTCCATGCCAGCCTACTGTGGTCAGTTAGAGGGGCCCACAAGAGGTGGCATGGCTGCAGGGCTCTGTCTCCATGTAGAGTGTTTTGGATGCAGTTTCTTATGCAGCCAGGATCCTCACCACCCCATGAACCTCTCTGATGCTTCCTATAAAGAAGGCTCTGGACCATACCCTCTCACTGGCTCTGAGCGTGCTCTGTAGCCCCCAAGAGTGCCAGCTCAGGATGCCTCTTGGTCTCCCCATCCACTCTAGCTTCAGCATCCTAGATCCAAAAGAGAATGGAGAGGCATAGTGGACGGATGTGAAGGAGGAAGGGGTGGGGAAGGTGGGGGTAAGGAGGAGGGTAAGAAGGAAGAGCCAAAGGAGGCAGAGGCTGGGGAGAAGATGCCAAGAAGGAGAAAAATAAAGGGAGAAAGAGAAAGAGGAGGAAGGGGGACAGAAAGGTCTACAGACCCTGAGTACCCAGGGAAGTGGGGGAGCACACACTCACCAGAAGCAACCTGAGGTTCAGGGAGCCCAAGGTCACTCAGGGGAAATGATCTAAATTCATACTCGGCCTCAAGGCATAGGTTACTGATTTCTTTTGTGGATCCTAACTAGGTTGGGGTGCCGAGTGAACTTCCCTACTCAGACTTCCATGCAGGCAGCCCTGTGCCCATCCAGGCCTTCACTGGACACAAGACAACCTCACAGGGACGGCCAGGGGTGGGTGCTCCCTCAGCTCCTTTCCTGGCCGCCTGTGGTGACACAGGCTGGTTCTCTGGAGGGCCTCAGTTCCAAGGCTTCCTCTGCAAAGGCTCTGAGCTCAGCCCACCGGAAGGATTAACCAGGATCTGGAAGTGAGTGACAGGGTGGCCACTTGGCACTCTCTCACATGGCTCCCTGCCTTGTCAAACACACTGGGAGAGCCCATGGGGTTAAATAACCAGTCAGCCTCTTTCAGAATGCTGGAGACTCCCACAGGAGTTTGCAGAATGCAAATTTGGAGGAAATAAAAAAAAAAAAAACAATCTCTCAGGGCTAGCTGAACTAAACACATGGCTAATAAGTGTCATGGAGAACTGAGTCAAGGAGGAGTCCTGTCTGAGTGGCTCTAAGTGACTCAACAGTGAAGGTAACCAGGAACAGCTTCAGGGTTCCTGGCCAAGCACCCACACTGGGGTCACCCCACTCCCAACAATGGCACAGGCTTTATCCAGCCCTTCCAGAGGTATACCGTCAGCAACAAGGTCACCCAAGGTTACCCAAGAACCAGTGGTCTGTGGCTAAATAGGTTTGTGTTATAAGATGCTTAATTAGAATTTTCAGACTTGACCGTGCATCCCTGCATTGCTGTTACCTTGTCACTGAGCCCCTCACTCCTGAGTAACTACTTGGCCCCAGGTGGCCTTTGATTTGCAGTCTCAGGGTACACAGTGCAATTCTGGTTCCTCAGCCTCTAGAGTGCTCCTCTGGGAGGTAGTAGAAGAGGGAGGGCAGAGGTGGCCCTTTCTGGTGGTGTCAGTGTCTCGGGGTGATGGGGTTCAGAGAAGCGTGCGAGGCATTCTGCTTTCTATCTGGAAAAGTACAAATCTCATTCCTCTTTTCATAAGATCTTAGTCAGGGTAAAAAGAAATGTCCAGAGCAGGGACCCCCCAGCCATAAATTGATTTCCATCGCTACTTCTTAACTGTAACTCTTCTACTCTTATGAATTGTAATGTAAACACCCATGTTTTCCCACTGGACTGTCTTAGGTGACTCCTGTGAAAGAGTTATTCAGCCCTCCCCACCAGGGGGTTGCGACCCACAGGTTGAGAACCAACGGTCTAGAGTATTTTACAAGAATGAAGGGAGACTGTATTTTGGGGGCTGACAAAGGGTCAGGTTCCGGGATCTAATGCTGGCTTTATATTTATAAAGACTCTGTCGGAGACTCACTTGCACCATCACATCTGCGTTCGAAGGAATTTCATGCTGTGTGTCTCCACTCCATGCTGTAAAGTAAAAATGCTGACAGAGCAAGAATCCCGGAAGATGGTACAGAGACTAACAAATTCCTCAGGCTCAGTGAAGTTAGCTCAAACCTACGAACTTCTGCTTGGGGTCAAAGGGTGATCAGATGTTTGTCATAAACTATGATGGGGAGAGCAGAGCTAGACCCAGCCCTTGGAGCAAGGAAACCTGTTTTTGAGTCATAGTCAAAGATGAGTGCTATGGGGTTCAAGGTTAGTCCTGTAAACTCCCTGTGTAAAGAGAACATCTCATTTTAGGACTTGTTCTTGGAGAGTACCTGGGAGACAGAAAGGGCTTGACAGCTGACATTGTTTATATTTTGAGATAATGGTAGGGGAACAGGAGGAGAAAAGATGTTACGAGTTCACAGCCACGGGCAACACAGGCCAGCATTAGATTCCAGAACCTGACCCTTTGTCAATTCTAAAAACATAGTTTTCTGTTGTTCTTGTAAAATACTCTAGACCAATGCTTTTCAACCTGTGGGTTGTGATCCCTTTGTGGGGGGGGGAGGGTTGAATGACCCTTTCACAGAGGTGACCTAAGACCATTAGAAAACACAGATATTTACATTCTGATTAATAACAGAAACAAAGCTACTGTTCTGAAGGAACTGGGGAAGTACCAGGGAGAGGTTGATCATTTCAAACTCTTCCAGTGAATGCCTCAAAAATTAGAATGTTACCAAAATCCAGACTAAATGTGAACACTACTCATTTGCTACTGAGTGAGTCCCTTGATGCTCTCCTGACTACAGGGACCTACCATCCTGTCTGCCAGCAACGGTAGAGGACCCACAGACAGGATATAATCTTATCTTGAGGACTGGGTCTGCTCAAACAGGTTCATGAGCACGAACAAAATGGTCACCTGCATTCACCTCTATGGGTACTTACAGCTCTCCTTCTACCTCTGAAATGGCCACATGCCCAATCTAGCACTCTCTCTTTCCACTTCCAAGAAGGAATGGGGTGACAGCCAGTTCACATCCCTATCAGCATGCAAATGATGCACTCTGGAATTCCCCAAGGTGTTACCCTCATAACCTGTGACCCCTGATCAATCTGGGAGGGAAATACATTTTACCAGCTCTTCAGGAGAGAAAGTAAAAGGTAGGGGGTGAGAATGTTTTCCAAAAAGCACTGCAGCCTGTGGTCATTTACACAGCTGGTGGAAAGAGCCCATCTCCAGGATGGCATGCTCACAGATCTTTAAGGACACAGTGCACGCAGCATGCAAAACATTGTGTCTGTTTCCGAGGATGGAGGCGTTTGTGTGTTCTACTGATGTCCTAGCCTGGGGACAAGCATCTTGTGCACCTGCACTGACTTCAGCGACTTTCATCCTTGCAACTTCACAGATGGCTGCAGCAACCCCTGCTCCTGGCCTTGCTCCTTGGGCTAATGACAGATGGTGGCTGCTATCGAGGGAGCCAGTTGGGACTAGCTGGTGGCTTCACCTCCCATGCAGTACACCATCTTGTAATCTCCTATGAGGTGGGAAATGGTATCCCCCACCCCCATTTTCCAGCTGAGGATGCTGAGGATCAAAGAGGCATGACTTGCCCAGGGCCATAAAGCTAAAGAAACAGTGGAGAATTTGATTTTGCCTTCAAAACTGATGCCTCTGGCTCTGGGGCGTATAGTTTCCTCTTTCTTTGGGCTGATCTGTTCCTGGCTGTCCAGCAGAATCTTCACATTCATTGTCCTCTGCACTAAGGGGAAACAAGAGCTCTGCAGGAACTGGAGACCACCCCTCTGGAGACCCCAGCAGTTAGCTTCTGCCCCTGTGCCAGGCTTTCCCTGGAAGGGCGAGAGGCCGAAGGCCAGCTCTGCATCTTGGTGGAATGACCTGAGCCTCGGATTTGCCCTCTCTACCTGACTCTGTATGTCAGTGAAGTGAAGTCTCCCTTTCTGAGTAGGCTGGGAAAGAGAGAAACAGCAGCAGCAAGCATCTCTGCAGAGATTTTGCCTGTCTCTGGGCTCCCATTCCCAGGTTCTCATGCATCCTGTTGGGGAGCCTAATGCCTAGACATAGTCCCCTCTGCTCTCACTGGCTCCCTCACTCCAGAAGCTCCCGAATCAGCATTCCAGGCACATCACTTTCCTTGTGCAACGCCATTATCTCCCGAGGACACATGCTCCGTTGTCACGGCAACCCGAGTCCTTCCTCCAACTCTATTTAATAATTTCTCAACAGTCAAGCTGGGCTGGCTTGGGGCAGGGGAAAGAACAGCAGGGCTGAGTGAGAAGTTCTGGGTCCTAGCCCCTGTTGTGCCTGGGACAACTGTCTAGACCTCAGTTTACCCATCTGTAACAGGGGGCCACTTGCAGTGGGTATGTTTGTGGTTTTAACTTCAAAATTGTGAGAAGTAGCCTTCTAAGTCTAGGGGGCCTCAATTGGAACCAATGAGGGAGGTTAGAATGACATTTTAGGCCAAAGAGTACACTGGAAGCTGTCTTGAGCAATGGCACTCTCTTCTGTTGAACCAATTCTAACAAGTAACCTCCAGACACCAAACCATCTCCCTTATCCTCCAGCCTTAGGGCTAGGACTGGTTGGGACATACAGCTTTGCCAGCAGCCATCATAGCCCCCTTTATTCCCATTCTATAGATAAGCAAACTGAGGCAAAACAGCCCTCATGCTTGGAAAGGCCTAGATTGTCCTCAGAACCCAGTAACATACTATCCAAGAAGGCTGAATCAATGGGACCTGGAGAATGGCCTGTCTGTTGCCTGTCCCTCTACCCACTTTAACCCTCAGCCCCTATTGCTATGGCCTCCAGCCACGTGGCTTCTGGCTGTCACTCAAGGAACCATACAGATGATGGAGAGAAAGAAGGAAGGGTGATCTGGGTCCCTGAAAGGGTGCAGTTTCCACAACAAACGGCTCTTCTTTCACAGAACCTGGCACACAGTAGGTGTGCAACATTCTATCTGGTACAGCTGGTCGCTTATACTTGTCCCAGTAGCTAACTTGTTTAGGTCCCCAGAAGCCTCCAGGAAAGTCTCCCAAAGATACTATGGATTGATGTCCCAGCAGCAGCCAAGAAGCCCAAGCCTGGGAAGGACACTCAGCTACCTCAGGGACCTAATGATTCTCCCAAGAGGGGGTGGGGTTCTGCCCTGGCCCAGGATGATGGCTTTGAGCAGGCTGTCAGCAGCCCTGCACTGCTATTGAACTCCCTCTGGTGACAGTTCCATTGAATGCCCTAGCAAAGCGGTACCACATCTGCTCTGTCATTACTGCCATTCACTGCCATTTGGAGAAAGAGTGCTTATCTTACCCAGCCATTAGTCTCGGGAGGGTGTTGTGGAGAAATTCAAGGAATGAAAGGGAAGTGGGGTGGGCAGCTTCCCTTCCTGAGGCCTGCCTGGAGCCTGAGAAATGGGCTCCACCAAACTGATGTCTATCCTGTTCAGCTTTCCAGGGAGGGAAGGGACCTATCCATGGTTCATGAAGCCTAAAGCCAGGAAGGAGGGAGTGCACCATTTCTTTCTCAGGTATGCTAAACAGATTTGATGGGGTCCCAGATCTGTCATGTGTCTGTACACTAACCTGGGACAACCTTTCAACTCTGGTGCCTTTGTTCCCTTACAGAGGATGTTGGTAGAGTGGTTAGCTTGGTATCATGTCAGAGTCAGCACAGGGGTTGGGAGAAAAATGACCCTGTGTGCTCATTCTGTGCTTTCTTCCTGAAGAAACCTATTTAGTGCCTCTGGCAGACGCATGCCTTTAACACCCCCCCCCCCCAATTATACAGGCCCTTCTCACCCTTCTCCATGGACACTGGGTTTTTTTGGGGGGGAAAGGGGTAGATCTCTCTCTCTCTCTCTCTCTCTCTCTCTCTCTCTCTCTCTCTCTCTCCCTGTTTTTAATTACAGGTGAACCCTTGATCTTGATCTCTGGAAACCATCAGATGGCAAAGAATGAGCCCCATCTCTTCACATTACCCCCTCACACCTTTATCTCTGCTCAGGTGCTTTTTCAAGAATGCAACAACATGGAAAAGCACCAGGTTTGTTGAAGTCAACAAACCCACCCCCACCCTGTCCAGACACAGCTGACAAGCAAGACACCCACTGCTGCCCCAGCCTCAGAGCTAGGGGAGAGCACCCACCAGGCTTGGAGTGGGGGAAGTAAAGCACCCAGTCTTGTCCAGGGCCTGGAGATGGGGGCACTTGGGCAGCGGTCAGATGAGTGGCCTCCTGCCTCGCCTTCTGCACCCTAGAGGCAAGTGTCTCAAACCTGTAAGATGTCACATGTCAGCATTGCAAGTGTTCAAAGGTGATCCTGACCAGTGTTGTATACTGCATCCTGCCACCCCGATCCTCTGTACTGAGCATGCTGGCAGCTACATGATGCTTGGATAGTGAGCTTCAGGTGACTGGGCTCACATAGCAAAATTGTTCCACATTCTTCCTGGCTCCTGAGACCTCAGGCCCCTCTGTATAACCTCATAAAGGTAGGGGGTGGTTCATGTCAGCCAGGTTCCTTCAGATGAGTGCACCTGTGTCATGCAGGTCTGTTTGAGAACACATATCTCCCTCTCTTCAGTGTCTGGCTACTGATGGGGTCAAGGGATCACACTTTTGAACCCTAAACTCTGGACATGACCTAGATAATGACAAGTGCTTGCCAGAGACCAGGTAAGGCTCAATCAAATCCAGGGAGGGCTCTTCTCTCCGAAGCCTCTAGCTGAGCCCACCTGTGTCACCTGCCACCTCGGTTTCCAGGTGCTGTGGGTTCATTTCCTGCCAGCATGGTGCTTCCCCAGGCTCCTTCTCAGGAAGAGCTCAGTAAAGGGGACCAACACTAGCTGGGAAGCCAGGGGACAGGTGAGAGATCAGAGCACTCAGTTTCCCCAAAAGATAGTAAAGATAATCCTATCTTTGGAGTACCTGGCTCAACAAAGAAAATGCTTTGAAGACAGAAATTCTATGTCTTAGAGGAGTGAGCATTCTCTCCCTAATGCAAAGAGAACTCATGTAGGTCAAGGTCGTTTGGATTGAGACTTATTAGAAACCCAGCTTTAAAAAGATTCTCTTTGGTTGATGGAAGATTCTTCTCTAGAACCACACTTTCTTTTCCTGGATTACATCCCCATCCTACTGGCAAGGGCATGGTTTCCAAACTGTAAAGTACTATACTGATAACCAGGGGTTATGTGGTCAGCACCAATTTGCAACCAACCAAATCATTGATTCCAAATGTTTCCACTCGCCTCCTCATGGCGGCTGCGTGTGCTCTCTGCTCTTCACAGCAATAAGGCCAGGGAGGCAACCTGCTGCCAATCCCTTCTAGGGCATCTTTGACCTTGAATGTTCCTCTGTCTAGGGCTCAGCCATCCCAAGAGCTGGCACAAGACACTAGTCTTGCAGACATCAGGCAGCTGACAGGTGAGCAGAGTGGCAGGTCACTGTCCCAAGCAGCCACCAATTCATCCCTTCTCTACCTTGCTTTTGTGTCAGGACTATACCCAGCCCCAGAAGCCTGGGGCCACTTTGACAGCTGAGGGGGCCTAACATCCTAATGTGCTCCGTTCCACCCAGCTGCACGTCTCCCCACCTCCAGAGTGCCACCGCCAATCACTCTCTTTAAGACCTGGTCCCCTTGTAATTTCCAATTTGTGAGAAATATAAAAATAGAAGTCCATTCGCTGCAGGCAGCTCACATCGAATCGGATGCCACTTTCTGTGTCATGTCAGATCACGGTAAACGGAACTGATGGCTTCCTTGGGCTGCTCTCAATGGCTTCCTGATCAGGGAGGTGGTGGGGACAAATGAAGAGACACCCGGAAGTTTGGGAAAGGTGGTGGCTGGGTACAGGCCACCAATACCAGCTTTAAATGTAGTGCAAGCCATGGACCTGTTGGAGTAAGATGGTTTCCTCAGCTAGAATCTCAGTTCTGCTAACGGCAGAGGTCTTCAAACTTCAGCATCCCCTTAAGTCAAGAGCCTCTACACTGATGCTTTCTTGAGCTATGGTTAGGCTCAGGTGCTGGGAACACACTCAGGAGACCCTGTAGTTTCTCTAGTGGGCTGTGCCTGTGCTTCACAGCAGCGGGTATCACCTGCAAGAGACTTAGAGACTATATGGCTGAGTTCAGACTCAACCCTATTTATTGCAGCATCTACACAAGGACAGGTATACACAGCTCACAGGGGCTTATACAAATTAAATGACACAGAAGTGTAGCGTGGGGCAGGTTCTCTGGCACATTGTCAGTATGCAGGCAAGGACAGTTGTCCTTGTAGTTACAATACAGGTGTGGGGATAAGGGTTCTCAGAAAGTGTTTCTCTGTTTACATCCAAATTCCAGGTCTCTGTTCAAGCATCACAGCTTGCATTCACACCTGCTGCCTGTACCAGGAAACAGGGCCTGTTCTGCTCTGCACGGGCTTCGCTCTCCTTCCTTCTGCCTCCGAGGGCTCAGAGTCAGTCGGAGTAGAGGACAGTGCTAGGTGTCTAACAAGTTCACAGAGAAACCTCTCCCAGGAGGCCTTATTTTGAGATTAGAATCTGACCGCCCATCCTCTTCCCTCTGGGGTTTGGGGGGCAAGCTCTCTTCCACTACCTGAGAATGACTTCCAGAGAATAGGGCAAAGCTGTCAAAAAGGAAAAAAGGTTGCCAAATCCTGGAGCAGTGGATACTTGGTGACCTCATCATCAGCTGGGGAGGGGCTGCTCTCATTAGCTGGGGGAGGAGCTACTCTTTGCAGATGAAGTCATTTCAAGGTCATCTGAAGTCATTTTAAGGTCATTTCCATCTCAGCAAGGGCTGACTACTATCCCCAAGTAAAGAAATGGTGACATTGTAGAGTTGAGTGAAAAAGACAGCTCCTATTTGGGCAGACAAGCTCTGTTGCCACATTTCCATTTTAAGACCAGGCAAGGCGGCAAAGGGGTTCTCTCTTCTTGGGTTTGGCTTCAGGAATGCAATTGAGAGAGAAGGGATCTTGAGATCAAGGGGCTACCTCTCTCAACATGGAACAGGCAACAGGAAAAGTCATGGGCATACTGCCTACGCTCAAGGTAGTGGGAGCTTTCAGAATGCAGAGGGCTGCCAATGGGGGCCAAGTCTGGATTTGCTAGGGTCGACACTCGGCCGGGCATCCAACAAGCAAGAGATAGGGAGGGAAAGACAGTTCTGAATTCCAAGTGACCTGAGAAATCTCCCACAGTCAATCCTAGGGATGGTATTTCTGTGAGAGGCGATTTATTTAATGCTGCTCTAGATGTTCCACTTGCTGGGAAGGAAGATAAGTCGCCATTTCTTTGATGGCAGGTCCAAGGGACTAACTCACAGTCTACCATGAAATCCCACTGTCACTGCTCTTCCCTTGACTATCCCACTTTACAGATGTGAAGACTGAGACCAGGGAAGCACAATATAGCAGCCCAGGGTTGCCTCGCCTCCTCTTTGCTGTGTGACCTTGGGCTAGTAGCTCTCCCTCTGTCTCATCCTCTTCTCACTTCTGAAGTTCAGTTTAGAGCAGTTTCTGTTGTACACGGTTAGGATAGAAATTACAAGCTTGACACACCGAAAGATTTTGACATTCCATTTCTTCTTTCCAAAGGGGATTAGAACTTGGCCAAGGTCACCTGGCCAAGAAATAGCAGTACCCAGCCCAGGGCATATTCATTCATTCCTGGGTATGGATTTGAACAAAGCATTTTACAGCCTTCCTGCCTCAGCAACACAGCTAGATGTAAGGACAGGTCCCAGCTGGACCATTACTAGGCAATCGCCTTCCACCCAGGTGGGCTTTTTTCTGGAGCACAAATCGAGTTCCTCCTGGGTTCTGGGCCACAAACAAATTCATATCCCTTATCCTGGTAAACAAATTCATATCCTGGTAAACAAATTTATATCCCTTTCTCCTGGCAACCCAGGAATGTCAAATACTGGGCTGACCCAAGTGTGGAGTTATGTGTATCTTTCTTTAGCCTTGCCTTCAACCTTTTTAGCTGCCTGTTCTTTGGCCTCTGGACCCCTCATTAGAGCCTCATCCAGGAGATCTTACTTCTCAACAAATGTGGGTCCCAGGAATAAGGTTTCCCGTAGGGACTGACCATTACCGTTTTCTCCCTCAGTGGTGGCCATCTGTTTCCTGTGCCTTTTCTCAGGGAACCCCACTCCACAGAAGCTCTGGGGACAGGGCAGCCTGTGTCTCACTGCCTGGGACTCACTGTTTGTCCTCTAGCCACTGGCCACCAAGCCAGCACTTGGCTGGAGACAGAGCGCTTTCTTTGTTTGCCGCCTGCCTGGCAAGTCCTTTCTGAGGCTCAAGGGAGGCTCAGCCATTTTGCTCTCCTGCTCTAGGGAAAGCTCCCTCTTTCTGTCTTCTCTGCAGGGATTTACACCTCACAGGGCCACTTCCTTTTCCCCTCCTTCGTTTGGAAGAGGGTCTGAGGATACTTTGACTAGGACCTGGTCCATCCTTTCCAGAACTGGGGTGGGGAAAGATGGCAGGGCACTTAGAATTCCTACAGATCTCTTTTGTTTTGCAATTTGGAAGTTGGGGTGTGCATGCTCTACTATTTCCACCAAAGTTCACAACAGAGAACATAGACAGGACCCAGCACATCTTTTTTTTTTTTTTTTTCTTTTGTCCAACACATATCCTGTATGCCATAGAAAAACTGGGGCTAGCATCAAGTTCCACTCCGCTGGACATAGTCCTTTCCTGATGTGGCCACAATCCGTTTCACCCCTGATCTTCCTGAGTGGGCAAGAGGTCCAGCTGGTAGACCTCAGGTATCTTGGTCTTATCAACTGGATTTCAAAAATCCATTTTTCCCCCCTTGGAACCTAGCTCTGTTTCGAGAAGACATTGGCTCCGTATAGAGCTGCCCTTTCTGAGTCTCTTGTTAGAAGCGCAAAGCAAACACAGAACGGGACATCAGTGGGTGTCACCCATGGGTGGGTGGGTACAGAGACTGAGCATGGAGAACCCGTGGTCATTGCCACAGAACGGAAGGAGTAAACACCTGGGAAAGACAAACCACGGGAAGTCCTGGTCCGACCCACCTCTTGCACTGGGCATCTCTCAGGTGAACAGGGCAGCGGCTCCAGCTTGCACGAGCTCAGCCCCAGCTGCTGTGCACTTTCTTAAAGCCAGGGTTTCCTGAGAGCTTGAGCTGCCCCGGGATGGGAAGGAGATGTCTCCATCCTCGGGTAGTCCCCAGTCCATTCATCCTCCCGCCCCTAGTGAACTAGGCACCCGATGACTGGGGACGTGGCGCAGGTTGGTCTGGCTCCCTCCTAGGCACCCCGCCATCGCCTGGCGAATGAACCAGGACATCGACGGCACCTGGCCTCCTGGGACCCTCCCGCCTCCGGAGCATCCCTGGGCTGAAGCCGGCGCACGTCGGGGGGCAAGGACGAGGGACGCTGCAGCCTAGGGTCCCGCCCTCCACCCAGCGCCCCGACGCCAGCCTCCCTTCCTACCTGCGGCCGGGGCTGCGCGGGCCGCTCCGGGCTCGGCCGCGCTAGGACGCGGGCGCCTGGGCTCCTGGGCTCGCGCAGCTCGCTTGCAACCTCTCAGCTCTCTAGGGCTCCGAGGGCGGGCGGAGGGGCGGGACTGTCAAGACACGCCCTCTAGGCGGGGCCTGTCCGCGCCGTCTTGCCCGCCCCTACTTTTCAGCCTCCATCTCTCCTTTCCCACCTCTTCTGTTCCTGCTCCTCTCTCCCACTTACCTCTGCCCTGCTCTCTCTCCTCTTCCTTCTGCTCTGCTTCCCTCCTCCCTCTGCCTGCCTCCTCCTCGCTCCTTCTATCCCTCTTCTCTCCTCCCTCTGCCCTGCTCCCCTCCTTCCTAGGCCTTGCCCGCCTCTTCTCTCTGTTTGCTCTCTCCTCTCTTCCCCCCTCTCTCTGGCCTCCTCTCTCTTCCAGCCCTGCTCCCTCTCTCTCTTTTCCTTGTCCTCCATCTTCCTTCAGTCTCCTGGCCGCAAAGTTCTACCTTAATTGGTCTCTTGGTTTCTCTGGCTCTGTCACATCTTCTCTCTTGGAAGCATTGTGGAAGCTAGGTTGGATTCTTGCCCCCTCCCTACCTGTCCTGTCTGAGGCTGCCTTCTGTGGGAAACAAAGTTACTACCTGAGCTACTAGGCTGGGAAAGATTGTCACTGAAGGATTGATCACGGAGGTGTGTGTGTGTGTGTGTGTGTGTGTGTGTGTGTGTACAGCAAACAACAAACCGGAAACCAACAAGATTGGCTAAGGACCCTAGGTGCTCTGCTTCCAGCTCTTGAGGTGTGAGGGATTGTCTAGAACACCTCTGCTCCTGGCCAGCTCCAGCTGCCTCTTCTCCAGACATTGGGGCTCCTTCCATCAAGGCTTTGGGAAAAGCAGTATACCTGCCTTTTCCATGATCCCCAAAGACTCAGAAAGAATTCATTCTTTCTCGTTTCAATGGCCTCCCGCTTCTGTCCCCAAGTCTGGCATTCAAAACCTGACCTCCCCTCCTCTAATTTCATCAACCCTGGGGTCTCCAGCCTCGACTCCCAAAGGCTACCTGGCTCCTGGCTCTTTCTCCACACTTCCTTCCCCAAGCATCGAGGCTTAGTGCTCTCTGCCTCCTGTCTGGTTACCAGGTGCTGTGTGTACTTCAAAGGAATCTTTCTGGAACTTGTGTGAGCCGCACACTGCTCTGGGCTTAGGGACACAATGGTAGACACACAGGCCATAGCTCTTCTCATGGGGTAAGTAAAAGGAACAGGCTTTCCTGGAAGAACCGTTAGAGAGCCCAAAATAACAAGCTCTGCCAGGGCCACCATGAGGGTCTCAACCTAGGTTGGGATAAGGATTAGGTCCATTCATGAAAGTGCCACTGGGGGGAGGGGGAGCTGCCTCATGGATGAATGTACAAAGCTGTGGGGGGAAATGTGGGTGTAGCTTCAAGCAAGATTAGGGAAGGAAGGAAGGGGGCTTGCTTTTGCCTGCCTGATGATCATTTCAATGTCTTCCAGTCTCAGGAGCTCAGTTTTTATTGTAGGGTCTCTCCCTACTTCTCACAAGCATATATGATTGGGTTCAGAACTCCTGCTCACAAGTGCAAATGTGACTAGAGCCTTGCCAGTCAGGGTATAGCACCTCAAAGCAAGGGCAAGTGACAGACGTTAGGCCAATGGCACCTCCATCTGGGACCTTCCCCAAAAGTCTTAATCACCAACAAGTTTTTAAATCTGGGGCTGCCATACCTGTAATAGAGCCTGCCTGAATATAAGGGAACACAGAGGAAGGCAGAAATGAGGCAGAGGCCGGATGAATGTTGTTTGTTCCCTCTGATCCAGCCATGTCTGAAGGCAGAATGATTCTCTGAATAATGAAATTACTCTTTTTTAAAGATTTATTCATTTTAATATTATATGTTTGTCTGTGGGTATGCTCATTTGTGTGTGCCTGGTGCCTGCAGATTTCTGAAGAAAATCTTGCATCTCTTGGAATTGGAGTTACAGATGGTTGTGAACTACTATGTGTGTGTTGGGAATCAAATCCAGGTTGACTGAAGGCACAGTTACACTCTTAACCAGTGAGCCATCTCTCCAGCCCCTCTGCCTTGTATTATTGATCTGCTTTTATTTCTGTCTTTGTATCTGTTTGACCTCTATTTTAGTTTGGGTTTCCATTGCTGTGAAGAGACACCATGACTAAAGCAGTTCTTATAAAGGAAAGCATTTAATTGGGGCCGGCTTACAGATTCAGAGGTTCATCCCATTCTCTTCATTGTGGGAAGCATGGCAGCATCCAGGCAGACATGGTGCTGGAGGAGCCTAGAGTTCTACATCTTGATCCAAAGGCAGCAGCAGCAGAGTCTTCTGAAGACAGTCAGCAGGAGGGTCTCTTTCACATGTTCCTTGAGCACTAGGAACCGCCCTCAAAGCCCACCTACACAATGTCACAAAAAATATCTTTTTTATTCCCGTGGGCCAAGCAGTTTCAAACCACCACAATCTCCCACTGAAAGCTGCCTCTGGCTGTTGAGACAGCTTCTTGGGCTTGCCTTTTGCATATTAAAACCTCCTCACACCCTGTCCCCCACCCCCACCCCCACCCTCATGCCTCCCAGGATAGCTTCATCCCTCAAGGCATGCCCACTAGGCAGAGGGTGTTGAACCACAAACTTGGCATGGTAGAGTTCAGAGTACTATCTCTAAAGCATGGGTCAGGGGTGTGTGTGTGTGTGTGTGTGTGTGTGTGTGTGTGTGTCTTCAGGCATGGCAGGCACAGGTGAGACCCCTCCAGCCCCCTGTGAAAAAGCCTGAGTGGGAATTTGTCAGGTAACTCACAGTCATTTTATGACCTGGTGGCAGCTCATGTAACATCTCATTTCTGATGTCCGCTGCCAGGCTCTAGCTGTGGTCAAGGCAATGTTCATACAACAGAACAAACCTCAGATTATTGCTGAGCAGAGGTTAATATCTCTCAGGACATGGACAAGCATGTTTAAGAGCTCGCACCTCCAGCTGTGGTGGGCAGCAGGGAGGGTCTAGGACACATTGGGTGTCTTTCTGCTTCGACCTTGTGCTCATTTTCAGGGAGACCTATTTCTGGCAAGTAATATTGGTTTTTTAGTTACAATATGATGTAAAGTTTCCTTTTGAGATACTCTTATTTAATCTAAAAAAAGGAAATATTTAAGTAAATAAAAATAGACATGGCACACAGAAGTCTGCCCAGCTCTGGTGGCTGGCTTGCAAATGACTTCAGCTTCTGTGGCCTAATTTAGAGGAATGCTTCCTCTGTGTATTCATTGACTCAACAAATATTTATTGAACACCTACTGGGTGTGAGACACTGGGGGAGGATGAAACTAAGACACCAGTGTTGGGAGATTCCATTCAGGAATCCAGGGTCTGAGTGGACAACTCACCCACACACCACATTAAGAAACAAAACTGAGCCTTGATCCTGAAAGCATTGGGGAGCTGACCTGGAGCTGAGACGTGTATGGAGTCTGGGACTGCTCCTTGTACAGGATGAAGTAAAGGGAGAGAAGACTGGAAGCCAACAGTTCACGGAGGGCAGCATTGTGATAGGTGTGAGGGCTGGAAGGGCTGGTACCTAGCTGAGTGCCCAGCACATAGTAGGCACTCAGGGCATGGCTGGAACTATTGCTGATACTATTATTAAAATCCCCTCTATTCCTTAACTTGGAGAATTAATTGAGTCTTAGTTCCACTGATTATCAAACCAGAAGCAGGTTGTGGATACTAGTTAGACCATTTGACCGATTAGTTGTGGCCCCAGAAGGGGACAGTGGCTTGTCTTAGGGCACCTAGCTATCAGTGGCAAAGCCAGGAAGACATGAATACCAGCTGCATTTTCAAGTGCTTGCAGTGTGGGATACATGATACATGATACCACTGATACATGGGAACATAGAGACACAGAGATGTTGAGTACTTTGCTCAGAGACACACAGTAGGAGAGTTACACGGGTGGGATCCCAATTTAGGCCTGTCTGTGTCTAAGGCCAGTAACTCTTGACCTTGTCACTGGATTTTTTTAAATTCCTTAACTGCTGCTGATCAGATCATGGTAGCACTACGAAGTAAGACCCGATGTGATAGTCAGAATGTCTAGAACTGTCACTAACTTGCTGTGTGACCTTGGACAAGTCCTTTCCCTCTCTGAGCCCATTTCCTCCTCCGTAAACAGAAGGCATCTCAAGCCACCAGGCTGCTGCGTATTGATGCTATGCTTTGGAGTCTGCTGTCCTCACCTAAGTACAGGCTTGCTGCTCAGGACCCCTATCTGCTGCTCAAGCTGACTTTGTCTCCATGACAACATCCAATTCTATCTTTCAGTCTTATTGAAAGTGTAGCAGGATGGAGACTCTCCCTCCAACCCAGTAAAATCCCTGCTGTGGGCAAACAGGCCTTTGCCTGTTGTGTTTGATTTCCAGAAGGGCTGTGGTACCTTACCCACATCCCTGCTATGGACCCAGGATTTCACCACCAGTGAGTCCCCACAGTTATGGGAATTAGTACTTGAAGGCATAAGACAATCCCTGGAGTAGGGGGATATCTCATTTAAGAGCCCAGAGGATGAGTGGATGGCTCACTCACCACTTTAGAGAACTGAGAGCTGATCCTGAGGGTACAGGGGAGCCACCGAATGCTCAAGAAAACAAGATAGGGCTGAGGAACCTGAGAGGGGCACCGAGACATGTGGTCGTCTTGTTATTCTGTTCCCAAGTCTCACTGGCTGTGGCTCCTTCGCAGAACATTCAGATGTGTGCCTTTCTTACCTGCAGGGATCAATAAATGGACACCCCAGCATACCAGGGTGACGACAAGTGGCAAATCCACAAGGATGGGCTAGACAGCATTTCAGGGGTGGCTAGATAACACCCCAATACAAAGCCCCAAGGTTCTTTGCTGGCTGCGAAGCTAGCCAACCTTAGGAAGAGGACTAACCTTTCTTGGCCTCGATTTTCTCATGTGTAAAATGGGAATGAAACTAGGATTTTTTTTTTTCACCAGCAGAGATCCAGAGAATGTCCTCACATGTGGCACATGGTTGACCTCTATTACCTGCTGCTGTTGGCAGGATGGGCCTTCCCAGGATGGGTCAAGGTCAGCCTGAAGTGCACACACCTCCAAGAAGCTTGCCTGATTTATCCCCAACCTACACATGATTTCATCTCTGCTAGGGTTCCCAGACACTGCTCATTCCTGTTTTCTTTAGTATCCATTATGCTTCTCTTTGTGGGAAAAGAATAGTGGTTCCTTGGAGCCTGTACACAGTGGGACCAATACTGTTGACCCGTATGTCCCCTCCTGGTGCAAGGTAGCTGGGACCCTTCAATTCTCTCATATATGTTCTGCCTTCATCTGGTTTATGACATTATTTTCAAGGTCCTTCAATAGGCACCTCCAGGTTCTTGCACATCCGGTTCCTGCATTGTGCTCTCTCAGGGAGCTCTCCTGTAGGGTTGAGCTGGATACACCAGGGTCACTCCCATCTCACCCCCCCCCACTTGACACTGAGCTCTGGGACAGAACAGGGATGACAAGTGGATGGACTGGATTCTTACCCCAGTAGGCCATGCAGGAACCACACAACCTGAAGGAAGCCCTTTCCACACGATATCACCACAGAAGATATTTAATGAGCAACCACTTAGTGCCAGAACCCTCGATGCCAACCAGTCCCTACAAATACTTTAGCATAGGAGAATGTAAGTCCCTTTACAGATCACACTAAGAGACAGGGTGACCTGCCCACCAAAGTTTCACAGTCCATATGTTCTCCTTTGACCCTCGAGAGCCTGTTACTTTCTAGAAAACCACTGTTTGGAAATGCCACTTGTTTCTTAGAGCTGCTGTCTTGTGGCCTGTGAAATGGGGATGAGATGAAGACTCTGGCTACTGGTCTGAGGTAAGCTTCAGGAGAGTGAGCCCTAGGCAAGACTGGCACACACTGCCTCCTGCTGAATCACAGAGAACAGACATTATAGAGGACTCACCATGGGAAGATGGTTCCAATACCCTCACTGACAGGCCTTTCTTTGCAGGTTGTGCTTGATTTCCAAACAGCCAAGAAGGTAGGAATGATTCGTGTCCTTATTTTATCTGAGGTACTGAGTGGGCGGGTGCTTTACCCAGGTACGTAGATGGAAGTGTGGGAGCTGAGGGTGGGTGCCTAACCATTGTGCTAATACATCCAGAGAGTGTGACTTCACGTGTCAGGTGTTATGCCCAGACAAAGGGCGCCCGAGAGGCATGGCGAGTGAACCAAGAGACGTGGGAAATCACATGGTTCCTTACAAGCTCCATCACAGGCACCATCTCCCCAGAATCTGAGTGTAGACCACTGTATTTCTTTTGTTGCTGTGACAAATACCTGATAAAAGCAATTTAGAAGAGGTCTATTTTAGCTTGAAGTCTGAGGGTGCAGCTTGTCACAACAGGGTAGCCAAGGTGAAGGAATGTAGAGCAGTTGGTCACATTTGCAGACCCCATCCTATGGAATTATATAGTCATTTAGAGTGGGTCTCTCAGTTAACCTAATCTAGATCATCTCACAGATGTGCTAGATGCTTGTCTCTTCTTCATACTGGATCCTGTCAAGATGACAATCAGTGTTAGCCATCACATCCATCCGCCTGAATCGAGAGCCCAGGATTGTACCCAATTCCCTGTGGGTACAAACACATTCATCCTTCACAGGACTGAGTGAGAAGTGCCCCCTTGCTGCCATTGGGTACAGCAAACTCTCTCTGCAGCCCAAGGTATATAAAATGGGCATGCAAATCAAACACTGACTAACAAATCATAAAGAAATGTGTGTTGGAACAGCTCTTTGTTATACATACAAGTTTACCATTAAGGTGAAAGCAAAGCTGCAAACTAACGAGATGGATTTGTTTATTTCTTAGAAAGATTAAATCTTGGCTGAATAATTGAAACTGCTGAGAATGCCACCATAGCAGAGAAACAGTCTCAAAGGCAGAAGCGCGTTTGAGGCCATTTCTGAAATCATCAGAAAGTCTGTCCCCATATTAAGCCCAAAGTCACTGAACCAGATTTTGTGAAACTTAAGTGGCAGTTTCCAAAAATCGAACATTCTGGGCTGGGGGATGGCCTGGTGGGTAAGCACAAGGACCCCAGTGTGAACCTCCAACACCCATGTGAAAAGAGGCTAACAACAAAACTATAGCTGCATCAGAAGGCAGCTCCCAAGAGGCACTGGGGCATTGGTATAGCCACTCCCACAGGATGGCAGCCTTTGGGTCCCAGAAACACTCTCAGATGCCCAGATGCCAATAATGGTGGGGGAGGCAGGCCAACCAAAGCACCTGGGACAGGTCAGGCGCAGTTATGAATGTCACGTTGTATCCTTGCCAGTGGGGATGATGAGGCTGTGTGCTCCTCAGAAGTTAGTGACACATCACCTAAGACAGCAGCTTCCAGGCCGGAAGGGGTTATTCTGCCTCCTGGATTCTGGCTATGGCCACTTGTCTTCTGTTGCTTTCAAGACTTTGGCGAGGCAGCTCTTCGAGTCAGCGCTCATGCTGTGGAGCAAAGCTGCTCACCTGAAGGCAGGGAGGAGGAGAGGGGAGAGGGGAGGGGAGGAAGGGAGAGAGAGATAAAGAGAATGGGGAGAAGAACCAACATATAGTCCATCCAATGACTCTCTCCCAGGGCCCACCATGCCTCAGGAATGGAAGACCTTCTACTACCTGAGGTCCACCTCCTAAAGGCTACAGCACCTCCACAAAGCACTCAACTAGTAATCCAGGCTTTAGCATGCAGCAGATCCAAACCACAGCACAGGAGCATAAAGGCAGCCGAGGAGTGCATGGGCTGTGCCTGAGATATCTCAGCCTTGTTCATTGTCTACAGACTCTGCCTCCTGGAGTTGTAGGCTACGGCACACTGGGGTAAGAATTCTGACCTGGGAGTCAGCTTTGTTCCAGGGCCTTCCTAGAGAGGTCTGAACTCCTCTCTCTGTCAGCACAGATCAGGTCATGACTACCCAGGTGAGGTGGTGGCATGAAGTGGATGGCAACCAGGGATGTGACCCATGACTCCCCATATCTCAGGCAGTGCAGAGGCAGCCAGCTCTTCCCACTCTCATTAGCCGTCAGAGTGACAGCTAATCACAGCCTCCTTATTTATGAGATAAACCATCATTCAGCACATTTCCTCAAACGGAAGCTATTGACAGTCCTAGAATAGCTCCTGAGAGGGAAAGCCCACGGTTAATGGAGCCTTTAGAGACAATGAGCAATCAACAGGGTTGGGACCAGCCACACGGGCCTTCTGATAGAAAGATAAAGGGTTGGGGCTGGGCGGACGGAAGAGGAGGCATGAGGTGGGGGAGATGCACCCCAGATTTTGGAGGGATGGGGCTGGAGAGGTGTTGGCAGATGGAGGTGGGGGGGGGAGCAGGAGCCCTGGGGGAGGAGGAGCCTTGCACCTGTTTGTCCCCCACACTACCACTGTTTCCTCTCCACCCCTCCCACCCCCACGCTTGCTCCCTCTCCAGAGCTCTTTAACTTTGCTTTCCTTTCCCTCTTCCTGGCTCTCTTTCCTTCCCCTTTACCTCCCCTCTTTAAATGTCTCAGTTATCTATTTCTTAGACAGGAGTACAGTATTTAAGACAGACATTGCGTTTCTGTGTATGTGCGTGTGGTGTGCTTGTGGTGTACGTGTGCACACGCTGGTGTGCACACATGTGGCAGACAGAGGATGCTGTGTGGTGTCTTCTTCTAGTGCTCTACACTGTATTTATTTCAAATGAGGCAGGGTCTCTCCCTGAACCTGGAGCTCAGGAGATCCCCCTGTCTCTGCTTCTACACAACACCTGAGTTGCAGACTTATTCCACCACACCCTGCTTTTATGTAGGTGCTGGGGTTCTGAGCTCAGGTCCCTGTACTTGCTTAGCAGCGATTTCCCTCATAACTGACCATTCCCTTTGATTGTTACACTTAATCCTTTGCCCTCCTGCTCCCTTCCCACAGAAAACCACCAGGAACAGCTCGATGCAGGCCCTTCTAGAATGTTCTTTTCATTTGTATATACCTCTATATTCCTAGAAAACATGTAAGAAGATTCCATCATAAATGAGGATGAGAGAGTTTATTTTCTCTCTCAACTTGACTGGACTGGGAGTTACCCAGGAGTCAGGACGTTTTTCTGAGGGGATATCCAGAGAGGTTTAACTGAGAAGGGAAAAAAATCCACCCTGGATATGAGCTGTGCCATCCCATAATCTGGGGTGTCCTGTTAAGTAAGGGAAAAGCAGTTTGGGGAGCACCAGAATTTATCTCTCTCCTTCCTAACTGTGGATGCAATGGGACCAGCTGCTTCCCACTCATGGGTTATACCTTCCCTCCATGCTTGCTGCCCCTCAAACCACAAGCCAATAAACCCTAGTCCTTATCTTGCATTTGTAGGATATTTGTCTCAGCACTAAGAAAAGTCACCAATACAAGAAACCTGACTTCGGTTCTCAGTCCCAGAGGCTTCGGTGGGAAGGGCACGGCCAAACCACTTGCACCTTTGTGAGCAGGAAGCAGGGAGAGGGTGCCTGCAGTTGGGTTTCTTCCTTCCTCCTCCTTCATTCCTTTCTGGACCCCAATGCATGGATGATATGATTGTCCCACCCCAGTTGATCCTTCTGAAAACATCTGACATGACTAGGGTCATCTCTCTTCCCTCTGACCCCGTCCTGAAATGCCCCTGGAGTGAATGCCTGGGTGCTCTATCAACCTGCAGTTGCCTCCCACTCTGGAGTGAGCACTGGACAAGTCTTTGCTGAGGTCTCATCATGAAGCTGCAGGGAAATTAAAAGCTGTGAATACCAGACAGCCAGTGCAGCCGGAGCTCCCTCGGGGCCCGTGAAGCAGAGCGGGAGCCAGAGATGATATGGAGATGAGTGTCCAGTCCAGGACTCTGGCCAAACCCCACAGATGGCCACTGGCTGTAGAATCGGGCACTGGAGGGAGGCCCATCTGCAAAATGCTTACTCTATCTCTGAGTGAGACAGAGGAGAGGTTTGGAGACCTCTCCAAAGGGGCAGCAAGAGGCTGAAGCAAGAGAGACAGGGGTTGAGGGAGTCCTCCCTGAGAGCTCAGTTCTGAGACCAAGAAAAGACCCCCATCTCTGAAGCAGTGGGCATTAGAGGAGGCAGGGTGAGGGTTCAGGGTGAAATAAATGACCATAAATGCTGCTCCTTGGCTTCATTGTAGATTCCCCTCCCCCTCTCAACTTTATTTCAGATCCTAGGCATATGCCTGGAAATGCCCAGCCTGTTCCTACCCCAGGACCTTTGTACAAGCAGACCCCTCCTCAGTGTTCAAATATCAGCACCCTTGTCCCCAGCCTTTTCTGATCACCTTTCATAAAACTGCCAACTCCCCCCGCCACCCATGACTGGCTTCTAGAATAGGAACTGAGTGACTAGGGATCTTGCCTTAGTGGGGACTACAGTTCCAGTTTGGCAGGAACGATAAGAATCCCTGTGATGTGAAGATTGGTAAGGTAGTGCCTCTAGGGCCCAGAGACAGGAGTCCCACTGTGGGCTTGAGATGGGAGGCTTTCCAGAGAAGAAGGTCAGATGGTCAGGAGTGAGCCAAAGAAAGTGGGAAGGGGAGGGATTCTGGTAGGTAACACAGCTTACACAAAAGGTCCAAGATGGAGGGTGAGTTGTGGATACCAGGAAACTGAGGCAGGGTGGGAGAGGAGAAGCACCAGGACTAGGGAGCCTCTCAAGGAGTAGCTTGGGGCAGAAAGTGTATGTGTGTGCATGTGTGCATGCATGTGTGTGTATACCATGACAACCAACTGACTTGAATGGCCAGTTCAAGATGTGCTAGGGTCAGAAGGTAAGGCCAGAGAGAGTCCTATTCCAGGGATAGGCCACTCCCCTAGAGGCCAGGGAAGAAGACAAGAAACCTAAATTCCTGCCCCACCTCCTAAGGTCCTCAGCTGGAGTGCTGTGCCTGGCCATCCCTTCCAGGCATGTGTGTTGAGAGGTTTCTCAGAATAGGACACGTATTTGGCCTGATCTCACCCCTCCTATGTAAGCAGACTGCAGTCTCCTCACCTGCCTCTTGGGTTTAATGGTGATTCATTGAGACATGCATGATCAATGAGATATAGACTCAGAGGAGAGGAAAGCTGCTGGTGGTCTGGGGGAATCCAGAGCATCTGAAGAATTCCCAGATCTTCTCTGAAATGGACCTACCTTCTACTCCCTGGAGCCTCCTCTCTCAGAGCATCTGCCACAGAGTCATTTCTGAGCCCTGGACAGGGCCCACATTGGAGTCAGCAGCCAAAAACATAAAGCCCCACAGCTGTAGTTCAAGGCCAGGTGGATCCAGAGTAGCATTGAAGAAGACCAATGGCCCCAAACGAGGGGCAAATGAAGCTGATAAGTGGCCCGCTGAGAGTGAGAGTCCTGCTTCCTGTCTGCAAGGCCCCTTCTTCCCTGTGGACAGGCTTGTGCAGTTAGGCCTGGGCTCTGCTGGGGTGAGCATGTGTCCTTTGTGTCTGCACATGCACATTTCTGCACGAACCCTCTGCCCGTCTAGTTCTAGTGACCCCTGCACTCAAGTCTGTCCATCCTCGGGCTCGCCCACGCTATCACACACATGTCTATGAAAGGCCAGCCCATGATCCACTTCCAGAGGACATGCTGCCATTCCCCATGAGGGATGTGTTCCCAAACCCAAGAGGCAGGTGAGGAAAATGCAGGCTACTGGACTTTATCTCACAGCAATGTGCAGGGAGTACCCCCATCTCCGGAAATGCCCATGTTTGATTGGTGTCTGGTTTACAGTAAGCCAATTGGTGTACTCCAAACTTGTTCACAGCCTCCTCTGGATCCCCAGGGAGGATACCACTTCCCCACCACTGGTGATGGCCTCTAGAGATGTGTCTCTTCTGGCTGGAGCTTTAGGAGCCTGCCCTGCCACATGTTCTTTACTCTCTACCGTGGTGACCTTTAGAAAGATTCACTCATTGGCTCTGGATCCCAAGAGGTACTCTACAGAGAGCAGAGTCTTAGGAGACTTGTACATTCACTGGGGGACACCAAGGATTTAGTCTAGGTGCTGAGTATCTCTGAGCAGGGGCTATTTGTTACTACAGCAGAACCCAGCCATAGCTGACATATATAGGACAGTTACCACTTGATCACCTCACACTCTACATATACCAGCCTCTTCAAAAGCCATGCCCACACATCAACTAGCACACTCACCGAAGCACTGGCATGCTACTGTGACTGGTGGAGCTCTTTTGATAAGGACCTGGATGGTAGGGACACAGGGGGAGGGGACACAGTTCTGTTCACTCCATGATACTACAGTGAAATGGTTTCTTGGCAACTGTTTGTTTGTCAAGGCCTCAGCCTCAACCTTGGCTGGGTAGGCAGGCTCTGAGGCCAAGGGAAGTGGCCGAGTTCAGAGTCAGGAAGCTTGGCCTCAAAGCTTCCTGTGGCTGTGTGACATTCCTCTGTCTGTCCACTTTGGGGATAGGAATGGCTTTGAATTCTGGAAGGGTGACTGGTCATATATGGAGGATGGTTGAAAGACTATAGCTTGGGGACAGTGTTGGATGTCCATCCATGCTGAGTATTTATTCACATCAACTGCTGAAGACTCATGTGGTTTAAGGTCCCCTCTGCAGGTGCCTGTGGATGCCTTCCCAGTTTGAAAAGTCTATGCAGGCTGTGGGTGCAGGAAATACCATAGTGTCTCCTCAAAACCCAGGACAAGAGGGGTCTGTGGGATCCTGGGGATGCCAAGGGCAAGTGGTCACCTCAAGGGAGTTAGAAAAGGATCCCCATTGTGTGTGTGGTCTTTGGAAGTGGGTTTATATATTGCTCAGGTCATAGTCTTTGATATGGGAAGACCCAAATTCAAGGCCTAACTGCTTCATTTTCTGGGTGTGGCATCTAGAGTACTAGATTTAACCTGGCTGGGCCTTGGTTTACTCATTTGTGAAATGGCATGATCATTGTGCATCATCCTGAGGATGAGATTCTGTATTAGCAGTTATTGCTCATCCATATGAAGTGTGATTGGGCACTTATCCAGAGTGACCCATCCTATTGACAAGGAATCAGCTGCTCCTGATGACTCTAAACACTGACTTTGCTTTTCCTGGGGAAGCCTGAGGGAGCCACTGGCTTGTCATTGGGCCTAGGTCCACTCAATGCTCACAATGACCCATTTGCATGCTCAGCAGCCCAGCCTGGTCTCCCCTGCCTCTTTTCCTGAGATCCAGATGATCCCCATGTCCCTTGTCCAGCCTCACTTGCCAGAACATTCTACCTCTAGAACAATGGCTGCCCTCTCCCTGTACTCTTCTCCAATGGAGGAGACAATGAAGTGCAGACAACTCACGCTGGTTTTGAGGAGGAGCCTGAGGTCAAGTTTACCAGTGGGAACACTGTGGGCAAATTAGTGCTTGAGAGCAGCAAGCTGAGGGCAGAGTATCATTGATCCAGTGGCAGGGCAGGCATAAGACCACAGAAGGGGAGGGGCAGAGATTCGGGCACATTCACCATGTCCCCTTTCCTAGTCTCCTGGCACCTCACCAGACACACTGTGACATCTCCTCTCTCCTGGAATTTTTTCCCTTTCCAGGAATGCTCAGGTCTGTCTTTTCAGTCAGAGCAAACTCCTAGTTACACTTCAAAGCTCAGCCCAATGCCCACTCCTAGTTCTCTACCCAGCCCTGTTTGCATTTCACTCAATTCTGAAAATGCTTCCTTCGAGCGTTTACTGCCTTTTCTAGATCTACCTGGGGTGGGGGTCAGGGCACACATCTGCCACCCTACCCATCTCTAGTCTGGCTGAGAATTTCCCAAAGGCCATATTCACCGTTGTTGCCCGGGGGCAGGTGACACACCCTTTGTGAGCCTCACTTTCACATCAGCAAAGATGGGCTGTTGATAGGGTCCACTTCTAGGGCAGCAGTGGGTTGAAGACATGGGGTCTTCATGTGATTGGACAACTGGTCTTGTCCTGGATGATGGGTCAAGCATCTTCTGTTCTACCCTCCACATTCATTCTCTGACACCCCACCCTCCCCCGACCCCCTTTTTCTCTTGGGAGCATTGTGCAGTTCAAAGTCTGGGAGCCAACGCTCTTTTCAAGCGTGGCAGACATGTTCTGCAGCAACCCTGTGGTCTCCGGTCCCCCTTTGGAGTTGAGGGAGGGCTCCCTCCAGGCTTATTATTGTTTCAGGATCTTACTCTCTCTCCTGCTGGTTCAGAGCAGGAGGCCTGTCCCACTGCTGTGGGCTGGAGGAAGATGAGACAGTCTCTGTGATGTCTTGGCCTCTTGAACTTGTACTCTGCAAAAGCAGCTGTCACTGACCTTACCCGGACTCCCACCTGGCTGGCCTTTCAAGTCTGTGACTACACAGCTATCCTGAGAGCATGAGGTGGGGGTAGGAGGGTGGCTGAGACCTTCAGTTTCCTACCAGATCCAGCCTGTGTGACAGGTCCCTGGGTCCCACTGGCCTGTACCCCTCTTCCACCTCCTGACATCCCTATGAATGTAAATGGTTAAGAGTTATCTGTGAAAGCAGTTAAGAGGCTTATCCATCCATCCATCCGTTAAGTCGCTCACTCGCTAGTTCTTACAATTTTCTCATTCATTCATTCACACCTCATTCATTCACTAAGTTCTTCCCTCATTCATCCCCCTCCTCATTCACACCATCCCTTCATCATTCATTCATCCATCCATCCATCTACCCATCCCCCTCATTCAATCATTCACACGTTACCTTCTCTTCTAACCTGGTCCCCACCAGGTGGAATTCAGTTCCCTTAGACTACACAGATTCCTCCTGTCTTATCCCCTCCAAGTCTAGATATAAATGGTGCCACCTCCAGCATCCTTTTCTGACCCCTGTTGAGCCATGGCCCTTGCACATTCCCAGCATCTTGTCTGCCTTTATTTTTTTATGTCATGTATTACCCTTTATTTTAAAGAGTCTCACTGTGTAGCTCTGGCTGACATGAAACTCACCTCATAGATATAGATCAGGCTGGCCTTGAACTCACAGAGAGACACCTGCCACTGCTTCTTGAGGGCTGGAATTAAAGGCTCGTTCCATGCCAGGCCATGTGTCAACCATGCCATGAGGGAGCCCTCTCCCATGTCCAAAGCCATTAATGCCATTAAAGGGGACCTGAGACCACAGATGTACTGTAGAACTCTATAATGTCTGAGCTTCAGTCTCCCAGTCTGTAAAATACATACTCTACTGGGGCTCTCCTGGAGGTTATAGAGGTAGCTCTGCATGCTGGTGCTGCAGCTATGGATTCTCAAAGTGGAGCCTCCCTGGGGACTCTCACCACCCCCTCCTTCCCTGTCCAGCCTTTCCCTCCCAGCAACTCTCCCTGTAGTCTACTTAGCAGTGTCTTTAGAGTGTTCCTTTAAAATTCCACCTCTACCTCATTCTACCACCTGGGGAACAGTTGGAGAACAGTTCATTGATGCAGTGATGCTCCTATGCCCTCCAAATAGAATGAATGGTGCTACATCGGCGTGTGTGTTACATGAACCAAACTGCCTTGAGAAGACATGGCTCTTGCACATTTCCAATGGCTCTTGCATAGAACCGGAGGTTAGGGTACCTTAAAATAGGGGTTCAGGAAGAGCCCTGCCAGTCCCTGCAGTAGCTTCCAGACATGAATGTTCACTCCCCCATTCAGCATACTGTAAGAGGCTTCACCCTTGTGTCAGGATTCAAGGGCACAATAGGGAATGGCACAGATGTGACCCTGGTACATTAAGGCCACCCACAGGCTGCAGCAGTGTGAGGAATCTGAGCTCTGTGGGGTTGGAAGCCTGTTGGGTTGAGGTTCAGGTTGGCCTTCCCTGAGAGCTCTTAGCACTACTCCAAGTGGGGTCAGCATTGGGCATAGTTTGTATCTTTGATTGGTGGCAGCGCTATCTTGGTCTTTTTCTGACTCTCTGGTCTTCCAGTTGCCCTGTGGTACGGGCTGCAGAGTTGAGAGAAGCCATATGTGAATCTGTGTCTTGTCATGGAGTACCTCTATCTCCAGAGGAAGGTCAAGTCTGAGAGACCTGAGTCATAGAGGACAGGGCAGCCTCTGAGCCACCTAGTTGGCTGCAGAGCACATGGGGAGGGGGATAAACCAGATAGACGGAAAGAGATAAATTCCCATGATGAGAATCAGGGAGCAGTTCAGAGTCCTTGGGCTGGAAACAAGAGGTCTTTAGGGACGATTTAAATTCTAGATTTCACTCTCAAAGCCAGAAGCTCCTAGCTATTGTCTATGTGGCAGTAAATAAAGCCTGTAGTGTGGCATTGGGCTTTACCTAAGAGCCCTATTTGGATGCAGATAAGCCAGGGTAACAGGGCACTTTGGTTGAGTACTCTCTGTGCTCCAGGGAGTGAGTTACTTCTGGGATTTTATTTATTCTTCTCTAGAATTCTGTGAGAAGGCAGGCCAGGCAGTTGGTCAGGCACTCAGGTGGGAAAATGGAGGTGCATTTAAAGATATGGTTGGAGAAGAAAACAGAAGGAACAAATGTCTGAGACTGGCAACCGTGAGCCCAGGGAAGGAGATGGTGCTTCCAGAATATGGTGGGAACGGGTGTAGATCTAGAAATAGGAAGGACCAGTGTGAAGCCCAGCAGAGCAAGGAGTTGCCATAAAGAATGTGGCCAGTCTGTGTTCAGGTCCCTGGGGTGGGGATTGCAACAAGATGTGTAGACGGCTTTGGATGCAGACATTCACTCTTCTTCTGACCTTTGACTCTTGCCAGGCCCCATTGGCTAAGCCCAGTTGTATTTGTGAAAGGACAAGGGAGCCTGCAGGTCTGGCTCTTTCCAGCTTCCTGGGCCACAGTTAATAGGCTCTTGGAAGTAGAATGTGTCCCCTCAGCCCCTTCAAGTACTGATGAAATGTATCCATTCTCTGAAGGGCTAGACTCGAGGTCCAGAAAAAAGGAAAATGCTAGCCTTTTCTCAAAAACCATTAAGAATTTCAAGGCAAAACTAGAGACTGATTGTCACATACCCTTGGGGCTGGCTGATTCCCAAGACACAGATGAGGAAACCGAGGGATGGAGCAGAGCATCAGGTACCTCACCAAAGACTCTTACACGTGGGCTCAGCTCTGCCCTTTACTGACAAAACAGACTTGACACAGCTAACAGTGAGAGAAGCAGGCCCATCAGGTGAGGATTAGGTGCTGGAGTTTGTCCCATGTGTTGATTCTGCATTATGCTTTCCAAACATTGAGTCTCACTCATGCTGAAATGGGTAAGGACATTTGATACTACCTGTCCCCTTCCTTAGTTGATCTGAGCAAGAGCTCTGGATTGGAATGCACTGAGGAAGTCTGACCATGGAGACCTGCCAAGAATGGTGGCTCCTGTCAGCTTATCCCAAGGCCATCCATCATAGTGACCCCTTTGCCACACTCTCACATGCTCCATTGAGCACTTGCCATGTGTTGGAAGAGACACGCCACAATTACTCCATCATTAAGTCAGTCTAGCAGTCTAGCGCACAGAGCAGCAAACAGGCTAAGAGGGAAACAGGCAGCTGAGAAGCCTAGATCAGTTGGGCAATCTCCCAGGCTTCTCAGACCGTTGATCGGCATAGCTGTGGAGCATGCTCCTCCCACAGAACTGCCTGACACATTAGGAGACATCCTGAGCAGCAACCACCAGCCAAGCCACTTACTGGCTCTTGGTCCTCAGAAATGATTAGTTAATGAGTTGCTAAGTGCTAAAGGTAATTTGTTGTACAGAAGGTAATAAATTTACTCCACTACCTGTGTTTCCTGGAGTTCCTTCCCAAAATACTGGTGAGCCTTGAGTCTTTGTTTTAGGGACAATTTTCAGGAAACCAAGACTTTTGTCATTGCCCTGGACGAACCCTCAGTTCCATCACAAGGGTGAAGGGCCAGGGCTGGTTTTGCACCTGCCCCTCCATGTTGTTGGTGCCTTGCTGTTGGGCCCTGGGTTAGGGGGATGAGGTTCCAGTTCAGGACTCAGCCAGAGCCTCCTCTCTTGAGACTCTTCCTCCAAGCCCTTCACTGTGGCTTCATTGGCCAGAACTTTTCTGCTTAAACCGAGACAATGATTTCCTTAGTGCGAGTGGGTAATGTCCACCTTTGTATCCATCTGACAGGGATATGGATCTGGCAGCTCTTGTCTGCTTGGATCCAGATGGTGACATGAGAGGTGTGACACATGCTTCTTATCAATTTCCTGAGCCCTCTGGGTACCTGCCAGACATGCGTGATTTAGAATTAAGTTCTTATCTTACTTTGACGACCTAGGCAGCTATTCTTGCCAGGAGTGGGAAAAGAGCTGAGGGAACTGTGGGTGAGGGGCACACTCTGAGAACTTCAACTTCAACCCCCCTCCTTTTGCCAAGAATGACTGACTTACTGGCTGTCTTCCCAGCAGGTGTTCAGTAAATGCACATCAAAGGACCAGACTGGAAAAAAGCCAGCTGTGCATTTTACACAGAATCACTCACCCTGGGCTCTTACAGCAGGATCACTCCAAACACACACTGCTTTCTCCTCTTTCCCTGACCTGGTAACCCCAACCTCCCAGCTCTGTATCACAGTTGACGTTCACCACTCCCTAACCCCCACACAGGACTAGAAATCTTGGCCCGTCTACTTTTTGATTATGCTAATTAGCTAGGCTTTTTTGTTGCCGTTTAAAGGAGACAATTATTACCTTCGGTTTGACAGTTTCTAACATCATTAGCACTCACAGCGGCCAGGACCACGGTGCTATTAAGTCACCTGAATTGCTCCAGAAAGACAATTACTGTCTTCAGGCTGTGTTCCAGCACTTTGCTGTCTGGGGACTAGAGGTGACAGGGATAGGGGCTTTTTAGCAATCTCCACAGGGAGCAGGAATCACTGGGGGAGCCAAGGCTGCAGCCACTGGCTCTGGCTGCTACAGTTGGAGTGGAGAGCCACAGAAGAGAAGGAGAGCTGTGACTACCACCTTGGAGATCAGAGGACCATGGTGGCCAAAGACATGTAATCTCAGAGCAAGTCACGGCACTCACCTTTGGCCCCAGGTAGAGAAGGACCTATCTGCCAAGGCCGGCCACCATGTCGGTGGGCCTCGCTTCTCTATCCATACTGCGTCCACAGTCCTGAAGTGTAGCATACCTGGAATCCATCTTTCTCTCTTTCTTTGGGTTCCTGGGATCTTAAGACTAAGTATCTCCAAAGTTATAGACCATTTCTGTCCTGTTGGACATAAGCGCCTCCGCCTCTCTACCTCCATGTCCTACTTTTCTCTGAGATAAGGTAGCCCAGGCAGTCCTAGAACTCATGATCTTCCTGCCTCTACCTCCTGAATGCTGAGATTAGAGGCATACACAACCATGGCTGGCAAAACATCTTAATTCTTGATAAATACATTTCTCTTTTTCACACTGTCACCAACTAGTTATGCCTGTGACATTAATAACCCACAGAGAGAGTTCACACGCCTACAACTGCCAGGAATACCCTCTATTTGAGGGGATGGGAGGGGCCTTCCTCAATTATCTACTGAGTTGGGGTACACGTGGAGCAGGATGTGGGAGATGCCCCTGGAAAGGCTGACCTTCCCCCTCATAGAGCCAAGCACAGAGTGCTGATTGCTACCACATGAAGGACAGTCATGCAGGGAGGTTAAGGGGCTGGCTCTGTGTCTCTGACTCCCATCTTACTCACAGCTGTAACTTATTAGGAACCAGTTCCCTATACTAAGGACTTGGCTGAAAATATTGAGCTTGCATTGTCCCCTGATACCTGTAGAGTCCCCCTGAGGTGGAATCACTATTCTGGTTTAGAGGCTATGAGACCAAGATGTGGAAATCTTGGGTCCCTTTCTCAAGTTTGTGGATAGCAGACCTGGACAGACCTCCAGCTTCCCAGACTCCATGAGCTCTCTCCTCACCCACTTCACTGTCTGGTCTATAAACTGGGTCCAGCATGGTAGCCCAGCAGTAAAGTGCTTGCTGTGCAAATGTCAGTACAGATCAGAGTCTGGATCCATAGCACCCATGTGAATGGTAGGTGGGTGTGGCAAAGACCAGCGATCTTCACAGCCAGCCAGCCAGTTAGACTACGTGAATCAGCAAGCCTTTGGTTCAAATGAGAGATGCTCTTTTATAAGGTCTATAAGGTGGAGAGAAATCAGGAAGGCAGCCATTGTCAGTTGCTAGCCTCCATCCACATGCATAGTCAATGGCATGCACACATGCCACTCCATCAGGGTGGTACCCAGGCTAGGATGCCTGGCAGGTTCAAGTGTACAGCTGAGAACATAGGAGCACCTGACATCCTCCCCAGCTTGAGGTACTCAGCATCTAGTACCCAGCTTCAGACCCCTCATGGGCAGAATGACTAGACTGAGCCAGATACCTCCATGCAGGGTCCCTGCACAGAGTTCAGTTCTAACCTATCATAGGGTCATCTGCCCCCTGTTGGTAAGCTCTCTTGGGGTCTGCAGCCAGTATGGTTTCCTCCCTGTTAGCTCCCAGAGTCTACGGTCACGCAGAGCCTCCACTGACATATAGTGAATGACTTCCCACATCATCCCGATGGCCAGCCATCACGGTCTGAAGCTCTCCCATGAGGTTTCACGTTAACCCCATGAGTGCTGAGGACCAAGGAGACCCAGAAGGTAAATGTCTCTCTCTTTCTTAGATGAGAAGTTTAGTCACTTGCTCCTCCAGTGCACAGGGAAGAGGGCCACAGCCAGGGTCTTAGGGGTTTGGCTGACTCTGAAGCAGTTACCCAGAAAAAAAAAAAAAATGGCAATTTCTAGTGGCCCTCAGCAAGCACAGGCAAAGGCTACTTCACTAAACCTTCTTAATAGCCCATCTTATGAACAAGAAAACAGGCCCAGAAGAAATTAATCAAGTTCCAGAAGCCACAGAGCCCAGAGTAGAGGAACACATCCTGCTTCTCTAAAAACATGCCTTTCATTTTGCCCACTGCACCACGTCATCTCTGTTAGCAGTTGTTCAGATCCCAAATGAAGTCAGGGTGGGGGTGGGAGATAAGCCTGCCCAAACAGCACGTGCTGCAATGGCTTTCTCTGCAACCCCAAGGGCTTGCCCACCTCCCTCAGCCCACACTGGCAAGAGAACTCAGAGGAAAAAATAAAACGGGGCAAGCAGGGTTGGAGAGAATTGGAGATGACAGCCCGTGGCCGCAGGCCTGTGGGCATCAGGGACTGGAAGTGGGTTGGCATC